>JAWQEG010000817.1:92500-238532 GCA_033782935.1 Petrolisthes cinctipes | reverse complement strand
TGCAGTCGTTGCTTGCGTTGTCGTCGTTCGGTGTTTGCTGATTAAAGGATGTCCAAGCAAGTAGGTCGTGGTGGTGGTGGTGGTCGTGGTGGTGGTGGTGGTGGTGTTAGTAAACGTAGGATGACGGTAAGTTTGATCCAAGTTTGTTGTCCTGATCATCACACTCTTATACCCTTGGCTCAACTACCCAACACTTAGACAATGGGAGTCAGTCGCCTTTTGTATTTGTCTCCTATTAACATCAGATCATCTTATTTGTCAGATGATTTTATATTTGGTTTGAATAATCTCGTGATCTCTTGATTTTGCAGGGAGATGTTCATAGAAATTTAACCTTTTAGTGTTTGTTGTTGTTGTTTTTTGTGGTTGTAGTTCCCCAGACTGTTTGGCCCAGCAGTCCCGAGTCTGGTTGACCGAAGCCGCGCAGATGCTCTGACCCCCAAATGGGAGTCAGGAGATAGTGAGATCTGTTTCTTCGAAGGCAACAGGCGAGGGGACTGTTGGCTCACGGGCGTGCATCCCCGAGCCAACAAATCCACCGTCTGTGGTTTTTAGTGTTTATATTTTGTGTTGATAAAATGTGAGATTAACATCATCTGTTGGACACTCAGTTGAAGGAAGAAAGATTATTTATTCACTGACGATGAAATAGATTATAAACACGGAAAAAAAATCAATCCAGCGCATGAAGAATGAAGCTTAAAATACACTAGATAAAGAGATGCAAAAATCAGGAAAACAATGATAGATTTATATTGTCCCGTCCAACTTATACAGTATTAGGGATGATTGAAGTGGTGGAGAAAGGATTGAGAAACGTGATGAGTGGAAGAGACGCTTTAATTCTTGACTCATGGCCAAGGTCAGGTTTGTTGCTAACTTATTTGGAGAAGATAAAGTAGGAAAAAGTTGTTCCTTCATACACAGCATAAATCATACTCTTATGTATACTGATAATTATGCGAGGCTTATCAGTATACATAAATGGTTGAACACAAGGGGTTAAAGATTTGTCCACACCACGAGAAAGAGCCCTAGACCTGCCTCCAACACACACACACACACACACACACACACACACACACATGGGCTTTCAAAGGTCTCCCCCGAACACCTGACTACAGTATAAGGGGTTTGGCTCAATAAATTAAATCATCCATTGTAAACACCAACGGAAGTGGTATTGTTATGGAGTTGTGAAGCCTTGGTAATGTTATGAGGACAGACGAGGTGCAGTGAACGTTGGAGTGTTGAGGTGTGGATACATGCAGGCAACACAAACACACAGACGGACATAAACACTGCTAGAAACCTACACACACATACAGTAAACACAAACACATAGGCAGGTGAATACAGAACACTCTAAGAAAGCTATATACACACATACAAGGAACACAAACACACAGAGGGGACACAGGACACTCCATATACAGTATAAACACAAACACAGAGATGGACACAGGACACTCAAAGAAAGCTACTCGTACACATATACTGTAAACATAAACACACAGCAAGACACAGGACACTCCTAGAAACCTACACACACAGACAGTAAACACAAACAAAACACAGACGGACACAGAACACTCCAAATAATGCTACACACACAGACAGTAAACACAAACACACATTCAGACGGACACATCACATTCCAAAATAAGTACACACAGTCGGCATGTCAAGGAAGTCTAGCCTACATAATTATAGTCTACCCTGACATTGTACATTTTTACAACACAGTAGTGGAAATAATTCTATCTCGTCCTACAGTTTATAGGCTCTAATTGATTTAAGGTATTTGTTACCCTACTGCTGTATATTCTTTATCAGCAAAGGACCCTATGTTGTTGGTGTTCTATTGGTGTTAAGGAGTGACTCAATATTCTCCATGCACAAGTGGTAAATTAATGGTGTGTTGGGGTGTAGTCAGAGTGTAGTCGGGGTGTGTTGTGGGTGAGGTTGTGGTGTAGTAAGAGTGTATTAGGATGTAGTCGGGGTGAGGCTGGAATGAGGTGGGGTTGAAGTAAGGGTGTAGTTGGGGTGTGTTGTGGGTGAGGATGAAATGAGGTTGGGGTGTAGTCGGGATGTAGTCGGAGTGAGGCTGGGGTGAGGTTGGGGTGTCGTCAGGGTGTATTGTGGGTGAGACTGGGGTGAGGTTGTGGAGTAGTTAGGGTGTGTTGTGAGTGAGGATGAAATGAGGTTGGGGTAAAGTCAGGGTGTAGTCAGGGTGAATTTAGAATGGGTGCATATGCTGTGGGTGCAGGCGATGGGTGAGTGAGTGAGTGAGTCAGACTGGTTCCCTGCTGTAGCCTAACACCACTTGCTGAAATTTAAAGCCTTGAGAACAGGAACGACACATCAACCAGACAGACAGACGGACGAACGAACCAACCAAATAGAATGACCTCAACATCCCTCTCACTTATCCCCAACCAAACATACAAGCATAAAGTGTCGTGTCTTAAATACCCACACTTCAAACATCCCAAATACATCAGATAAAAGGGACATACGTTGCCACTTAATTCTCTCGTTAATTGTGATGTTATTATATGAATGACTGGGTTACCTATAAACAAATGAACAACTACAGTATACTATAAACATTGGAGTGTAGACAGGTGAGTGGGTGAGCTGCATGGAGCGTCTGTTGGTGAGTCAAGTTAAGATGACCAAGTTGGGTGGTAACTGAGGAGAGGTAGTGGGGGTGCATGGTGGGGAGGACAGAGAGGAAGGGAGGGGTCGTGGTGAGGTGGAAAAGAGGTGTTCATAGTGGAGGGGAGGGAGGGGTCGTGGTGGTTAGTGAGGGTCGTGGTGGGGTTGAAGAGAGGTGTTCGTAGTGGAGGGGAGGGGTCGTGATGGTTAGTGACGGTGGTGGTGGAGTGGGAGAGAGGTTGTGGTGGGGGTCGTAGTGGAGGAGAGGGTCTTGAGTGGTCATTTTGGTGTGGAGGGGAGGAGTAGTGGATGAGTGGTGGTGATAGTTGTGTTGGGGAGGACAGAGGCTGCTTGGGGAAGGGAGGGAGGGTATACATGTGTCTGTCTGGGAGAGGGTCTGGGAGTATAGATGGAGGACTCGGTGGGGAGAATGTGGGAGGGAGGAGGGGTGAGGAGAATGTAGGAAAGAAAGGGAGAGAGAGAGAGAGAGAGAGAGAGAGAGAGAGAGAGAGAGAGAGAGAGAGAGAGAGAGAGAGAGAGAGAGAGAGAGAGAGAGAGAGAGGGGGGGGGGTAGAGGTAATGTAAAAGTGAAAAAAAGCTATGTATAATTTTCTTCTTCAAAATGCACACCCCGAAGAACTTTTTAAACTTCACGGTCACTTTCTCAATCGACAGGAGTTATATTTTTGTACATGTGTTTGTCTGCACATCACAGTTACAGAAAAGTATAAAAATAATAGATTGAGAGGAGCTTGAAAACACAGACTCACCACCACCAACCATGCCACGCCACGCTAAGGTAAGAAAGGTATTGTTTCATTGAGTGGTAGACGGTGAAGTAGTGGTAGTAGTAGTGGTAGTAGTAGTAGTAGTAGTAGTGGTGGTGGTGGTAAACTTTAGTTGTAGTAGGTGTTGGTGGTGGTAGTAGTGGTGGTACTATTGTGGTTGTTGTATTATGGTAGTAGTGGTGATGGTGGTGGTCGTAGTAGTAGTGTTAGTAGTAGTAATAGTGGTGGTAATATTGAGGTTGTATTTTGGTAGTGGTGTTGCATATAGTAGATAATATAAAGGTGTTAGTGCTAGTAGTGGGGTGGGAGGGTGTAGTAGTAGTAGTGGTAAAAGTAGTAGTAGTAGGCCTAGTGGTGGTTGTTATATTATGGTAGTAGTGTTGAGGCGTATAGTAGATGGTATAAAGTAGTAGTGTGGTTGTGTTATTATGGTAGTGTTGAGGCGTAGATGGTATAAAGTAGTAGTGTGGTTGTGTTATTATGGGAGATGGTACAAAGGGTTGATGGTAGTGTATGGTAGGCTATTGCTCGGTGGTAGATGAGAGTGGAGGGGTGGAATGGTAGGACAAAATAGTGATCTCTCTCTCTCTCTCTCTCTCTCTCTCTCTCTCTCTCTCTCTCTCTCTCTCTCTCTCTCTCTCTCTCTCTCTCTCTCTCTCTCTCTCTCTCTCTCTCTCTCTCTCTCTCTCTCTCTCTCTCTTTTCAACTAAATATCATGTTATATAATATGCTTGCAATATAACTCATTACTACATATCATGGCTCATATGAAGTGAACGTGGACAGTAACTTATGGTGTTGTGTGTTTGTGTGTGTGTGTGTGTAAACATTCCCTAACCAGCAAGTCAGGGTGTGAACTGGCACTGACTCTGACCTCAAAATGGTCGCTAAGAGAGCTCTGTGGACCTCTTAGTAAGAATTGCTACTACATCAATATAAGTTACCCATACTATTTCTCATTTTCTTCAATATGTTAGCTGCAGAAAACGTATTTGCTAATAAACTTTAGAGGGAAAACTAAATAAATTTCTATGCTCCTTCTCACTATATCCTTTGCTTTTCCATGACACAGTTCCTTAATTCCCATTCCACCTCACAGAAGTTTCCTATTCCTAGCTTCCCCACACCTTTCAGCTCCCCACGTACAATTGCTGACACATGAAGCAGACACACCTAAGACGACCGGGGTCCCTCAATGAGCATCTATAGTGTAGGGGGAGACGTTGTAGGCAAAGAGGCAACGCGTCAAATATATAGTTTATGCTTGATAAGGGCCGGGACAGTTTGAGGCCGGTGTGCATTTTCCTGTTCTGTGTGAGTGATTGGTACAGTGTGGTGGGCTGAAGCTTGTTTGACGCTCGGGTCGTAACTCAAAAACTAACCATGTCTCAGTTTCGAAAATATTCTCAATGTGTTTCCCACGAAAAGTTGCTTCATATGTCAGACCTTGACCCAACCTAACCTAATCTAACCTAGCCTGACCTAACCTAACCTACCGAGGGGGCGTGGCTAGACTATGAGTGTGACTAATGACTCACAGAACGGGAATATGCGGCCGGTGTGTACGTGTGTCTGTTTCATAATATATAAGTCCACAACTGTACTATACTCCTCCATCAACACAGCTGCTATATCCTTGTACTATCTCACTTTGGCACTATACATTTCTCATTCATGTTTCTCTACACATTTGAAACTTTATATAGATGGACTGACCAAAGACAGATTGAAGCCACTTAATTGGCGACAGAAATTAATGTTATTGAAGAATTTAATGAAAGCGTCTTCAAATTGTCCATAATGGTAGAGTATGATATAAAAATTAGTATCTGAATTGGAAGTAAGGCCTGGAATAATACCTTAATTAATTTGTAGTTTCTCCAAGATTTTATTTACTACCGTACATATTTATTTCAAGTCTAGGTTTATTTTTAAAGGAACCCCGAGAGTTATTGTAATTTCAGGAGGACGTACAGAGACCATGAAGGGTATATAATTATCTCCATATGCAAGTGACCCACAATTTCCTCAAATGATCGACACACATGAAAACAAATCTAGGATAAATGCTCGATGATCCGATAAATATTAAGAAAAGTAAAAAAAGTAAAGATTATAAAAGGTGAGATTGTAGAGATGGAATACCGTAGGCCTATAGCTATATGTATACGAACGACAGGGGGCAGTACAGAGGTAAATTAAGGGGAGATTTATTTGTTGGCAATTAGAAAGCTACTGACTAGTAAACTATGCTAGAAAACAGACACCCTTAAGGACCCTGTGATCGTGTGTGAGACTTGGTGGCTTCTGATTCCTCCTGACTATGCCACGAAACAAGCTCCTTCAGTACAGATGGTGTCTCGTGGCAATGTTTGAAGGACTCACTAACCTCCAATTTGCTGACTACATCACGAGGTCCCTTAAAGTTACTAATAGGAGATCTAGACTATATATAGCTGTTTCTTGGCATATATAGTTAGGAGGATTCACAGACTTTCCAATTCACCAACAAGAGAATCTTCCCTGTATTAAGCCTACCAGGTATAGGAATGAAAGGTGGATGTGAGGGTGTATGTGAGAGGGTCGGAATGGGTGTGGCGAGTACTTAAGACTGATGAAGCAATAGTAGTTTCACCACTGGCGGCTGGACCCACGTTCTATAGTTTGAGGCTGGACATGTATATAGGCTAGTTAGTTAGTTAGTTAGTTAGTTTGTGGTATTATTATTATTATTACTATTATTTCGAGTATTTATAAAGTATCGTATGGTATTTGTACATCACGGAAAATTATAACATAAATGAGATTGTGAGTGTGGCAGCTATAGTGGGGATGGTATAGAAATAGAGGAGAAGAGGGGGTAGTATAGAAGTAGAGGAAAGGGAGGAGGGCGTGATAGAAGTAGAGGAAGGGAAGGAGAGGGTGGTATAGAAGTAGAGGAAGGGTAGGAGGGGTGGTAGAAGTAGAGGAAGGGCTGGAGAGGGTGGTAGAAGTTGAGGAGGAGGGGGTGGTAGAAGTAGTAGAGGAAGAGTAGGAGGGGTGGTAGAAGTAGAGGAAGGGCTGGATAGGGTGGTAGAAGTAGAGGAGGAGGGGGTGGTAGAAGTAGAGGAAGGGGTGGAGGGGTGGTAGAATAGAGGAAGGGGAGGAGGGGGTGGTAGAAGTAGAGGAAGGGGTGGAGGGGGTGGTAGAATAGAGGAAGGGAAGGAGGGGGTGGTAGAAGTAGTAGAGGAGGAGGAAGAGACGGTAGTAAAAGTAGAGGAAGGGAGGAAGGGTGTAGAAGTAGAGGAAGGGGAGGAAGGGGTGGTAGAAGTAGAGGAAGGGGAGGAGGGGGTGGTAGAAGTAGAGGAAGGGGAGGAGGGGGTGGTAGAAGTAGAGGAAGGGGAGGAGGGGGTGGTAGAAGTAGAGGAAGGGGTGGAGGGGTGGTAGAATAGAGGAAGGGAAGGAGGGGGTGTAGAAGTAGAGGAAGCAGAGGAGGGAGTGGTAGAAGTCGAGGAAGGGAAAGAAGGGGTGGTTGAAGTAGAGGAAGGGGTGGTAGAAGTAATAGAGGAGGAGGAGGAGGGGGTGGTAGAAGTAGTAGAGGAGGAGGAGGAGGAGGGGGTTGAAATAGAGGAGGGGAAGGGGGTGGAAGAAATAAAGGAGGAGGAGGAAGGGGTTGAAAAAGTAGAGGAGGGGAAGGGAATATGGAAGAAATAGAAGTAGAGGAGGAGGAAGGGTGGAGATAATAAAGGAGGGGAAGGGGGTGGAAGAAATAGAAGTAGAGGAGGAAGAAGGGTGGAGGTAATAAAGGAGGGGAAGGGGGTGGAAGAAATAGAAGTAGAGGAGGAGGAGGTGGAGGTGGTGGTGGAAGTGAGTGAAAGCAGCCATCTAAGGTCTGTATCGTTGCTACATCTTTACCAGGTCACGGGGAGAGGCTCAAAGAAAGAGAACAAGAGACGTTGGGGTGGGGATAGCATGTTGATGATAATTGTAGTGCTAACTGTATAAGACAAGGACTGTAATATAAACACACAATCTAGGCTAGTGCAGCAGGATAGGATAGTTTGAGGAATATAGTTAAAATGGAAATAGCAGCTATAGATAGACAGATTACTTACTATTTTTTATTAATGAAGAACAAGTTCATCCTTCATCAACACACATATTTTTTACTATTATGTACAATTAAAGGATATCCATATACATTATTTTTAACTTAAAATAGACCCAGGAAGTGGTATATAAAAGAAAAATTAAGGTTTCAGTTACACTCTAGTATGTTCCAGCAAGTGCATTTTGTATTAGCAATAGTTATTTACCCAAGTTAATGAATGTGAGACTTATGAAGTAAACACCGGATGCATAAAAGACAATAAATCTTTTATTTCTATATAATTATGTAGAGTATAGAAGCTTCTTATTGTGTAAACTTCCATCAACACATCACAGCTATAGTCTTCATATGTTAAATCTCGACAACTTGTGGTTGATTTGGCATAAACTCAAGGCTGAAGTAAAGTAAAATAATACTAAGAATAATCTACTGAGCTATACTATATAAGTGTGGTGCATGCATGTATATATTTATTATTAGTGAAGTGCGCGTGTGCGGGGTCAGCACAGCGCAGACTCCTGGCTCCATCACAATACACTGTAGATATCTTGCTCAGTGTCTTTTCAAAATCTCACATGTCATTGTCAAATTTAAATAAAGTATTTTTGATGTAATATTTGAGAAGTTATAAAAGCAATATTGATTTTTAGTGATGGATAGATCTTTCATCAGTGCCTCGATTTGTTTGGGTTATAAAGGTCACTACATTGAACAACTTACATAAAATTAGCAGGTTATATGACACTTTTTAATCCCCAAAGTTAATATTCTGTGTAAAAGATATTAGACTCCCCATCACTGTGTATTGTGGCACACGATAAAAATATAAAAAAGTGGTGAGGTGAGTGAGATGTTAAAGACAGCTAACAACATCAGGTGACTTGTGGCAATCAGAGAGCAGCGTCATAACAGCTATCCCACTCCTTGAGATTTGTTCCTAGATCTTAAGATTTTGGGTATAGCCTTGGGATATTGGGATTTTATTGAAAATAAGTGGATATCTTTGGATTTTAAATTTTCCTTATTGGAATATGTCTAAATACAAGACAAATCGTCCCCATGAACAATGCAATTTCAAATTTAAGACATAATACTCGGCCTGGTTGAGTATTTTGTGTTACTTACTTGACATATGGTGGAGTTGGAGATTCACAGTGTGTGAGAAACTTGAGAAATCCTGTCCTCACTCAAGTGAGCTGCTTTGCCTTTTAGCCCCCTTTCTATCCTTTCATTTCACATCCTCATGCTAAGTTGTGTCAGTGATGTTTCCCACCACTCCCACAACGACAGACAGATAAAAATAATTTTCTTTGCCATTATTTCCTATCCTTGCTTCTCACATCCCCATACAAATGCATGTTGACTACTTTTCCCAGTACCCCTCCTACAGATATCTTCATATAAAATCACATGCTCGTGTATATATATACAGTATATGTAAACCTTGGGATATTTAAGCCTATCTTGGGATTTTTGGGGGGTGAATCTTGGGATCTATGAAATTTTAGAATGGGGATCACTGTGCAGCGTCAACAGCAGAGGAAGGACTACGGTGCTCGCCCTCATTGTTTTTTTCTTTTGACAAATTAACCACTATAACCTAACAATATGGTGAGTGTGAATATATGACGTTGTAGGGGAGGTGTCCATCTAGGGTGTGAGTGGTGTTAAAATGGAGATAATAGGTTTAAAATGAGTGTAAAATCTGGTTAAAAGTGAATGTTTTGGAGGATTTGTTAAGGGTCTGTCTGGTTGGCCTGGGCTGGTAAGAAATCAATGATGGGCAGATCACCTGTGTTTCCTTCCTCTCTTGTCAAGTGTTAGGGTGTGCTCTTACATACTCAAAGCTGTCATGGTAATACTATGTTAACCTATACACCTCACACTTAGACCTGGAGCTATGTGAGATGAGAATATGACCATAAAAATGATATAAAAAGTAGGGCCCCTAATTTACGTCTACATATATCACCTTAAATGATATATAAAGTAGACCCCCCCTTGATTTACGTCTTTTATTACCTTAAATGATATAAAAAGTAACACTATATCAACCTATACGCCTCACACTTTAGACCTGGAGCTGTGTGAGACAAGAATATGACCTTAAATGATATAATAAGTAGACCCCCCATGATTTATTAAGTCTCTATCACCTTACTACTGTATAACGACTATATATTTATTTATCTATCTCATCTCTTCATCCCATATTAGTTATTCCAGTTTAATCTTGCTGTTTATTGCAATTGCACCTCTGGTAATTACAGAGTAGGATAGAAGGAAAAATATAGAAGAAAGTAGGAAACATATAGATTTACTGATCATTAATTGTGGTTCTTCATATTTTTAGTAGATATACTCACTATAACACCTTCAGGGTATTAATTACGTATTATGGTAAAATAGTGAAAGATGAGTTACCATAATTAGGTTAGTAGGCCTGTTGAGATAATGATTAGTAAACATACTTGGATAGGCCTACAGTATTTTTGTAGTATTTACCTGTATGGAATTGGAAAAAAAAACTTTCTTGCTTCAAGCTATAATGATGTAATTTTGTTTTTGAGTGATGATTGGGGGGGGGGGGATATGCTTGTTCCCACGCCCAAAACCCCAATTGCCAATGCTCCCCAAAAATTGTATGGAATTTGGGTCGGGAATCTCAGAACAGTATGTGCAGGGAAAATATCATAAATGAAGTCTTATAATGGTTCAAAATATTAGTAAATGTTGTTTGAAAAACCGTATTAGTGAACGACTTGACAGTAAATTAATACCTAATGGAGATGTACTGTTTAGTATTAGATAGTAATTATTTTTGCAATTAGTTTGTTATATTTGTCATGTTAGTACTGCTAGTTAAAATTATTCATTGCCAAAACTGTGTAATTGTGATATAAACCATTGGTAAGAATCCCGGGAGGAGGCCGTGTTTGGTTTACAGTACTGTGTTATGTCTCTGATCTCTCACATTAACGTTAGGTAAGATTGAATCGTATTTAATTTGTTTAAGGTTTGGGTAGGTTAGGTTGCATCAATTTGGTGGTACAGTAAAGTATAAATTACATAACAGTACACAGTCCTAAGCCTTGGAGGAGTTATACCATTGGTGTAGGTGTAAGACATTAGTTTGTTGAAGGTGGTAATTTCAAAAGTGTTTACACCACTCAGTTTCGGCACGGGCAGCATGTGTTTAGATACAGTAATGTATTGGAAAAAAATATTTAGTAAATCTTACTAGAACTACAGTACACTTGCCAATTTCTCGAGATATTTTTTATTGAGAATTATTATTAGTGCCATACTATTTGGCTTTTTTAAATTACGAGTTATAGAATATATTTTAATTTCTTTGCTTTTGATATTACTGCTTGGGTGATTTTGGTGATGATGCATTAGGTGTCTGTTGGCACCATTGATGCATGGCTTTATAGACACTCCTTGCAGCCACCATCCAGGTACTGTAGTAAGTCCATGCCTTTTATTGGTTATGGCTGACAGTGACGAGACTTAGGTCTGTGTGCAAGAACATCTGAGGTGATGACGATGGCTTGGTACCGATACAGTGATTCAGTTGTTTGCCTATGGAGTCATCGTATCGGTACCATGTCATTATCAACACTATGAATGTTCTTGCATACTGCCCCTATTCACACTGGTTATCAAACATTTACCATCGCTCAAAAAAGTGTCTGAAAAATTTGGCAACTGCAATTAGACAAATCGGACGAAAGTTTCTGGTAAATGGTAGAGGATAAGGCGTGAAGTCTTGTTCATTATGAGAGCCATCGCACCCTATTTTTCAGATACTTTTTTGAGCAATGGTACAGTCACAAGCCATAATAATAAGTACGATAGTTATTGTTGTTGAAGATTCGGATCATCTGGCATACTAGTAAACCAATTACTTGCTGGAGCTCATTTAATACTCCTTCAGGCTATTCACAGCATGCCTGGATACTTATTATGGCTTGTGACTGTCCACCAATTTGTTGAAACTTTCTCAATCTCTTGCATGTTATTCACTTTTCTGGTATGCCACTTCATATTTCTTCATGCATTACCAAGCATTTCCATAGTAATATATGTACATTATACTTTTTTATTTATGTTTCACTTTAATTTGCACAGCTTGTTGGAAAATTTAGCTATAGCATACCAGGTACTGTAGCCTCTGTCAAATTTTAACTGATGTATGAGATGAAGATTCTGTACAAGCATAATTTAAATCAAATAATATACAGGATAGTACATGAAAATCATGCATATGGTGACAGCAATTGCCTAGTGTGATGCATTTACAGTATTGCTCCTTGCATGGGTTGCAATTCAATACCATCATTCTATTATCCTGTACATACTGTACTCTGCTTTGTGATCATGGATATTTCAGCCCAAATACTGTTGTTATTACTATTGTATTGTTTTTATTATTTATTCTCTTTGTATATGCAACTCACATAAACATATTCGTATTTAGGCACCTTTGGTATGCTTGATATTGTACATCCTCTTTAGTCACGTTTTTGTCAGACAGGGTATTGTGGTTGGTTGCTTCACTGCCAGATTATTACAAAACAACTCACTTGGCTTCTTCTTTAGCATTCCTCTCTTCAGCTCTTTCATCAATATTCATATTTATGACCTTCACCTGCTTGTTCTATTCACTCCATGTTCACAAACCACCAAAACTACCCTCTGTCATCATATTTGCTATATTTTTTATTCTAATCATGGCTTGCAGGTCTGTATTCTCTGCTGTCTTCTATAAATTTAAGGGAGAGAAATTAAAGAAGTACCAGACAGTCAACCTAACAACTGCAATTCATTCTAGAAAATTTAGTGGAAAATCACTGCCATTCTGAGCATTTGAACAGCCTGTGACGTTACAGGAGGAAGTGACACATCCTACAATGTGATTAAAAGTTACTGTACTCCCTCCCCCAGTGGACTGGTTTGACTGGTCTTCCCACTCCTAGTATGTGCTTGCCAATCTGTTAAGAATTTTATTATTACAGTACAGTATTTACTACTTATCATCTCTGATCTTGGAGGATGGCACCACTTACCATAAGCTCTTTCTCATGCTAGATTACTTGTGGGGACCAATTTTTTTAGCCCCTTGGGTTCAGACATATAGACAGACACCGCATATAAGAATAGGTCTGGTTATCTTGATAAAACTTATTCACAAATTTAAAGACGCTTGAATGACGAGACAGCTCATTATATAATTGTACTGTAAAGTTTATATAGTAGAAAAAAAATTCTTAATTAATTATTATGTACAGTGGCATGAATTTGTATATTTTGACATTGATCATAGATATTGGTATTAACTGTATGCATGAACAATATTAAGTATACATGTACTGTGTTTGTGTAAACACTGCTGTTTTCTAACTGGTTCTGTTTATCGAATTCAGTTTGCAATTGTCACTCCTCAAACTGTATATAACTGAGGAACTATTATCTTATTATTCAGATATATTATTATATGTAAGAATCAAAATACTGGATAGATGTTAAATATCATCATGGGTAGGTGCACCATGTGGAAGTCAGAGTAACATTACAAGAAACTTTAATAATTTTTGGAATGTAGGATAGCTTAATATAGCTTTGTTTTGATATTAAATATGTTATATATGTAGAATGTAAACTATGTCCTGGCCTCCTTTTGCAGGGTAACGAAGCTTCGCTGCCAATGGAGATGTGCTCCAACTGTAAGTACAGTTTGTGTGTGGAGTGCATTGTTTAGATATCAAATTGTTTAACATGTTATTCAGTGTTGTGTATAGGCTCAGTAAAAACAAAGACAAAAAGAAGTGAAGATCACGTAGATTGTGGCTACATCCCCAGAGCAGCAGTTTTACCGCCAGTGGCAGTCGGATGATTAGTGCTCTCAAGCTGAATCTCTCCCTCACCCTGTCCTTCCTCTCAATGGCCCACGGCCACTAGGAGGGAGGGAGGGAATGGGTGCCGGAGTCAGGAATGTGTGCTATTCTCTTAAGGGGGTAACCTGTTGGCAGTTAGTGAATTGGATAATACTGATTCCTCCAAACCATACCACAGAGCAGACCTTGTATATTAAAGTACTGTAGTCTGTTTCTCTGTGCACATTTGAAGAATTGGTAACTTTCAATCCCAGGAAGCATCTTGCCCCCTTAAAACTTGATGTTGTGTTTCTTTTAACGTCAGCTTCCAACACTGGCCGTAGTGCAAAATGCTAGCGTGTTGTTGCAACGTGCTTGTCTTCTTACCGACACCCGGTACTCTCATTCCCACGCTGTCTCTGGGGTTGCCTCACAATGTCACAATTTAATGCTGGTCATTAATCAAAAAATGCTGGATTGTCAGACTATTAATTAAATTTTCTCTAATCAGATTCACTTTAGTCTCCCTTAATTTGCATATCTCTTATTTCGTCTTGAATGCTCAGCAAGAGAGACAATATTTCTCTACAGTATCATTATGTTTCCCACCTTGTATGGTGAAGCAGCCACAGTGTGTGAGGAGTGGCTGTATTCACTCCCCCATTGACTTTACTGTTAATTTGTCCTTCACTTGGCGGTCAGCATTTTTTGATTCACCAGAACAAGAAAATATATACAAAACTCAAAAGTTATCATTATCTCATGGGACTTATAATGCTTAAAAAAAAAATGATCAGTTGGAATATAGCAGAAGTATTGTTTTATGGAATTTGATGTCTTAGAAAAACCAGGCATTTATGTATGTGTGTGTGTCCCTTTATTCAATGTAATAGGAAATTGCAGATTCTATAAGATATTGTTTCTATGCTACCACGGATGAATGAATAGGGACAGATCAATGTACGTATAACCATTCATAGTACAGTAATTTGCCATGTCTAGGTACTGTGCTGTGTAATAGGTACTTTTTAGAGTGTATGTTTATTTGATTTTGATTATTATTATTATTATCATTATTATTATTGTTATTATTATTTGCTTTATCGGAGGCTGAGGTAGAAAGCAACCCCCTAGGGCCTTCCAAGTAGCCTTAGAATAGTAGCAATACTAATTTATTTTAAGTTTACAAATGGACCAAAGTTTGTAGATGAAGT
Source organism: Petrolisthes cinctipes (assembly GCA_033782935.1). Classification (NCBI taxonomy): domain Eukaryota; kingdom Metazoa; phylum Arthropoda; class Malacostraca; order Decapoda; family Porcellanidae; genus Petrolisthes; species Petrolisthes cinctipes. Next base: position 223,900 of record JAWQEG010000817.1, on the reverse strand, counting down.
AGAATATAATGACATAAAGTTTATATATAATTTCTGATGAATAAAATTGATAAATGGATCAGTCCTAACCCTTCCCCTTTTATACCCCCCTTTCAACTCCTCTCCTGATGAAAAAAGGACACTGATGATGGATAAAGATAGCTGGATGCTTCTTACCACACAACTGATAATGCAGCCCTGGCCCAGATTCTGATCCCACAAACATATATCCACAACACCCACACCCTTCATCCCCTCAGTTACTCCCTCCCCTTTAATTAATATGTATGTCACCACCTCTCAGTTTGAGGGTGGTTTAATAACATCCTGTCACTTGAGTTGCAGTTTTCCGGAGTTGTTCAGTTACTATGAGGTTCACTGTCTGGTGAAGGGACTGAAAGTTTCAGTACATTGTAGCTAAATGAATACATATTTCAACCATAAGTACACTTAAATGGTTATCTTTGTGTTTAATGGGAGGAAGTGTATCCAAAGGGATATTTTTGTCATTCATAAGACCAGATATCAATGGTTTACTGTGTACTGTATGGGTGAAAATTATATAATGAACATAACCCTTTTTTGTTCATAAACCATACAGTGATTTCTTAAAGCGACTGCTCACTTTACATAGACTACTGTACCTCACTTGACCTTGAATTCTAACTAGATATGATAACACCATGTATATATATGTTATTACAGTTTTAGTTGTACTGTATAAAATATTTAAAAGATTACTACATTAAGGGCAGGAAATTTATACAAAGTGTTATTCATGCAGTTATTTAAATTCCCAGACACACTGCCACCAGACCTCTTGCCCCTTCTCTAGCAAGTGTCACCTTCCACCTCAGAATTTGGGCCATCCCCATCCCTCCCATTGTTCCTTTTTTGTATTTTTATTTACCTGAGGCAGAGCATGAGTGTATATACATAGCTGGCTTGAGTGTATTGGCCAGACTGTAGCCCTGTAACTGTTGTGCCGGCTCACCTCATTAGTCATCTTACGTTTTCATTTAATATTGTGTATGTAAGCTCCTATGAAACTCCTAAGTATGCTGAATTAATCATTATTATTCATTATTATTTTCTCAGCAGGGATGTCATTGGCATATTTTTGGTTGAAGTTTCTTTTATTATTTTGTTTTGAGTTGTCCCCTTCCCAAGAATGACAGCAGCAGTGAACCGAGGTAGTCCTGCTTCAGGTGCCACACTCGGGAGCTATACAGTATAGGACAGGTATTGCTTATAGTGTAGGTCCATCCAGGATGCTCCTTGAGAGAGTCACACCAAACTACTAACCCACAGACTAATTTTCTTGAAATCAGGAAGTGAAGCTATTTGATCAGATTTTTGTGTACAGTAGTTGTATAATATATAAAATATTTTGCAGGACAGGGAATAGTAAGCCAAATCACAAATTGCAGCGTACAATATATGAAAAATTACATCCATGTTTGGTCACATGTAGGTTCTCTTCACCCAGAAGTTGAGAGTGTATTAGTTTGATATTAATTGTAGTGCGAAGTTGAGTGGTGTCGGTGACTCAGTGTGAGGAAGCAAATAAAAGGTTGTATGTTCTCCCAGAAGTGGAGACACCAGGCCAGCTAGTATACAAATACAGTAGTAGTCTTCGTGTACATTTTTAATTTTGCTTTCCATGTTTGCTTGTCACAAGGTCACAAGTTCAGTATTTTTTTGTCCGAGCCCTGTACCTTTTTTGCGGCTAACATAAAAATTTTAATGTTTTGAGTAAGCCTTCCTTTTCTGGTATTTACATTTTTTACCGTGTGGATGTTTGCCAGCTCTTTACCCGAGGCTTGATTAATTATTTTCCCCAATGGGTGTAGAATATGTGTTGGCTGTCATGCATGAGATCCCTACACACTTGACGAGGTTAATATCCTGATGAGACGTGTGGAGCGTGAGGTACCAAAACGACTCCAGCTCTAGTCGACATCTCATTAATTCATCCCCTCTCATTTTTTAAATTGTTACTCCGTTTACGTTATTTGATCTTAAACTGCGGCATGACACGTACTTTTATTTCCTTATGTTAAGTGCGCAGATGTTGCCCCAATAAATACCCTCATAATTATTTACCTGTTAAAAAGCATCACATTTGATTAATTTCTCCCCGTAAGAACTGAATGGAGAAAAGAAGAGGAGAACGTAAGTGTGTGTCTGTGTGTGTGTGTGTATGTGTGCCAAGGTGGCCATGTCTAATTGTGTGTACTGGGAGAGGGACCAGAGCAGGGCCCCTCTGGCCCCTCCCTCACTAACCGTATCTTTTAATTTCAAAAGTTTGTTTTCATATGTAGGGATAGGATCATGTATTAGCTTTTACTTTTTTCTTTTTTCATTATTAACCTGGAACCTCTGCAACCAGCACCTTTACTTTCACTGATGTTTTGTTTACTCAGTTTAATAAATTGGCATTTACTGCAGGAGTATAGTTTATGATGGTGCAGAGTTGTGCTAATCATGCTAACTTATAGCCTTGATGTCTATTGCATCAAGAGAGTGAAAAAAGAGTTATGGTTTTTCAATGACTGAAGCTAACGTAACTGGTCCCTGGAGATTTATTTTACCATCATTTAGTAAGTACAGTACTGTGTTAGGGTTGTGGTGGAGTGTGTGGTGTGTTGCAGAGGTCATTAAGGCCTTGAGGTCATTAAGGCCTTAACTTCCATCCCAAACCTCCCATACTCTCCCTGTACCTCTCTCATACCTTTCCCCTATTTCCCATATCCTCTCCTCACTCTTTCCATACCCTCTCCTTACCTTCCATTCATTCTGCATTTCTTTTATACCTTTCCCACACCTCTCATACCTTATAACATCTCTTGTTTTCCTCACTCTCACCCTACTCCTCACCTTAAATTCTTTTTATGTATGTACTTCTCACACTTCCATTATACTTCACTTTATCTCTCCACATTTGTACCTAGTCTGTTTATCCCTTTCTTGAAATTATGCCACATTATATATCCTCACTTCTTACACCACATACCTAGAGTTGATTCCAGGTAAACTATACCCACAATATACTTCCCATTCCCTCCTCACACTTCTCCATCCCTTTCAAACCAATTTGCCCTTCCCCCTACATCTTTCCATTTTTCAATTGATGTCTTTACAACATTTTCTATAGAACTTACTGTACTGTAAAGGGTAATCTTGGAAAGATGTCCTATCACACCAAGGTTTGGAATATGGCTTATGGAAGAACATGGGAGCCAAATTTCATGTTTATATTGTGAATAGTTAGCTTTGCATTATAGCAAAGTTATTTATCATAAATACAATTTTCTTACAATGTGAGTACAGGGTATTAAACTCAGCATTGGAAGTCACATCTTAACTGGACATGTCTAAAAGTATGCATTTCATGCTTACTCTACTCTTTCTGCCTTGCTATCCTAATTCCTCCTTTTTCAAACACTTGTACTGTACTATTCTCTGTCACCTTGTACCTCTACATCATAAAATGCTTCTTTAGCACATAGGATACAGTAGTTCCATATTAAAAAAAAATCTTCTTTTTGAAAAATATTGGCTCTGTAGTTTACCATAAACCAATTCATTCCTCTTCACTTCACATTCTTGTCATATATTGTACGAGATCTTGTCCTCTCTGTGGCTCCATTCTTTAAGCATATACTCTTCTCTATTCTGTGATAGCAGTCTGTACACAGCTACTGTACTATTTCATTCTGACCCCATAATCCTGTAACCTTATTTATCCTTGAGCCTGACCTTGCCTGTACCCTGTTCCTTCCTCAAGCAAAATGGCACAGCACTGACCTGACCTGCCTAGTTGCCCTTTTCCCTGACCTCAACTCCGCCCCTTCCCCTCCTGCCTAACCCTGATGTTTTCTTAATTTATTATTAGTTATGTGGGAGGTGCTGATGGGAGGAGGGGAGGACAGCTAGTAGCATGTGCCAGGATGGAAGGTTTCTCAGGTAGAGCATATTTTTGTAAGTCTAAGGATATAGCGTAGAAACACCAACCCAGATTTTAGCCATCCCATACAGTGATGATCTGTGGAACACAAACAGTAGATATTGTACAGACCCCTTGGAGGATGATATGCTGTATGTCACATAGCAACTCTTGCATACTGTTGATCAAAATTGCAGATATACAACAATTTTGTGTGTAATTCATACATTAAATATATATTGTTATGACAAAAGGAAGTCCTGCTTCTATGGTTTTATAAAGCAGCTCTGGAATATTTTCAGCTCTGTTTGCCCCTCAGCACTATTAAGCTTTACATGAGCTATTGATGGTCATGAGTTGGGCATATAAAGGACTTAGTCTTAGTGAGTGATTTTAGTTTAGGTGAGATGATGTGTTAAGTTGACGTCAGACGACTTGACAATTATAATTTCATGTTCTACCTTCAAGGTAGCTTAATGCTCTTTCATTACAATGATTAGCATTCCCTTGTCTTCCTATATGTAATATAATATTGAGTTTAAAGTTTTGAAAAGCCAAGGAAGTTTACTGTTATACATACCTTGTTTCTCATAACTGATTCAAATTGACTTGTAAGTCACAAGTGAATTGGTTAAAAAAGAAAACAAATGATCAGTAGATCTGAATGTTGATTTCTTTTAGTTATGCAGGATTATTTTTCTTATTACTTACATTTGGTAACTGTTTGCATAAACTTTACTTTGGAGTGCAGTATTTCTGTTCAGTACTTAACTAGGCAGACACATAAAGTAATAGTTTTATCACATATTAATGAGATAAAATTCTATTGAGGGGATAATCTCTTGTCATCAAATTGGAGGACTATTGATTCCTCCAAGCTGTGCCAGGAAACAGATTACCTTAAGCACTACTGCAGGAATTTTGTTTATTTCAGTATAGTTTGAGGTAAATAGTAGCCTTCCAATTTGACCACAAGATACTATCCCCTTGTAAAATTAATAAAAAGTAAAATACAATGTCTTGAGGTTATAATTGTAGTTAGGGTAATAATTATATGTTGATATGGAGGAAGGTAGGATTTAGGATACACCGGTCAGATCAGTGACAGGTATGGCTGCCTCCCTCCCTCCCTCCTCCCTGCCTCCAGCCGCCACTTCCATTGGCGGCTTTAATGGTAGCTGGCGGCTGTGGCGGTGGCAACTGAGGATATATATTTTTGTTCACTAGTTGAGTGTTGTTTCCGCGGTTGATGTGGATGGTGTGTTCCCTCTGGTTGTTGACTCAATGGCTGTTGTTTTTGTTCCTTGCAGCATCTTCTGACTACGGCTTCCAAATGTGTAAGTGTTGTCTCCTTTTGACACTTGGCAATGGTGGAATGCTTTCTCTCTCTCTCTCTCTCTCTCTCGCTCTTTCCCTCTCTCTCGCTCTTTCCCTCTCTCTCGTCTCTCATGATGGCACCGAGACAGATCCAGAACTCTCCTCTGATGTATTTCCTCCTCATCCTTCCTTCCAGTTTGTATTATTGTTATTATTACTCCTTTCAGTGGCTTGGTGGGTTGCCTATCCTTCAGCAGCTCTTCACAATATGCATTTTCCCCTCCCCTATTGCTCATAAAGTTACTGTACAGAATGGCAACTTTATTTCCTTATACTGTATATATATATATATATATATATATATATATATATATACAGTATATATATATATATATACTTGTTTTTACTCTCTAGATCTCCACTTTATTCTTATAACTGGGTGCTGATCTTTTGATATATAATTACTGTATATCTATTTATACATAGTGTATTATATCCTGGGAAGTGTTTTTGCTGTGTGTGTGTATGTGCGTGCGTGCGTCCTTGTGTGTGTTTTGGTGCATATATCACTGCCCCTTCTTTCCTTCCTTCCTTTCTTCCTTCAAGAAGTTTTCTGTCCATCTCTCAGATCTCACATTTTAGTCTCATACACAGTACAGTACTGGGTTATTTTCCTTAACTAATATTGCATACACTGTTAGATGTCCTACGTATACAGTTTTATACCAGTTTCTCCCTCTCCCATTGTATCCTTCAGCAGTTTTATCTTTCTTTGCTTTGAAGACTATGTTGGCTATGTAAGAAATTGGATAACAAACAATGATTCAATTGTACCTGACAATGCACAAAGCATTAACATTACATGGACAGTCGGCGGCAATATTCGTGTCACCTCACTTAGCGTTTCTTGAAGGGTGACATAAAGGATAATCATGGAACCAACACATTCACCATACACAATTACAATATCCAGGGGGGCAAATTAGTAAACTACTCTGGGTTTTCATTTTACGAGTCTGTGAAGTCATGACTTGGCAGATGTGGTAACACGACTTTTGCTGCTGACTGTACAGAACAGTATAAAGCCTGGAGAACAAAAATATAATATTACCAACCTGTTAATAATGTATTAACAGTATGAAACTCACTCATAAGCACAGGTTGTATAAAATATATGTAATACAAGCCACACAATACATAGAAAGTTTGACCAGGTAAAAAAAATTTGTGGGCTTGTTCCATGAATTAAAAAAAAAAGTGTAATAATGTCTTGTTGAATTATCATAGAAACTTGATTTAAGAATTTTACTTTTGACCTGTTACTTTTTCCTCTGTCAAAATAGCCTTATAAGCAACATGTTAGAAATGATATCAGAAGATTGGAGGCTCAATATTCATACAAACTGTTTGAAAAAATTCATTGCCTTAATTTAGCTTAATATAGCTTATACTGTATATATATATATATATATTTTTTTTTTTTTTTTTTTTTTTTGGGGAGGGGGGGCAGTTTGGAGACACTGGTAACCTCTACTTCATGGACATTGTCATAGCTACCTTAAGCTGTTAGTCTCTGAACCAAAACAACCTTCAGTTTAGTATAAACTCTACTTTCCATCATCCCGTACTGTACCTACATGTAGCCACATCTATGTTGCTCGTACAATGCCTTCTTCTCTCTGTCTGTGAATTATGCAGTCATAACCCATTAGCTTGGAAGCCAGTGTGTGTTTTGGTAAAGATAACTTTGTTAGTCTTAATATGTGTATGCAAAGATAATGACATAGCAAACTTGGGAATCATGCTGTCACTTTATCTACAGTATACTGTTTATATATAAATGTGTGTATGTGTGTGTTTGTATGTGTATGTGTCTAAATGTGTGTTATTCCAGTAAACGTGATTCAGCTATTTTGTCAAATATATAGGAAGTATAAGCTTGTATGCCTTAGGCTTTACTCAAAGGTACAGCTAAAATCAAAAGTTCACCAAAACTTTCCTTTCATAATTGTAATTAGAGTACTGATAAGTACATGTATAATATTTAGCACCTAATGTCATTGAAAGGGCTGTGTTGACATAAGGTGCTGTATATATTATTTGTGGTACAATACTTGCTTGTGAGTACCAAACAGTACATAATATAGAAAAATGAAAGGAAACTACAGTGTATGAGCTGTTTTGATATTGGCTGTGCTTATACTTTCATATCCATTACATGAAGAAGAGAGTATGCATACATTGAAAGAAGTGGGTAGCAGATATGAAGATCAGGTTTTAGTTACTGTGATATGGTATGACTGCAGTACCACACTAGAAGCCAGTTTGGTTGTATCACGTTATAAATGTTAGTTTTAGAAGATACCTATCAGTTGCTATTTCAGTAATAGTAAATAACAATAATTATTATAGTATCAGATAGTGTACATAATTGGTAGGGATCTGCTTTTGATTGGTACAGCACAGGAATGGAGTAAACTAGCATTCTTCTAATAATTAAAAAAGGTTAAATACAGTACTTTGCTTGCTTGTATACTGTTAGTGGGTTTCAGATTGACAGAAAAAATAGTCAAGAACTATGTTTGATGTTTCATTACTCTTGCTAGTCTTCAAGCTGTATAAGGATAGGAAAATTAACAGCTGTAAGAGTCTGAATTTTGCTTAATTGGAATTTTAGTGGGGAAGCTAATTTTTCTCTATGAAAAATGTAAATCTATGAAAAACAATAAATTACATATAGACTTCAGGATTGTAGCTAAGCTGATAAAAGTAATACTGAATTATAATTAGCATTTTTCATGGTACGATGGTGATCCTTGTGCGCCCCACATCATTTAACTTATTCAGTTTGGTGAATATTGGGCAGATATTGCAATATTCATGTAGTCTAGGTGTCGGTGTGAATGTATGAGTAATCTTGTTGTTGAAAAGGTTTGAATGTGAGTAAATCCACAACCCTGATCATGAATGGATGTTGGAAATGAATTAATATGCAGTGCTTTGTGTAGCTAATTAGGTGGTACATACAGTATGTTAGTAGATCCAGATGAGTACAAGCATATAGTGTATCATGAACACTTTTTCTCTGCAACTTTGACTCTACAGCTTGGGAAGATTTCTCTCTACACTGACCCTCCTTTCACTATCCTTCTGCCTCTCTTGTCCAGTGTTTTTGTTCTGCTTTTTCTTTTCTTAACCCCAAAGTTATGCTGAAGTCCAGAACTCTCGCACTTTTACATGTTTTTGTGGCATGCAATATGTTTATGTCTGCTGCTGCTGCTGCTGCTGCTGCACTCTCTGCATGTTGTTGGTGGAGACACTGCTCTCTGAGTGTTCCTTGCTCTTTTGTGTGTCTCCATGGCAAGTGACATACTTTAGTAATATACCGTAGTAGCATACAGTCACGATCCAAAGTTTAGGTATCTCCTGGCTTGAAAGATGACGTATAATAGTTGAGTGTTATGGTAACGAGGTGCTTGAACCTCCCTGTTGTCATGCATCATTATCAAACTTCTGAACTATAATAGTGTATGATCAGTCATCTAGTCTACTTTAGCCTTGCCTTTAATGTCCTTCCACAGCTAGAGGGGTACCAAATGTTTGGATTGCACCTGGATGATAAACCATATATGAGGACTGCCTTTGGTGAGGTTATTAACATGAAATATTATTACCCCATTAATTACAGTGTTACATGTACATGTCCATGTATTCTTCGGTGTGGTACAGATAATACTGTACTGCACTACACTGTACAATACTTGTGTTTGACAAATTTTCCAGGGAATTCTGGTTGATAGTCTTGGTTCATCAGGACAGAAGAAAATTTGCCATAAAGTCATCCTAATTTTACATACCATGATTTTATTTGGTTCTTCATAAAATGGAATTAAACTAAAACTAATCATCTGGAAATTGATACCCACAGAGTTCCCCAGTGTGGGAGCCATAATTGACTCCTCACTAACTCTTTATGTGTTTTAAATCCCAGGACATGCTATGCACTCACTCCCTTGCCTTCTCTATAAAACTTTGTGTTGTCTTCATTTTCGTGTTTTCCAAAGACAGCGGTGTGCACTACAGTTTGTGTACAGTATAGTCTGATTTAATTTTTTTTTATTACTTTTTTTTTAACCTGATTGATACTGGTGAATGTCCATAGCTGGTATAATAACATGTGGTTGGCTGATGCATGACTCCCTATCTATCCCTGGGCGGTGAGCTTTGACAAGCCAAGGTTGCCCTCAATGATATCGGCTGTGGACATTTAACTGTTAGTCCAATATAGACTAGACAATTGTATAGTCAGCATATGTTCCTTCCAGTACTATATTTTCCTTGAGGCAGCCCAGAATGGCCCCCACGGTGTGTAATGTACCGTACGTGTCCACCCTGAGGTCAGTGAGTAGAGAGGTCTACTTCTGTACACTATATCTCTCTTTTAGCTTCCTCTCATGTTATTTGCATGGAATTAAATTAAGAATAGATCATTTATTATAGGCAACAAGATGGTAGCTCTCACTGTTGAATATACCTGAAATAAATATATTTTTAATGAAATAGTTGACTTTATAAAAGTTTGATTCGAGAGTTCTCGTAAACTAAAGTTAAAAATTCACTGCTCCACATCCTGGAATGTGAAGTAGATCTTGCCAGAACATAAATTATACTGTACAGTACTAATCTTTTTATTGTAACATATTAAATTGTTGTGGTCATGTACCAAGGATTATGAGGAGCATAAAGTACTTTGCAGTAATTGTACTAATTATACTTGATATGTATTTTGGGAAGAGTCTCTCCTACTTGTACTGCCTCTCTTCTCATTGTCCTCATTTCCATTGTCTCTTGTACTTAATCAGGTTAGTCTCTCGTTTCTCTTTTCTTTCAACTCTTTTCTTCTATTTCTTTACCTTTCCATTCATTTCCTTCCTTTCTTTACCTGCCTCTTTGTCTCTTATTTTCTATCCTGTTTCTATGCCTTTAAAAGTTTACCAGCTGTTCAGCTCTTCAGTTAATGTTGTAATAGTGTATCTGTTGTATGCTTTTGTGTTGAAATGATCTAGCGTCTGAAGCATAAACATAAAACTCTTTGAATATTTAACCTGGTGTCATGGACTCTGTTGCTCTCGTTTTTAATGCCACACACTGGGTGAGGATGTTTACACTCAATGTTGGAAAGGTGGTGATAGCTTTTTTCTTTATTTTTATATACAAGAGGTTACATGTATACTAGGCTCAGTATTTTAGGAATTATCATCATAGTTATTACTTTTTTCACTGTTCATGTGTGGGACGCCTTCCCCCCTCCCTTCTCCCCTTTTTTTAATTGATTTATATTTATGTATGCAGAATATATATATTAATTTTAAAACTTTGTCTTTTTGAAATATGTACATACAGTATACTACAAGTTAGGTGTGAATGACTTGGGAGTTTCCAGGAGTCTTCATCATTAACCCTCAGTAGCTGTTTGTCTTTCCCTCTGTTACATACTGTTGTTGTAATTGTTGTTGTTGTTATTGTTGTTGTTGTCAGTGTTGTTACTGTTGTCACCTCTGCCCAGTTGTTCAGGATTGTAGTCTATCTCTTCCATTATCTATCACTACCATTTATTTCATAGTTTTCTCCTATTTATTTTAAAACTGTAGTTTGTTTTTGTGTAACTGATTGCAACTGTTCACAGTCATAAATATCAGGAGAGTTCTTCTGATGTTGTCTGTCTGTGGATTTCTGCCATAAATTTCATAAAAAAGACTATATATCAATCCTCAATTAATTAAAGGGCCTGTGATATCGTCCAATAGTTGTAGGCAACGTGATTCCTCCAAATTATGCTACAAAACAAATTCCCTGTGTATGTGCGGTGTTTTTTTGGCATAGATTGGGGGAATCTTTTGCCTTCAGTTTGCCGACATCACAGGCCCCTTAACGATGTTTGGAAGGCAAATACAGAATATACATACTTATCCTGGAGACACCTTCCTTGTCCGTGGACCAGACTTTACTCTCTATGTCTATGGGGATATTATTCTGTTGGTGAATTGGAAGCTATGGATTCCTATAAACAGTGACAGGAAATGGCTTACCTCAGTGTATGTGGTTTCTTTCTAGTCGCAGTTTTTAGAAATGCGTTGCCTTTGATTTCCCAACAACTCCCCTTTAATTGTTCTTATGGGAGTTTAAGATATTTTTGGTGTACTGAAGGCTGTTGATTCTTCTTAACTGTGACTGAACAGACCAACTAGCCATGGGAGGTCTATTTCATGGCACAGATTGGAGAAATCAGTTGTCATCATTTCTGCCATTAACATCTGACTGCTCCTTTTAACTGTCGTCAAAGGTGGTAGCTTACAGTTCTGAAGATTTTATCGTAGTGGTTGACTGTTTTCTCATGTCAGTATTGGAGGTTTCATAGTCAGAGTACAGTACTGTATTCTATGGTGCCCTTTTCTAATGCATTTGGATATTCAAGATTATCCTCAATCGAGTATTCAATATACAGTATATTATAGATTGGATGCTGCATACAATAATTGTCAGTTCTTATTTGCCATATTTCTACTACATAATTTATACATGTGAGATTTATATATACATTATTGATGATATTCAACTTAATACCTACAAGATCATAAACATTATTGCAACCACCTCCTTCCTCTCTTCTTCTACCTTCCATTCTCATTGTTTGTCATTTGTGTAATAGTGATGTCAGAAACATTGTCATCCAGACGTAACAGATCCTTCACAACTTCTCTCAAATTTTCTTTTGTGTACTTTCTTCTCAGATACTTGACCTAAACCATTGTTAATATTTTTTACCTCTTCTCGTGCCTGTTGTTGTGCTTGTCTGCTGCTTGTTTTTATAGCTTATTAGGTTCTTGTTTGTGCATATGCCCCTAAAAAGTACTTCACTGGATACTTCTTATTGCCAGATTAGCCTAGAAATATTACCCATATTATCTGTAAAGCTCAGATACAACCAGCAGGCCAACAGCAGCGCACATCATCGTCTGTGAGTGTCAGATGATAACACTGAGATTGAACATAGATACAGTACAGTAGATACTTTTTGGAGCATTTGTACTTGTGCTTGCTTTTCAATGTTCCATAGTGCTTTTCACTGCATGCATCCTGGTACTCCAACCTTGGGTCTCTACCATACGGGATGTTTGTAGTACTTATTTTAGTATATATTGATGGTGGGACTGGTGGCATAGTACGCTCTTCAGGATTACCAGGGTATGTCTATTTTTCTAACAAAACTGTGAGCTTCTTGTCCTGGGTTGTTGTTGTTGTTGTTAGGAAGGTCTGGTCTGTCTGTCTGGTCTCATATCCCAGGATCAGTCCTTCCTAACGGGCATTCCTTACCTTAATTTAGTTTGTTACAATATAATTTGAAGCATATGCATCATTTTAATATTATATTTTTGCTTTTAACGGGGTATAAAATGTTGTCATTGATTTAGAGGCTACTGATTCCTACAAATTAACAGACATAGCACACTACCAAAACTGAGGACTGTGTGGAGGAATCAGTAACTTTCAAGTCACCAACACTATCCTGTTCTTATAATACATTCTTTCAATACTGAGCTGAAGTTGAAAGATTACTATACATTCAGATTAAAGGCAAAACACCAACCCAGGGAGAGCTTCTTTATCTGTGCATGTGTAGTATATAGAGTTTTTCTTTTGCAATCTTTGTACTGTAATTTCTGTCACTGTATATATTTATATATATGTATATTCTGTACATACATTTTACTATTGTTAATATTTATAGCATCTTATAGTGCCTTTGCTCTCAGTCCAGATTAAAGACTGATACAGACGTTAAAAATACAGTTGTAGAAGAGAAAATTTATATGATTCAGCATGTTTTTTGGTACAGTATTTTCATCAAATATTCAAGATTATATTGTTCGTTCTGTATCATTCTGCCATTAATTAAGTATCTTTAAATTGGAAGTCATGAAATATCTTAAGATCTGGACTAAGATCCATTATTACATGTATATTGTAAGTCACGGAATTTAGTAGTGTTGGGAAAATCTGTATGGTATGAGGCCAGAATTATGTAAGAAAGACAAGGAAACACATGTTAAAAGTACGTATGATGACATCCATTAAATTACTGTACAGTAAGAATGTATAGCCATCATACCAGTCACTGTTATCACATTGCCTGTGATTTTTCTTACATACTGCCCGTAGGTCAGTAGCATTATCTGGCTAGGTAGATAATGTTTATATATACTGTTTATTTATAAAAAATAAATTAAGAATACAATGTGCTAAAATCCAGACCTTTAAATCCAGAGCTCCCAAAACACCCATAATTCATCTCTTATTTATTATAAATTATCTTAAGTGAATTATTGTTCCTGCTCTCCCTCCCTCATGCCCTTTGGCTCTCCCATAGTCTCCTCTCTTCACTTTTGCTTTACAGTAATAATATTTTTTGCTCTCATTGTTGATACTAACAATGTTGCAGAATTGCATTACAGAAGTTAGGGTGGCAGTTGGTGAAGAGGGCTGCTGATAATATGGGGAAGAGAGGCCAAGAATGAGGGTCCATCTCGCACCTCTTCAGACCCTGAGGAACACATCTTGTTTAATTAATACTATTGTCCAAAAAAGTTATTCTTAATCAGAGATATTGCAGGGATTAATACAGTATTAACTAAAATGCACTTCTGTATAATATATTTTTAATTCAAAGTTGAGACTGTCACTAGGAAAAAGGGGTAAGTCAAGAATTTGTGGTGTAGAAATGACTAAAGAGAAATTATTCTAATGCTGAAAAAGTTTTTATTCGTTTCTCTAACTAGCCAGATATGAAAAAGAAATATTTCCACTACAGATTTTCCTTCATAGACATATTAAGCTGTGCAATATATTTCTCACTTAAGAGCATTATTTCTTATTCTCAGTGATAACTTAGACCACAAATCAATTTAGCAATTTTCACTTGTCACCTGCAGTACCAATGTATGCATTTTAAGAGACATAAAAAGCTTCATAATGAATGCACTAATCATCATCCTGTACAGCATCTTGCCAATAATGGAAGACCAAGTATTTAAATGTTGATACAACAACTGCAGGTGGCTGGAGTTCCTTGCACAGATGTAAATAAAGAGATATTTTATCCCCTTTACTCTTATTATAGATCCCTTTTTAGTTTTATAAGCGTCTTTCTTTTGTGACGCACATCCCTCCCCCCCTTTATGAGCATTCCATTGAGCCCTGGATGATGCGTCAATGAGTCTCCTATAATCCTACTAAGCAACAGTAGTTATGTATTTGATGGTCATCTGTCTAATGCCCGCCCACCTAGCCATTCCTCGTGTGAGTTCTCAGAGTCTCATCTCCAGCAAATGTAAAAGTGTGTTGTGGGTTACATGTTAGTACTGCACTACTAAATTTGTTATATTTCATATTCTTCAATCATATAATGTGCATACTTTAGTGTTTCATAATTCATGAATTATCATTTGATAATCAGAACTCTGCATTGTATGCTGTATTATGAACAGTGTGATAGTACTGTACAGTATTGTTGCAGATAAAAGTTTAGTCTTCCCTGCCGGACAATAACCTTTGATTATATACGAGTATAATGTCCTGAAGACATGTTAGTATCTTCAAGTTGCTAAAGGGCAGGAGATAGAACAGAACTTATGTCTGACTGTACATTCCACAGGACAGAACTGTATATGAAACTGGTCAGGGAAATTTTATCACTGTGGCACAACATGGAATTGGTTGTTTTGTGAACTGTACTGTGAGGCTGGCTGAGTGGACCCTGCTGAGTTAAACACTAATGTATCAGGGTGGGAGTTATAGCCCCTTCCCCAATGTTGTTGCCTCCCTCTCCTCCCACCTCACTGATGACATTTTTGCCATCATTTGAGTTGTTGAGGTTCCTTTCCTGTTGTCCCCTCCTTCCTTGAGACTCATTGACACCCGCTATCATCCAATGGCTCATCCTCACTAATATCTGTACGGATTTTTTCTCCCCGCTCTGTGCCGGCCTGCTGCATCACCGACATGTCCTGCTATCAACTCGACATGGTGTTATGAAACTGTAATGCCATCATATCAACGTTCTGCCATCAACTCGTGGTGGCCTGTCAACATTCAATACTACTATGGACTTCTTACTGGTGTGGGCTGGGCTGTGTTGACTGTTGCCTTCCACCATCACTACCACCACAATTCCTTAATCTTTATTGTCCTCACCTATCCATTCCCACTGTAATTGCTACACCCATTCTTATCTTTACACCTATTATTCCAACTCACTTCATCTCTGTTACTCATTTGTCAATGTCTCCCACTCCCAACTACTTGTGCCGTTAAATTTTACTTCCCTTTTGTCTCGCTATCCTATCATGCCCTTTCCTCCTGCGCCATATGTACCCCAACCCAACAGTCGACGCCGATGAAATCCGAAGGTTGGGCAAGAGGTTCCGCAAGCTTGACCTGGACAATTCTGGGTCCCTGTCGGTTGAAGAGTTCATGTCCCTGCCGGAGTTACAGCAAAATCCGCTCGTCCAGCGTGTCATAGATATATTTGATGCGGATGGCAATGGAGAGGTGGATTTCAAAGGTTAGTGAGAGAGGTGGGAAAAATGTTTTGTAATCAGTTCAGTTAAAGAAGTGGCTTGGTTTGTAAGTGCATTATGTAACAGAGGTATTGTTTCATCAGTAGGAAGCTGTTTAGTCATTTTAAGCCTCATATAACAGTCTCGAAAACCAATCCATATTTTACTTACGGAAGCTCAATTTTCAGTCCCAGCATGACTTCAGAGTTATTAGACTATCTTCACATAATCCAGAAATTACATAAGCTCTTACTCTTCCTTCTAAATAAGAATGAGTATTTAGGAATAACATTTAAGGGTGAAATTAAGTATGAATTGCCAGTAAGATTAGATTATAAATAAATGTTTTCTGCTAAAGGGGAGCATGGTTTCAGTCCATAAAAATCATATATAATTTTAACTTTCTATGTTTATAAATTAATACACCTGTTGCAATATTGCAGGAATTTTTATGGAATTTTTACTACAAGAATGCTGTAATTGTAGAAATTTGTTTTTCTTTTTGTACTGCTTTGTTGACTGAACAATCAGATTTAATAGAATTACAGTACAATACTTTAAATATTGTTTTTACATACCATTATTAAATATAGCCCACCATATAATAAATATCTGATTCCACCATTTGACAGCCAGCTTTATACAGACCCTGCGAGAAGGTTTTAAAATAGTGATAAAAACTAATGAAATCCATGAACCTATCAGTGACCTCCACTTCCTCCCACAGAGTTCATCCAGGGTATGTCCCAGTTCAGCGTGAAAGGAGACAAGGAGAGCAAGATGCGCTTTGCCTTCCGCATCTATGACATGGATAACGACGGATACATCTCCAATGGGGAGCTCTTCCAGGTACTGTCTGTAGCCTGGAAGTTAAGGAACCTATCTTTCTGGAATATAAAGTTCTTGAATTGTCTGTTTTTCCCATAAAATTTTCTCTGATGTCTTCTTATTTTAATTCATTGCCATATGGTTCTTATTCCTTGGCACTGTAATAGTAATATTGTCTTGGTTAAGTCTCCTATGAGTAAAATTATGAGTTGTAGGCAATGATATACAGTATTTTTATTTTTATGGTTATTTTTTTTTCTTGGCATATATGGATGCTGCTAATTTGTCTACCGGGTACTTAGTTTTGTGGCTCAAAATGGAGGAATCTATAGCCTCCAGTAAATAAACATCATCTTGCCTGGAAAAAGCGATACAGTAGTTATTAGAATATAGAAGAGCAGTGGATACAGTTGCTGTACTACAATATTGATGTTATAGCAGGTAACTGATATAGACTTGTGTGTGGTTACAGGTGCTCAAGATGATGGTGGGCAACAATCTGAAGGATACCCAGCTGCAGCAGATTGTTGACAAGACCATCCTTTTTGCTGACAAGGATGAGGACGGCAAGATCAGCTTTGATGAGTTCTGCTCAGTTGTCGGCAACACAGACGTCCATAAGAAGATGGTAGTGGATGTATAGAGTGGCTGTCGAGTCTCCTCTCATCTTTTCTCCATCACCAGCCGACTTATTATGAAGCCTGACGTTTTGCTTTATGTAATCTGTCTCATTGGCTTATGGATAATGTGATGACGTCCCTTTAATTTGTCTGCTTTGGTGCCTCCAATCAATGATGTGCGAGTTGTGTGGCATATGCTTTTCTTTATTTTCTTTTTTCTGGCATAGAAGCCCTGCCCTCTGTAGCTCTGGTATTTCATTTTTCTCAATTTTTTTTTAATATAGTTATTTCATGTAGGCAGGAATGGCTATTCTAAATAGTTATGAATGCTATACATGTATTTGTGATGGGTTGATGCTAATCAGATGATGTGTCTAATTAGCAATGAGCTGCAGGTGGATGGGGTGTCTTTATTGCCAAGTTAGATTTAAAAAAAAAAAAAAAAGATACTTGGTATTCTTGTGGTGCCGGTGGTGACTGGTTCATGTGTGACGATTCCCAACTTCACATAGTTTGTCTGACCTGGTGGCTGATGCAAATGTCTTGTCTATACTGTTTTTTTTCTGTCCTGGTGCCGCCACTGAGATGCAGTGTAATTTATGTGTGTCTGATGTGAGTGTACGTAATGTATTGGTTGGCTAAATAGGCTCGGTACATTGTTTCAGTTCTTTTTCCGAGCAAGTGTGTGGGGAATCGTGGTTTATAATTCATCGCTTTTTCACTTCCATGGAATTAGGTTGTCTCTGGGGAGTGTTCATTCCCCCATTTTGATACTCTGAAGTAGGTTTTTGTACCATATTTGATGATGGGGCGGTGTGTGCGTGTGTACTGGGTGGTGAGGAAGGAAGTCAATTATCTCATCTACAACTACTTTTCCTTAACTCAAAACCTTAATTTTTTTTTTCTTTTACTGATTTTCCTCCCCCTCCTTTACCTTACTTTTCTTTTACTGCTTACCTCTTTCTTCAGTTTTCTTTGTCCCCTATTCCCTTCCTTAGAATTGTTTCTCCCCCATTCCTATTGCATTGTGGCATGAAAATATCTACAAATACACTGCAGCAGATTGTTTTGGGTTGTACTCAATGTACCTTTGATTTAACTTTTTGTTGTACTGTATGTTTAGTGTGTTTCAGACCAGTATATATAAATTCACCTAATTCAGTTACATCTACAAGAGGAATAGATTATGTCAGAGAAAGTAGTTTTGCCAACACTAGTAACAAGTGGGATACAACAAAAAATATCTTGGATTAGATAATGGTAATGAGCAGTATGTTCATTGATTGTGTTATTTTATGGAGCCATTGTAAAGCTATGAGCATCACCAAACCCATGTCTCTTTTTGCATGTATCCCACATTGTGTTTCTGTAGATGTACATAACTTTAATACCCGCACACTGTTGGAACTCTTAAAGTAAATCAGCATTGGTGCCAGAAGTTAATTAAGGTGGTTTTCTCTATCATTACCATCTTGGATTGTTCTAGAAACTACTTTTAATTTTGAAGTTTGTTTAAGAAAATTGGCACTTTTGAGAGGAAAAAAATTATTATTATTACCTCCATTATTATTATTTTATTATAATTACAATAGAATACAGTACTTAATAATTTATACCAGTATATATATTATCTGAAAAGCCCTAGTACGGGTCATTGTCTTAGCCAAACTATTATTAAATTTTAATATTTTTATAAGTCCTGCAGTCCCTGCTTTGTAAATTTATGTGTTTTTTAAGTAGAAGTTAGTTTTAGTATTTACCCTGATCCATTTCTTAAAATGAAAACACCATATAATGTATAGAGGAACCTTTAATGAGGATGATTCACTTTATTTTTACCCAAGTCAGAACAGCAGTGTTGTCTCAGGAAAGTCTTTTAAGTAAGCATTTTCTTGTGCAGTCTGTGTTTGGTGTTGAGTAATAATTCCAACACAACCCTGGATGAATGAAGTGAAATATTTGCAGGGTATAATTTTTGTTCCATGTATTTTTATTATTTTTATGACCATGAAAATCTTGTAATGTTCAATATAAAGTCAGTAATTCCTTGCAAATAGTGGATGTACTTTCTTGACTCCACTACATTCATCTTGGGTCGGGTGGGAAGTATGTCTTACAAATATACCTGTATTAATTCTCCTCATTAACTTCCACTCAACTTTGGTGCTCGACAAACCTATACTGTACTTATCCTCCTTTCCCAATCGATCTCTCCCATATTATTAACTTTGTCACTCTACTCCTTCCTCCCCCCAGACACTTTGTGTGAATGATAGGTTTTTCAATGAATGATATATAAAATCTATGTTTTTGAAGTACTTTGCTTGTATGTAAGCGGACAGATTTTCTTTTGTTGTTGTAGAGAGTGAGACAAAAGCACTAGACATTCACATGGACACAGAAAGACAGTAACATACGTGTACTTAAAGAGACAATGTGTTTGCTACCCATAAGTCATACAATGAACGGTAGATCACAAAGTGTGGCAGTACTTAACCCTAGCCTAGTGCAGATTAAGGTTAGGTTAACTTTGCTTGGCATACCTGAAAGGGGTAAGTGCATTGGAAGCTACTGTTTCCTGGAAGCTGTGCCACAAAATGACTACCAGGTACTGTGTGTTACTATAAGTTGTTTGTTTTGTGACACTATTTTTTGAAATCATTAGCTTCCAATTCAACACTATTCCCTGACTTGACCTGAGTAGAGTTAGGTACTCCCACACTATGGGATGTTCCCCAGTGATGATGTCCTAAAGAGGCTAGGTAAGTAGGCATGTAAGTAGATAGGTAGGTAAGTAGGTAGGCTCGGGAAAGTAAATATTTACCGATGAAGGTGGTGGTGAGAGCCAACTTCGTCTTCACTATTGTTCATAAATCACTGTCCATAATTGTACAAGCAGGATCTCTGCTTTCAACCATCTCCTTCTCTCTCTGTCCCACTCTTCCATACTCCCTCATTAATCATCTGGTTGTTTCTCTTTTTCTTCCTTCCAGATTATGATTTCACAGAGCATTTTATTTGGAATACTGTACTCTCATTCTAGATACCAATATAGGAGACTAATATTGCTAGTAGAATGATTTTACTCAATATGGGAATCTTTGTGAATTATTTTAAAACTGTCTTCAGTATCTCCTTTTTACTTTAACATTAATATTACATGTTGTTTTCACTTTTCTTCTGTCTTCTTGATCCCGTCAGTTCAGGTTTTATAACCCTTCATCTAACTTTACTTTTTGTAGCTTCATCCCCTTTCCCATCCTTCCCTCTTCCCCTCCCCTTTTCTAGGATTTCCTTTTCTTATTTCTTGAAAGAGTATTTGCCGTATTCACAGTTGTACCCTCTAAATCTCATTCCAGACCTCTTCCATTTTCAGCACCACCATTCCTTCCCTGCAGAGAGTTTTTATTAATATTATTTTCATTATTATTACTCAGTCAGACTTCCCAATGCCCCATCCTGACCCCTTGTTCATTCCCTCCACCATACCATCATTGCCCTACCCATGTCCATATCCATTACCCCCTCCCTAGCATTCCCAGTTCCATGAAAAATCCACTCCTAACCCTCATCATTCCCCCAAACTATCCTATTGTCCTTCCACCACTTCAGTTCCCATTAACAAATCTGAAGTCCCTTAGAGCATCCCTGTCCCCAGAAACCCCTCACTCTCATCTCCTGACACACAGCCTTGTTATTGTTGAATCACTTGACTTGTTATTAAGATTTCTGATCTGTGGTGTGTGGCTGTATGCGTGTGTATGGTCAATATTAGTGAGTGAGTGGAGGCAAGTTTCCCTAGGGCTGTCTCTCTCTTGAATACCCTTAACTTGATGTCTTTTTAAATCTGTATTTATACCGCAGGCAAGCATAGGGTATCTCAGCATCACTGTATATACAGTAAATGTTAAGGCAGATAGTCATTTATTATTATAATTATTGCCCTTGCCATTTCTCTCCCTATTCAACATAGTGATAATATATATGAATATAAATATTATATATATATATGGTTGTTTAATGATATACATACACAGTTCTGGTCATGTTCAAGATAAGGTTGCAGTTTTCCACAACAATTTGAGTCTCGGAAGATCATTGAGCTACTGTGATTTTGTTACAAAATGTGATTCTATAAACTGTACAGTTCATAATGCTGTATAAAATTATGTTCTACTAAAAAAGCATTAATCTTTTGTACTTAGGTACCTATAGTTGTGCTGTATCTTTGTTAAAAATTTGTTCACTATGCAGTTAGGAGGGACTTCATTGTTGTGTTTGACCCAAAGAGTACGTGTCCCCACATCTTTACTTTATGTGTGAATGTGTGTGTGTATGTGTATGCAAGGAGTAGAGCTGTCTTACAGCAAGCGATGGAAACGCTGAAAAATTGAGTTCCCTAAGCTTGCAGTGGTTTGTGTAAAGCATATTTCAAGAATTTTGGTAGTTTATGAAATCATAAGCACGATTGTTGGAGTTGCATTTTATGAGCTGTATTATCAGTTTTTTTGAAATACTGTACTTTAGGACAATTTGAGAGCATAGCATTTTGTATTTGATCTTGTTTGGGAGTTTAGAATTTGTAAAATACTGTACTACATTTATTTGAGAGCCTAGAGTTTGTAAACTATTGTCATAAGTCTTGCTTGGAAGCCTAGAATTTGTAAGCTAGACTTTCATTACAAGCTTAGTCTTTTGTAAGCTGTTTCAGATTTTCATTATTAAATGCAAGTACAAAATTGAGATGTTCATGTTTGACACCAATGTAACGTTTGCGCAGAAAGAACACGAGTCATGAGGATTGTGGAGGCATGATAACCATTGAAGATAATAGTGTGCAAGTTTTAACACTGAAAAAGTATTAAGGTGTGTCGGGGATGATATTTTACCTAACTACAAACTGCTTTCTTGTATTTAAAACATCATAATTATATAATTGTTGTGGAAGAAACATGGATATAATAACACTTAGCTAATGGAACAACTAGGAAACAAATAAGAAGTCACAAATTTTACGACTGTGTGAAGGTAATGTGTTCCTATGTGATGCTTGTGTTTGTTAAAAATGTCAAGACTGAGCAGATTTATGAAGTGCATATTGTTGCCAGATTTATGCAAAAGCCTATGATAGTGTTTCATTCACAAGATAATAATAATACATAGTGGAATTTAGCTCAGATTTTTCAGCTTCATGCAGACTGTCTCGTTCCAGCCTATTTCCTACATTGGAATGTTTTTTCAGGTGCAAGTAAATATGTAAATTTTAATTTTATTCCCTTAAGGACCCAGTGATTGTGTGTGAGACTTGGTGGTTTCTGATTCCTCCTGACTATGCCACAAAACAAGCTCCTTCAATATAGGTGGTGTTTTGTGGTAATTTTTGAGGGCCTCTCTAATCTCCAATTTCTTACTACATCACGGGGTCCCTTAATCATGCTTGAAAAACACACAAAAAAAAAAGATACTTCCATTTCCCTCAAGCAAACTAGAAAATAAAATAAATTCAGACTTATTTCCCCCCTTCCATCCCTCCCTGCCCCATGCTTTAAGACTTGCAGTAAGAGAAACTTGAAATAACTTATTTATAAAGTTAGCATTGCACCCCTCCCCTCATTCCCCTGGGTCATAATCCCCATCCTATCCCAAACAACCATGGCAGTAAATCTGGATCATGTTTACATTTTTCTTGGTGTATTTGTTCAGTAAATGAGAGATTTTCATTAAATGCTATAACTGGAAGCACTGTAGTTTTATTAGTTCCAGATAAGATTTGTTCAGTAGCATCTTGAATTGTGTACTGTATACTGTATAGAAAATATAATAAGTTAATGACCAGCCATTATTGATAACTTGTTAATATTGCTTCTGCCAGAGTGCAAGGTATGAGTACATGGCTAATGTGGCTGCTTAGGTGGAATTCATTTTTGTTTTCTGCTTGGCACTATGAAGGGAAAGTAGGGGATATACTGGACAGTCTTTGTTTCAGTGCTCATCTACATCACAACAGCCTTTGACTGGATATAATATCCCACTATCTTGTGAGGGTATATCCCAAATGGTGCAGGTGTCATGGTACCAGGGAGGTGCATTATGACAATTGGTGGTCATAATTAGTGCCTGAAACTTGTGTGAGTGAATTTACAAGTTCGGCTCATTTTCTTCAGTCATTACAGTAGCCTACGTAGTTGAGGTTCAGCAGATTCGAACATGGTTTTTAAAGTCAAGGACTGAGGAAATGAGAGACGGATGTAATGCACAACATGTTGTACCAGCATGATACAAAAAAAAGGATGCATATGTAGTGAACAATGTAGGAATGAATGAATGAATAGGATTGAAAAAGGGTTACCTAGGAGTCCCTATCACCATCTCCTTTGTCTTACCATACCAACAGGATCTTCCAGGCCTGGGGTGGTCAGTCTTCTTTCATCCTCAATCAAGCAATCTTTTCTTTTTTTTCTTTTCTCCCCTCTCCCATCACTCCTTCTCTAACTCCTTTCGTCTTTTCTATCTTTTATTAACCTTTATTCTTACTGCCTGCAGGGAGGTTATTGCCTGCTAGGACATGGGGAATACTTTCAAGGGTTTGGGCTCCCCTTCGGACCCAAACCAATCCCATTCCTCTCTAAACAGTCTCTGCTTTCCATTTTCTCCCTGCATGCTTAATTGCTGTACCTCCTCTCGGTCTCCTTACTTGTTTTTCTCTTTTTATCACAGTCTTCTTATTTCCTTTATTCTCATCTTCCCTCTGCTTCCCTCTCCGTCTTTTCTTTTCCTCATACCCCCCCTCTCCCTCTCCCCTGTCCTCCTCCTCCTCCT
This sequence comes from Petrolisthes cinctipes, assembly GCA_033782935.1. NCBI lineage: Eukaryota > Metazoa > Arthropoda > Malacostraca > Decapoda > Porcellanidae > Petrolisthes > Petrolisthes cinctipes. The sequence continues at coordinate 199,772 of JAWQEG010000817.1, read as the reverse complement.
CCTCTCCCCCCTCTCATTACCCCTCTCAGCTCTTCTTCATTAATTAATTTCGCAATCTCTAGGAGTCAGGCCACCAGTTCTCTGTTTGTCCTCACCACTCCACCCTATTACTCCACTCCACCCTCACACTCCACTCTACCTTCACACTCCACTCCACCCTATTACTCCACTCCACTCCACGTTCACACTCCACTCCACCTTCACACTCCATACTATTACTCCACTCCACCCTTTCAATCACACACACACACACACACACACACACATACACTCCACTCTTCCAATCACACACAAACACGCACAAATCTAAGAGAACTAAACTATGAAGAAAGACAAGAAAAACTAAAGTTACCTAAACTGGAAGAAAGACGAGAGAAGAAATATGATTATGGTTTACAAATGTGTCAAAAACTTGTGTTAACAAGGAATACCTACAATGAAAGGTCACAGTAAGAAATTAATTAAAAGAAGAGACAAAAATGTACAGAAATATAGCTTTCCAAATAGAGTAACAGATCAATGGAACGCATTACTGAAAGAAGTGGTGTGTGGCAAAAACATACATAACTTTAAAGAAAAGTATGATAATTGGGTTTTAAAAAACGGGACATTACGAGCTTGACTCAATCCTGTAAAGATACAAATAGGTAAGAACACACTCCACTCTAACAATCTCTCTCTCTCTCTCTCTCCACTCTTCCAATCACACATACACACATACCAGTACGACGACTCTATAATACAAATACAATGGAGCTATCTTATCGGTATGGTCCTAGGACAGGTTAGGAGACAGGACAGTAAACGTACTGTATTGGTCATCTCACGTACCGGTAAAATTATAAGATTATTACATTCAACACTATATCCCTTTAAAGGACCCTGTGATCGATGTACTCAGAAAATTGGAGGTAAACGAGTCCTTCAAATACAGCCACGAAACACCATGTACCTATATAATGGAAGGAGCTTGTTTCGTGGTATAGTCAGAAGGAATCCTGAAGCCTCCAATTTCTATACACGATAACATGCAGGGTCCTTAATATAGGCTCAGTCAATCACTTTTTAGTCTGTATGGTATTGACTAACAGAAGCCTATGGGATAATAATTATTGGTGGTCTTCAATGAGGGACTGACTGAGTGTAAAATGAAGTGGTGGTTGCAAGTATTTATTCATTAATTGGTGGTCTTCAATGAGGGAATGAGTGTAAAATGAAGTGGTGGTTACAAGTATTTATTCATTGTATATCAAGGATTTACTGTTTACTACAACTTGATAAATACACACACAGCCACAGGATGAAAAGAACACCTCGTCGTCCTATACAGTAAGTTGCATGGGTGAGTTATGATGATGGATGTTATAGATGTATTTATTACCTCGACCGTGATTTATACGTACAGTCGGCGGCAAAAGTCGTGTCGCCACATCTGCCAAGTCATGAAGTACAGTATGGAAATATAAGCTTCACAGACTCGTAAAATGAAAATCCAGAGTAGTTTACAAATTTGCCTTCTGGATATTGTAATTGTGTGTTGGTGGTGAATGTGTTGGTTATCCTTTATGTTATCCTTCAAGAAACACTAAGTGAGGTGACACGATTTTTGCCGCCGACTTGTACGCTACAGGGAAGTAACCAACCCAGTGATTCTCCTGATCTTCTTCCAACTCATGTTCTCTTTCTCTTCCCTGTATCTCGACTCCTTCCTCTTCTCCTCCTCCTACTCCTACTCCTCCTCCTCGCTCCCTTCCTCCTCCTTCTCTTCTTCCTCCACCTTCTCCCCCTCCTCGCTCTCTTTCCCCTTCCTCCTCTTTCCTCTTCCTCTCATTCTCTTCCACTACCACCACCACCTCTTCCTATTTCTCCTCCTCCTCCTCCTCCTCTTCCGTCTATTTCTCACGTCATGTCTCATCCTGGTGTGTGTGTGTGTGTGTGTGTGTGTCCTGTCAGCCAGCACATGACACCACCACACCACACCACACCACCTGCTGCAGTAAGAAATAAGGCCCATCAGAGAGTAGGACATGAGACAGGAAGTATAAGTGTGGTGTGATGATACAGGTGGTTGAGTGGGTCAGTCTGTCGTTACTTCAATGGTGGCTCTCCAAAACTATTTCCTTTTTCTCTTTTTCCTTTTTTTTCTCTCTTTATTCTCTTCTTCCTTCTTTTTTTTTTCTTCCTTCTTTACCTCACCCTCCTCCTCCTCTCTCTATATTATAGTTTTCTTCCTTCCCCTCCTCCTCCTCCTCCTCTTCTTCCTACTCTCTCTGTATCATAGCTTTCTTCCTTTTACTTTTCGTCCTTTTCTTCCTCCTCCCTCTGTATCATAGTTTTCTTCCTCACCCTCCTCCTCCTCTTTTTCCTACTCTCTCTGTATCATAGTTTTCTTCCTTCTCTTCCTCATCCTCTTCTTCCCTCCTCCTCCTACGACTGTTTCTCGCCCTCCTCCTTTCCTCGCCCTCTTCACACACACACACACAGCCTACCACGATTTGCGAACTGACACACAGCTGCAGAGAAAAGAGCACGAAAGAATCATTTATTTAGAATGCAATAACTGCAGTGGTACCCGACACGAGGTAGACAATTATTTACCTATCAATTTATTTATATATCTATGTATCTATCTATCTTAATATCATCTAGAGAAATGAAGATAATATCCTATAATGTCCAATAATGTGATAACTCTCCTTCTGACTATGGCGATGATTGACATGATACCTCCATAGAGTTTATACACTTGCAGCCATCGAAGTCGTACAATACATAGCATGCAGCCATCGTTCGTCTTCCACTACCATAGCCCATTATTCCTACATACAAACCATCGTTCGTCTTCCTACACTACCATAGCCCATTATTGTCCTTTTTGTATACGTGTCTTTAAGGGGAGAACCTTTTAGGGTAATTTGGGGCTCTACTAAATCATTCAAACTATGTGACGAAACAGATCCCTTTTTACTACTATAGGCCTATCATATAGATTAAGGTAATTTGTCGTTCCCTAGGATAGTTTGGATGGAGGAAAGGGGTTCTCCGGCCCCTTCATATCCAACATGAGCTTCGTTATGAAAATCTCAACAGTACTTAATAAATGGGATGCTATACTTTTTGGTACAGTTGGACACATGAATGGGTGGTACAGCCCAAGTGAAAGATGGTCAATTTCTCCCAATATCAAGTTCCTTAGTGCCAAATAGGAGACATCAGGGGCAGAAGTCAGTATTGAGGATGGTAATAAAAAGCAAGTACCTGATAATAGACACTGCTTACTCAAATGGGATAAGTATCTTTCACCTGGGCTGTACCACCCAATCATGTGTCCAACTGTACATTAAAGTGCCTTGATTTCTCCAAAGTATACAATATGGCAGGGCATAGTGGCAGGGAACAGCAGCACCACCAAAATAACAAAAATTTAGTTATTTAGTTGTTGTTTGGACTGATTAGTAGTTTGGAAGGAATATCAATTGCTTTAGATTTGTTTCCCCAAATATGGCTTGTTACTTGGATCTTATAAGGTCCCTCTGATCATGTATGAAAATTGCATGGAGGCTTCTGGGTATTTAACTTGACTATTGCCGTTGTGTAGCAGTGTTGCTAGATCCGGCTAGGTCCCAGTATTTTGCCCCGGTCAGGTCAATTTTCTGGTAGTTTACCACGGTTAGTTCCTGGTAGTTTGCCCAGGTTAAGTCTCGGTAGTTTGTCCAGGTTAGGTCTCGGTAGTTTGCCCAGGTTAGGTCCCGGTAGTCTGCTGTGGTCTAGGTTAGGTTAAGTAAGGTCAGGCTAATTCCCAAATGCCCCATTTGAATATGACCTATCTTGGAAATGGGGCATTTCCGAAGAAAATGCCATAGAAGAAAAGTGTCTTAGAAATATTATAAATTAGTGCGTTAAGAAGGTAAAAACATTGTAATAGAAAACGGCAATTGAATAGATAATTACCGGCTTGTGGTTCCTCCTGACTATGTCACGAAACAAGCTCCTTCTATAGTTATAGGTTTTGTTTCGTGGCAATATATGAAGGACTCACATACCTCCAATATTCTGACTGCATCACAAGGTCCTTTTAATTAATTGTTACCCCCCGAGTGTTGATTGATGCTTGTACACACGTGGGCTGCTTGACATTATATTTATTTATTTCCAAACCACGTGAGGAAAGGTCATGCAACTCTGTGGACGGTGTATGTATGTGTGTGTGTGTGTGGTCAACGGCACACACACACAACCTTTTCATGTGTTCTCCTCTGTACGGTATTAACACACACACAGTGATTACTGATTAGTTTTATAGTTTAATTCATAAAGGCCACTCAACATTATTTTAATATTAATGCGGTTTATGCATAATAATGTTAAGGATTATTTTTTATATATAATCTCCAACATTACTAATCAGTGTTATGTAGCAATTACAAAGATCGATATCGCTGACACAAACTAATTCTATTAACAATAAAAGAAATAATATATGATTGTGCCAAGGAAAACATAAGAGTGAAAGTATTCTGGAGGGGAAACTAACTAATGTGAGTGTGTGCATTCCTTCAGTCAGCGTAGCAGTAATGATAATATTTTAAGGTATTATGACATATACAGCTGTTGGTATATTAATGATGGGTGTAGTATACATTCAATACCTTATCAACATATATAAAGATTTCATTTTTTTATCTTTTGACGTATAAGAGAGAATGTAAGCCAAACATAATCATTTTTTTTTAAACAAGCTTTGAATTATGGGGTGTTAAGCACATTAATATTATTAGGTTATATAATATCAATGAACGGATTGAAATTATATTATTAGTTGTTGGTAAAAATGTATAATTTTATCTTATATAAGTAGTATATTGAAATGTATCCTTGTTTTCTAACATAATTTAATATCAAAGGGATAATTTCAATGTAATACTGCTGCCAGCTGAACGAGTAAGAACATGGGATGATTAATATTTATCTATCTCATTACTGAAAAACAGATAAATGTATCGTGTTTCAGCTTTCATGTAAGGTTTGCGAGGACAGTGACCGGGGCACTGGTCACTGGCAGGGCAGGGGGAAGGTAAGAGCGGGGGACTTGTACTTCTGACTTAATATCGGAAATACTTCGGAACTTTTAGAGAGCGGGCTTCCTCCATTTTAGATCTCTGACACCCTCCTTGAGTTTGAATATCGCGCGCATTCAATTGATTAATTATAAATGGTTAAATTTATTCTAAAAGTGCATTCTTATAGTTAAATTCTTTTAGGACGGATGTGTTATGCCTCTACCATGATTAAAATAAACTCGATCTGCGTTCTGAGAAGACGACCCTCGCGCGCATTAGCTCAGTAGTCTATGGTGAGATGTAAGGTGACTGTTGATTGGCTAGCGAGGCTGGTAGAGTCGTCTGGGGCGCCGCGGTGGCCAATCAGCAGGCGTGGTTCAGGGCCTCACCCGGGGGACTCACCGCCCTGTTGCTAAGGGAACCACACTTGGCCAAGAACCACACTCTACTTGGCTGCCACCAGTCATGAGCACGCTTAAACATTGCTCTTATAATTATTCTTATTTTGTATATACTTTAGACAAGCTAATTCTACAGTCGATGCACATAAAATTATTCAAAAGTCCTAAGTCGATCCGGACAAATTTCTAGTTATTAATCCTCCTTGTAGGGAAACACCATCGGACTTTTACATTTACACATATAGTTTCTACATATTTTAAAACTGTATATTTCAGCATATGTGACCTGGGGGCGTCATGAAAGGGTGAGAGAAGGAAGGCAGGTTGATGTCTGCTGGAGAGAGAGAGGGAGAACGGGAGACTTGCCTGCTCATAACCTAACCTAAAACCCACTCAACACCAACATTTACCAACAAATAACATATATCAAACTTGGTATTTCTACCGCTATTATAACCCACCAAACGCAATATTATCCACACGGGCATACGTAGGACATCCCATTACATCAACACCACCACTAGATTTGACCAAAAAACTCACCTGGGGAGTGAAATAACACCCCTCAAAAAAAATGTTGTAGTCTTAGTTGTGGGAAAGTGAGCGAAGACATGTGGTGTGTGTCTCAACAAGCCACCCAGCCAGTCTCCCCAATACTGCCAGGTGCGGGAAAATTTCTCTGTTTTAGGGAATTTTGAAGTCCACACGGGGAAATTATACAAAGATTGTTCAAGAGTAAGACATGGAAATTTCTACCAGACGATATACCAAAAAAGACCGTACGTACAGTACGTCAATGTTCAACAAGAGTAATAAACAGGAAGCTACGAAGGTAAAAAATAAAAGGGGAAATTCTAGAGATGGTAAAGTTAGGAAAATTTCTCCAAATAATTTCTACCAGAAGAAATACCAAAAAAAAGACCGTGTACGTATATCAATGTTCAACTAGAGCAAACAGGGAATTATTGAGGTAAAAAAAAGGGAAATTGTAAAGGTGGTGAAGTTGGGGAAATTTGGTGAATCAGAGGTGGCAACACTGCAGCACCAGCACCACCGTCTGCCATATTTGAAGAGTGCGCTGCTGTTCCTCTGCTCGGATCGATTATTGTGTATTTATCGCGGTAACTGTGACGTGTTGGGGATGTACATGTGTGGGATATAAAGAAAGGGACTCGGACGCCAGGATAATACGTCTAATAAGCCCCCGTGAGCCCTAGATAAGACCCCCGGAGGATGTTAAATGTGAGGATTCAAAATAATAATAAAGTGATGGTGGTGGACAGCCTTCCTTCCCCCCGATACCTTCATGTTTTGACTGTGAAATAGGCCTTGTGTGGCGTCTGTCCCAGTGTTGCAGTGTGTGGCGGTACGATCCGAGTCATATAGTGTACCCGGGGAGTAGTTAGAAAGCCAGGGTGGTTGTGTAAATGGCCAATGAAGGGTGATATAGGGTGAGTGTTTTGACCCGAGTGGGCGCGTCCACTGTGGTAGGCGCGGGGGAGGACACGCCGCCTGCCACCACACAACACCCAAACGTAAACAAAACTATGGGCCATATTCAACAACATCCGTGGTGTATACGATGGTGTGGTGCTATACGATGGATCTGTTGTTTGTCTGTGAAGCTATAGTGCCGCCACACAACACCCAAAACGTAAACAAAACTACAGGCCATATTCTAGGACATCCGTGGTGTATACGATGGCGTTGTACTGTACGGTGGCCCTGATGTGTTGTTTTATCTATGGAGCCATCGTATGCACAACAAACGTTCTTCAATGTGGCCCTACGTCTCGCATCAACCCTAGGCACTTGGAATATACCCTAGACAGTCACCACTCCCATTCCTCCATACTACGTTAGGGTCTGGGGTACCCTATAGTGTGTGCGTGTGTGTGTGATTTTTTTGTGTGTGGAGGGGTAGTGTTGTCGAGTTAAGTGTGTGTGTGTGTGTGATTTTTTTTTTTTTTCTATAAGGGGTAGTGTTATCGTGTTGGTGTGTGATTTTTTTTTGTGTGTGTGTGTGTGTGTGGAGAGGTAGTGTTGTGGAGTTGGTGTGTGTGTGTGTGTGAAATTATTATTTTTTTATTGTGTGTTGTCGAGTTGGTGTGTTTCAAACCCCATTTTCAGTCATTCACTTGCACCATTATTGTGTTTAGTTTGTGTTTTAAAGGACTACTAGAGTTATTGTGTCTCACGGCCTCTTGTCTGTCTGTGGAACTGAATTGAGGATTCATTGCTGTTTGTTTGTTTGTTTGTTTATTGTGGGTGGTGCCTGGGAGGTGGGGCGGGGGGGTGTAAGATATTAGTGGTGGTAATGGTGGTGAATGTAGGCAGCTAATGTGTTATGAGAATCAACTTCAACACTAGGCATTGGTGTTTATAGATAGAGTTGTGGTATTGTAAGTATAGTAGTGTAATAATAGTTGTTTGTTTGTTTGTTGTGGTGGTAATTCAGGGTATTGTTTGTTGAGTATCTATCATTCAAGCCTAAGCAATACCATTATATAATGCCTGGATTAATTAATGTAGACTCCTTATGATGTGGTGATGTTGACACTATTTAACCTGTGATGTATCATATTTACTTTTTGTTATGGTTCATAGTGTGTGATGTTGTGACTGGTTGGATGTTTGCTAATATTTATCATCAGTTCTGTATTTGTCATGTATGATAGTTAAGGTTTAGGAGGGTGGATGATGAATATACGGTAGTTTGCCAATTGCCATGCTAGAAAGTAAAAGTATTTCCAGTGAAATACATAAGAAAAGTATATGTAAACTTATAGTTTGGGATGATTTATTGAGGTTACCACAAAGGGATTTCAAACTATTTACATTTATAATTTATTAAAGTTCACTATATAGTTGATAGAAGTTTTGACTATTTTCGTTGCAAATGTTGTATAATATATTTAGTTCCCGGTTGTGTGCTCTGGTTCTGATTAGTTTTAGCTACCGTAGGTCAGGGTTAGGTCTGATCAGATTTTATTATTCTAGATTCTAGAACATTTTTATTCATGACTTGCATGATTTTGAATGTGTAAACCCCAGATTTTGCAGGCTCGCCAATAATATTCTCGTAAATTATTACTGTTATTTATTACAGTACCGTAATACATTACTGTGTAAGGTTATAGCATAGAGTACTAGATACTGGTAATATATATTTTTACATTGAAATCCTGTTTTGGCAGCTTGTCAAAATTATCCTTTTGTAGGTTGTCATTGATGGTATTGATGATTGGCTAGATATTTTGATGCATTGAACCATTCATTCTTAAACATTTCTTCAAAACATTTCTATTATAATACAGACGGGATGAGTACTGTAATATTTCATGTGACCCTGTATTTGTGAGTTTTGTGTTGTAGTCGTTGACCTCAATCGTGGAAAGTCCTGTCTATAGATGAATTATATTTTACGTTAGTACGACGTGTATGCTAGAGGCAGGTAAGAGAGTGTTCGGCACCTCCAAGAGAATATGACAGCAAGTACTTAATTGGAATGAATTAGTGCAAAATGCCCACTCTTTAGCAAGGGAGAGATGCAGGTTTAGGCATGCAATGAGTTGCATTCTTCTCTATCCTCAAATCTTCCTACTTGAAATCATAATTTTCTTTGGAGGAAACAGTCCAGCTGCTTGGATATTAAATGCTTGAAGAAGAATATTTGCAGTTTCTCCTAAGAGTCTCCATATAAAATAATACTGTAGGCCTACCAAGCAATGAACAATTTAAGATTATATTCAACTTGACATACTTGCCAGATAATGTAGTTCTCTCCAGATTTCATATTTTATTCAAGAAAGTTACATTCTCATAAGGCCTACAGGACCTCGTTTATCTAAATATATTTTTACAGAACCTGTTGCATGATCAGTTACAATAATGCAATAGAGCATTTTGTTTGGGTAGTTACATGAAAGTAAGATTTTCATAAATTGATATATTGAATTTTTTTTTCAAGGGTGCGGTATTAGATACAGTACTCTGTTGCAGATAGATACTGTACTGGGAGCCAAATACTGGTATTGGTGTTTGCGAAGGTACACACTCCACTAAGTACGCATTTTGTTGAAGCTTAGTTTCCAATTTTATGAATACTTGTATTTTAGAGCAATCTATTACTGTGCTTTTTAAATGCAGAAAATTATATTGTCTGTCATATTTCAGATATACTACTTATTTGTGCGGGTCAGTTTGCAAATACAAGTTACTGTGAAAATCCCTAGCAGCTGCACTTAGCTATATCTCTGAAACCTCAGGGCTAAGTGAACCAGTGGAACTAAAGCAAGGAAAATATTAATACAAAGATACAAGGCAGCTCTGCAGTCGGTGGAAGATTATATATACCATACCGTATATATAATCCATTAGAGTGAATCTGAGCCTTCTAGAAAAAGAGGAAAATAAAATCCAAGCCTTGGAATTGTGAAATGAATGCTATTTTCAATGTTGCCAAACAAGAAGTTGACATTTGATGGACCACTGGACACGATATCGTTAAAGCCTGACTGACTTCACTAGAAAAGGAAGACAGTTGGGAGACTGAGGGTCTGAGGAGCAGTGACGCTCCACTTTGACTAGGCCACCTCATTCTGAGTCTGTGGCCAATTTTAATCCTAGATTTTAATAGCGATGGCGTAGAGAACAGAAAATTGGATGGAATGTTTTTATTGAAATCACCCCAGCAACCCAGTGAAGCAATATGCCGGTGGGCGAAGCTGGAGACGATACATGTCCGTTGATCTTAGTTGCTGCACGGGGACCAAGAAAGAAGAAGACCCAGGACTTATTATGTGCTGGGACTGTATGATGAGTAGTGAATTTAATCAACTTTTAGCCCACTGAACAGATACATATCAGTTAATAGACTTAAGGAAATCATTACTGTTAAGATATTGATTGTTGTGTTGGAATTGGAATTTTAAGAAAATATAGGGTAACTAGTAGTGAACACTCCCCAAAGTCTGTGATTATATAGTGCTACTGTGATCTCACATGGGAGAAGTTTGTGTTGTGGAGTGCTAGTGTAGTGTAGCCCAGGCCAGCCACCCCTGGTGCCCCCTGGCTCACCGCGCTCACCACACCAGTTGGAGCCTGGCAGGCGCCGGGATAACCAGCCTTGGGGAGGACGAGTGCAGTGGTGGGGCCGGGCCGGGCCATGCAGGCGGGGGTGCCATGGTGCTGGTGAGTGGGGGAGGGGGGGACGGCTCTGGTGCCGCTGCCGGGGGGAGAGTGGGAGGGGCGGCCGCAGCAGCCCAAGCCATGGATAAGGCCTGGGGGGTGACCGTGGCCCCCCCGAATCAGCACAAGCGCCATGACCCCTGGCACAAGCATGAGCTGGCGGACAAGGAGAGGGCCAAGCAGATGCGTAAGTAACCTATAAATCTTGTACCATTATAATGCACTGTACATCTACAATACTTAGTGTTGCTATTAGATGAATGCCAAATGGGTAAAGGTATTACAAATTGGAAGTAAAATGCTCTGTATTCATTAATGTGATTGAAACTGAATCTAATCACGAATTATCCCTGAAAGCTCTTTGGTTAATTTGTGCATAACTTAGCTGTCATACAATATGCAATAACTCACCTTGATAATAAGACACATTGGAAATATGGCAAGGGAAAAGTTATCTGCTTATGGCTGTGTCTGGAAAATTGAGGAAGAATGCTGTACTGTATGTCATTAGTTCATATCTAAATCATGTTGCTGAATCTTTTTGAAGGAAGGCCAGATAGGCCTATAATAATGACATGGAGAATAAAGAAAATAGTAGATCATGCTATAATTTGGGTTTGATAAAGTGATATTGTACTGGCAATCTTCTAGTCCTGTATTGCAAGGTAGAGGTGGTGGACGTGGGACATGTTTTGCAAGTTTTGTGGAACAATAGTGATGGATATAACAGTAAAAGAGAAAAAGAAGCACCGTTAAGATGAGGTGATATCTGATCAAGGGTAAGGGACAGTGTGAGGTCATTGTTGAGAATCTTAAATTATGAGATCAGTACAGTATGGTCTCCCCTCTAAAAGCAACACTGCAAGTAGCCTGGGTAGGTTATGTACAGTGCAATGTAATTCCTATAAATGTTTGTAGCAACTAATGAAGCCTATTATTTTTTTCATCATTTTACACAAAGTAGCCTGCAGAACCCTGAATACTGATGAATTGCAGTGTAGATTGTATTAATATCGTCATAATGTTAACCCCGAAGCCTAGAATAATGTTGTACATACTCTTCATGATCATTATGATTTTCGATTTTACGTCTGAGGCTTCCATTCACAGTGTTAGATGTTTGAGGAATCTCTTCAAATCCTTGGCTCTCCCTATTTATAGGGTACTGGTACTGGGGACAGGGAACAATTTTAATTGGGGGAAAAAGTTCATCATCTGGATGCCTTTACTGAAAAACTAATTTTAGTTATCTTTTACAACACAGGAGACAAGTTAGATCTATATAATTTTTATAAAGTCTGGGCCTAGAGGACTCTTCTTAATGATGAACATAATTTTATATATAGGTTTGCTTTGTTGGGTTAGTATTCAGAATGTTTATATTTTTAGCTGTTCATCTATGAATGGCTGATGTTTATAATAGTTTGATGATGTGTAGTGTATCTGTTTCCCCTTATTGATCATCAGGCATGTGGGAAAATTAGTAGGCATTTTCCTAATCCAACACAAACTGGTGTTTCTTGCTATAGTGCAGGGACAGAGGCAAAAAAAGTATAGTTTTTTTAGTTTGCTAAAACATTGACTGCACTGACTAAACTTTTTGGAAACTACACCTGGCAACACAAACATCTAAATTAGACTTTGATGCTGACTCAGAGAAAGAAAATGGTAGCTCTAATTAAATATGTTCCAAGATGTATAAATTTAGCAGTAAATCACATTTATATCAGACAAATGTGAGTATGGCCATAAATGTCAATTCCAATAATATAATAACAAGAGATATACATTTTGTGTCATTCTATGTGACATTCAAATTAGTTGTCATGTGACTACTGTAGAAATAAATCAAGCCCATAGCCTAGGTACCAGTACATGCGGTATGGTAGGCATTTAGATCTAAAGTACTGTAGGCTGTACTGATAGCTATGGTAGCCTGTGTTGAAATTACAGTAGTAATTTGAGTTTGTTTTCAATTGTCTGGTCTGTACTGAGTTATTTGCTAGTAGATGCATTTTGTACTTTTGTCCTGTACTCTGATGTAAATATGTGTCTCAGATAATATAAATATGTATCATTTTGAGATACCAATAGTAGCCTATGTGGGTATTGGGTTGTTAGTGTTGTCTAAAGGCTATAAATTTATGTTTTAAAGTGAAATACAGTTTGGCATACAATTATGGCACCTGCTAATGGAGAAGAGATATCAATCTTTATTAAACACCTGAATATTTGATGTTATATAATTGCAGGTGTGGCACATAGGGCCTACTGATACTGTGTCCGAACTGTACTATAGTAACTTTACCATACAATACTTACAAATATATGGTATAGGTTTTGCCAAAATGTATGGGTAATCATTGATAGTACTCTCTCCTGTTTGAATCAGAGTAGACTAGCTCTGCAGGCCATGATGGGAGTGTGAGATTTGTTTTGACTGGCCTATATCATCTACTACTAAATCTTGTAGCATGTATTGGAAGCTTACCTACCTACTCTTGTGACTTGTAATCATTCTTGTAGGCTATTCCTCTTACCGTACTTACATTGTCAGTTTCAAAGAGGATGGTCCCGGATGATGATTGGTCCTCGTTGAGTGTTGTATGTATGATAATAGTTACAAGATAAGATAGGAGGGGCCTAAGTGATAAAGTTGCCACAGGGAGGCTTGAGAGGAGAACTGGTTGGATAATGCTAGAGGAAGGTGTTCACTTTATGTCCAAGGCAGGGTGATGGCGAAACAGAACTAAAGGTAGACAGAAACTACAGTAGGCTTCTGGTAATACCGATTTTCGGTTCATTTAGTGCGTACCCATAAATTACTATTGGTAGAAAGCAGCTCTCCTCTGAATGTTGTATCAATTGAAAGCATGCAACCTACAGTACGTACCGCTTTTGAATAGATCTTCTTTTGATCATTTGCTAACTGTGTAGCCTTTATGAGTAACAAAAATAACTCTAAAGATAACCCAAGGCATCCATTTGCCATAGTCAGGACTGAACCCGAAGTTTTGTCTGACTAGGCTATGTAGGCTACAGTATTGGCATCATTCATTTGAGGGGAACACTATTATATTCCAATTTCATACTGTGATTTTCATAGTGATTCATGTAAATACTTACCTGTTATATTTATCATGAGATCTTGGACATTTTTAACTGGATAATTGTATATTACTTCAATTTAATTAATTACGTTACGGTACCGTTCATTACTCTTATTAGTGTAATGAACGGTATCGTTCTAACTACCACCTGACTGCAAAGTTGCATCACTCACTTTTGTCGCTCTTATAATTATGCTCTGCGTTATTCCTGAGTATTTAACAGGTGAGGACATTAAGCGTGCATCCTACTTTTGACCTCGTGAATATCGTGTTCATAGACCCCCGGGCCTAAATGAAAATTTGTTTCGGAAATTATCCATTCTTGAGGGTTATCTGTATCTGAATATTGTAAAGAATGTAGCCTTGATTAGTATTTAGGTTTACCTAGTCACCTTTATTATGAAAGAATGTCAGTTGCTTCATGCTGAGAAGCGTTTCATAGCTCAAAGGCCAGTTATGGTTGCCAAAGCAGATAATACCGAAGATTAGATAAAGAATAGATGTGATGTGGTTTTTGAGGAATGAATGGGGAGGTGTGGCGAGGGTAAAAGTAGGTCAGTGGTTAGGGGAAGGAGTTGGTGAGAACAGGAGGGAAGATGAGAGTACCCGCACAGTAGTTCGTGGGAGTAGGCTTGGAGAGAAAGAAAGCTTGTTGTTGTTGACGTTTCTCAAGCTGTCTGGCCGAACAGACCCACACCGCAACTTGAGGTTAGATTTTGTCCATCAGGAAGGGAGGATGCCAGGAGGCCTTGCTACCATCTGCGTGTTGTTCTGGAGTGACTGGATGAAAACGGCCAATGATCTTAGTATAGGCTAGGTAGCCTATACTTCTGGATTGCATGAATCCACGAGTAAAATCTTTGATCCAGTTTCTTCTGGAACGTGAGATAAGTAACGCTAAGGAGGTAAAGTATTGGTAACTACGCAGAAGTTTAGTGAAGGAAGCTATTGTGTGCAGTTCTGTCGGGGGTGGATGTTGTATAATTTTATATACCAATGTATCTTAAAACAATTTGACGAAAGAAGACTTTAAGCAGTGATGATACATATTGCAGTTTGATCGGAGGAATACATAAACTGTACATGGGCAGGCTTTTCCCGCACATTAAGTAAGTTAGGCCCATTCTGAAGTAATGTAGCACGTACAGTAGGCTACATCAAATTTATGGTTGGGTGATAACGTCTTGAATCCACAGTTATGGCAGATAACTAGTGATATGAGTCATAGGAAAGATAAGGAAGGTTTAAGGGAGATAATAATTGTATGTAAGCTACCAAGCTAATCTTAGGTAAACAGGATACAGTTTATATATATAGGGAAGACTGGTATCCAGGAACTAATTTGTGAGGCAAGTGGTTCAATTACTGCAGCATACAGCATAATTAGATAGTTAATGGGTGTTAATTAAATATGGATCCTCATTAGTTTAATAAAGATTTGTTGAGGTGATAAAAAAATCCAGTCTTATGGTTAAAGAACAGAACTGGTTGCTTAAGATGTCCCGGTAGTGCATCACATGTTGACTAAGTTTGAGACATTCTTAGTCCCTTTAATGATATATTTATGACGGAGGCTGAGATTGATAAGTAAACATATTGTTATAATGTTGTATAAGTATGTGTCCCCGAGACTTTAGTGTGAAAGGCAATGTAGCCAATACATTTTACAGCTTTGTGATTTTTAACATATATGTGACCTATTGGATGACATGATATACCATAACTCTATAGCCTACCCGCTATGTTTTATGTTGGTGAATCTCAAAAATAAACTAAATTAGATATATATTTCCTATGGATGCTATTGCGGACTCTACTATTGAGCAGTGACTATTTATTTGAAGAGGAGGGCGAAAGAACAGGGATTATTTGATAACAACTGATAGGGATGGAGGTAGTATATAACTGTAGACAGTGTAACGGTACCGTATGTATCAAAGGAATAGAAAACCCAAGAGAGAGATGTCTACTGGCTTAATTAGGAAAGGGGTAGCCAGGCCTGGTTCGTGGGAAATGAGGGAAGGAATAGCTAGGCTACTCTTAGTTCGAGATATAGGGATGGTGTGTTGGGATGCAAGAGTAAGAGTTAGTGAATGAAAGTACAGTTTAGAAATGATTGTTGTAGGCTGTTGGAGATGAGTGAGAGTTGTTGTAGGAGGTGAGTGAGTGTAAGGGAGATAAAAGGTGTAAGAATATGAGGGATATGTTGTGAAAGCCGCCATAATTGTAACCCAGAGAGAGGTAGGCCTATAGGTACACACCAGCTTCACTGTAGCTTAGTGCTCTCCCCCAACAAAAACTAAACACAAAACTCACATTAGCATAAACAACCACGTTCCCAAGTTTGTTGAGAAAGGAGCTGAGCGAACACCTCCCTCCCCTTCATGGACCTCACACCATTCCCTTACATAACCAAGCTGTAGTGGGGTACCAAGGGTGGTATTTGTGCAGCAGAGGAAAACAGATTTTTGGACACTAACCTAAACTGATGCTATTAGAAACGGTACATATTTTTATATGGCTTCCTTCATAAGCCTGTACTAAGCTGGGTCTGTTTGACATCATCCTTTTTATTGTTACATAAACCGTACAATACCATATCTTAACGTACCGTAGTATACTTTTCCGATGAATATAATAAGTTACTTAAAGACTATTGTTAGATTATTTTCTCCATCTGAGGGAGGCTGTGGTAGGCATGAGTTCAACACGTGGTTTTTCCTGTTGGATGAGAGTGAGGTAAGCTGGAGGGAGGGGAAGGAGAAGGTGATGGGGAAATTGGGTGTGTAATGGCTAGACTAGGCAACCTCACCCTCCCCTCCTTCACTTTGACGTCAGAGTGATGACACACACACACACACACACACAACAGAGCCGAGGAATCTCTATTCTTGCCACAAATTTAATTCCTACCAAATATACAACGATATCAAAGGGTTTAGTGTTTTATGTGTGCCATCTATTATTATTATTATATTACTATAATTTTTTGTTATTGTAATTTTTTTTCATGTTGGTGTCAAGCCACGCCCACGTTTTCATTAGTCTGCCGTGGTGGTGTTGGTGTGGTGGCGATGACACGTGTGATGGGAGGGAAGGGGAAGAGGTCATAGGGTCATCATTCATAGCCTCACCTCTGTACTTTGGCTACTACGAATTACACGGTATTGTATGTTCGACAATGATGCCTGGAATAAGTTCAATAAAGTGATAAATATACTGTTACCATTACCGAGTCTGAACCAGTGTAAACTAACGCGATTAACATTGTCTAAACATACTGTAGTGTTAATGTGCCTTAGGGCCATATGTAGAAATAATGATGGGTTAAATGGGAAGATGAGTATGACTAGTACTTTAAAGACCCCCGTGATGTGGTCAGAAAATTGGAGGTTAGTGAGTCCTTCAAACATTACTACGAATCGCCACCCATATCAAAGGAGCTTGTTTCGTGGCATAGTCGAGAGGAATCAGAAGTCACCAAGTCTCTTACACGAACACGAAACACCACCGCACATCGTCATTGCTTGGTACATGACTGGACAATGCTCTACAATGCATGACCTTCACTGGTGATGATGATGTTTCCCGCAGTACCGAGACGTAAACAAAGAACCGGAACTTGGAAAACAAATTGTGTGAAGGTGGGACGAGAGCGGTCAGTAGAGGAGGGAAAAGTGTGGTGGTGGTGTTGGTGGACGGGCTGGGAAGGAACACAGGCATGGAGGAGGGTGGGTGGATGGGTTGGGGGGAAGGAAGGAGGAAGTTGGGGGAGTTACTATAAGTCTGGTTAACTAACAGGCAGGAAGTGAGAGCAAATCAGAGGGAGAGGGACACACAAAGAAGAACGAAGGTGTTTTTATTTAGGAAAAGAAGCTGATAATATTATAAAGGGGTATTGTTATACTCTTAGATCATGTTTGTTGGATTAATTTTATAGAGGATTCAGCTGTCGTGTTATCTGCCAAAGTATATTATCTCATTTAGCAGAAATTTAATGTTGGTATTGAAGGTTAGACCTGACATAGAGAGGTAAAGAAAAAAATAATGTAGCCAGTTTTAACAGGAATTGGGAACCGTACTGATCAGAGAAAAGAGAAAGATTAAACATTGTGAATGAAAAGGAACAAATCTCGAAGTGAACATTAGTGAAGGAGAGTGAACAGGATGAGGAAAAATATACTACAAGGAAAACGCTGATGGAAGAACAAGGGAAGTGATGAAATTATGGAGAGAGTGGGAAAAGAGAGTACGTAGGCTACATGAAAGAAGGAAGGAAGAGGAGGAAGAGGTTAATTTAAGGATAGACTATTACAGTTAAATTATATATATAATAATTGAATATAGATGTAGTGTAATAAGAGAGGGGCGTTTACGAAGAGGCCAGGGAAGGGGAGATGGGGATGACTGGTAGAGGAGGGAGGGAGAACAAAAAGACACTGCGGTAGAAGGAAAGGAAGGAAGATATCAAAGGAAGAGGTAGGGATGAGGGGTGGCGTGAGAAGGAGGAGGAGGTATAGTGACAGATGTGAGTGGCGAAAAGAATAAAGGAAACGAGGATAAGAAGGAAGAGATTGAACTAGAAGGAGAGAGAAGCGGAGTGAGGTGACAGGGTAAGGGGTGGGTCGGGGCAGGGAGAGAGAGAGAGAGCGAGGAGAGGGAAGGAGTGTGATGCTACTATTGTGGTGAAGGCCAGTGACTCACCCCCACCCCCACCGCTACCCCAAGCAGATTATTGACCCCTCCCCTACCCCACCCGTGTGGATTCCCTCCCGTTATTGGCTGTATTGACACAAACTATAAGGTAGGAATCCTGGCCTCCCTCGCATACAAACTCTAACACACTCTTCACTATGATAGCATTGTCTATACCGGTGTAGTTTTATGCACCGTATAGGCCTACAGTTATTTCTACAGTCAGTGATCCTTTCAGATGTTGTTTGAGCTTACAGACTAAATGGTCATTTGTAGTAAAGGTGATATTTCATGAAGTTAATGTGATAGTTTGTAGGCGATGTGTGGTAATTTGCAGCAGGTGGTGGTGTAGGTGTGTGAGAGGTACCGGTACTGATAGTGACGGGGGAGGGGGGACCACGACTGATGCGTATTTCAACCTCTGCCACAGTTTTGTTGCATTGCCTTATGCTTTTTTATTTTTTTTATATTTTTTTTTATTTTATTTTTTTATTACAATACACGCCTTTTGGGGGTGCTAACCAACGTAGTGGATGTGTCCAGTTATTGTTAATGATGAACACCGTAGCCGAACGAGAAGAGATAAGATAATATCTCTTTCGTTCCCGCTGATGGTAGTATTGCATGTGTCAAGAGGTATGTATCCAGCCATGAGTATAGCTTTTGGCAACGCTTGTACAGAACGATATTGTAGTCTGATAAAGTTTACACCGATTTATTTCACATTTAATATTTTTACCGTTAGACCTAGTGTTGGTTTTCCAATATGGTTAACTTTGAATTAGTTTCTAGCTACTTCCAGACTTGTCTTTTGCATACAACTGTGGGAGAACATCTCGTTAAATTGTTACCCTGACAAGATTCCGGTAATGCCTACGAGGTGGGTCAAGAACAGTATAGTATCGGGTACCGTAGACCCTCCCACATACTATATATACCGGTACTCAACTATAGCTACCCTACTGTATAGCCGATCCGATATGTTTAATGTCAGATGGGGGTTCAATATGATGGCGTGTGTGCCGTCAAATCCTCCACGAGTTGTCGATGAAGCCTGGACAGCACAGCAGTTCATTCTCTAAGTCTTCTCCCCAAACTTTCACTACTTAAAGTCTCACTATATATTCTCCTATTTGATTATTATAGCTGCAAGAAATATAAGTATACTGAAATATTATCTTAATTAATGGCCAATCGTGATAGGTCAGTCCGGGTCAGTCAAATGTCTGGTATATCGTAGCAGTCAGTCAGATCCCACCTAATTATGTCAGTTGTTGACATTAAACAACAGCTATGGAAAGACGGGCTACAAAACTCAGCTGATATACTTTCATTTGGGGAAGTGAGAACCCCCGTGGCTTATTGGTACGAAATTTACCGATGATTTGACTCGGAAAGGATCAAGAGTTTACATTGCCACCTTGTGAACGAAGCGACTTAACTCACTCTACACCTTCCTCTAAAGATACAAGAATGTTTTAATTAAAAGCCTTTTATGCGTTACCTGTACTTACACGTTGTTATTCATTGAAGTGGCTTTTTTGTTGGGTATAGGCTATAGAATATACATGAAGTAGGCTATATATATACTATTTGTACACACACAAGGAGGCTAGGCGATGAGGAAGTATGGTACTGTACTATAGTTTTGTATTATGCACAAGGTAAACCTGAAACAACAGGTGTGCGTGTTTGTTCACTTCACCTCTACCATATTTGCTTCTTGCGACACACACACACACACAATGCACGAAAGTTCATTGGGTTTTTCGGAAATGTCACCCAGCCTACTGTAAACTTTTCTGCACATACCACTTTGGATACAATGTGAGTCAAGTGGGTCAGAGTACAAGGTCATGCAGAACTAGCCTAATGGTTGATGCCAGACGAACACCACATCGATTAAAAAAAATGGCTGAGCTTATTCACCATATTTGCATAGACCAGTGAATGAAGTAGCCTTATACACATTACATTAGATATATATATATTTTATTATTTGTTGTGTCCGATTTTGGAGGTTAAGAATGTCGAGGATAGCATATTGATTTACAGCGGCCGCTCTACCACATGCTGGGCACACTGTATAAGAGAATGTAGAGTAGTCGAGCCGAATACTATTATTATCTAATTAACTGTTTCTCTTTGACGCTACAAAGGCAGAGAATAATTCATTAGACCAGAGTGTAAGACAGGTTCTGAAGCTGCTGTTGGTTAGTTTCCTGTACAATGTTACAGTAAAGTTAAGGGGATATTGGCTATAATAAACTTTAGGCAATATTTATAGCAACTACAAGATTTCCTCCAAACTCTTCCAAGCTACAGGCCACCATCATTATTCTTGTCAGTCTGGTCGTGTTTCCTGACATACTTTGGAGGAATCAAGGCAACTCCAATGTACCAAAAGCATACCCTCTCTTAATGTTACTGTCTTAGGGTTGAGGTTTGTTTGTCCGAGGGTCTTATGACTTGGCACACCGTTAGTACCGTACCGGCTGCATGGCTGGCATAATCCCCAAGTCTCTGATGTTACGGGGAACGATCTTTGCCATTAAGTAGAGATTCTCGTGGGGGCAAATGGAAAGGCTACTAATTAATTCCACAAAGCTATGCCAGAAAACAGAAGCCCCCAGTGGTTCTAATAAGGGATTTGTTTCGTGACATAGTTTGGAGGAATCAAAGACCTCCCAATTCACCAACAAGGGAATCACCCCATTAGAGACGGCATAATATAAATGCAGTTGGAGTAGGTCAGTTCACATTAGGATGAAGCAGAGTGAGTTGGAACATGGTGCCAAAAGAAACCACTTACTTTACTCCTCCATGTAGTCTATGGGTCGTAGACAAGAACAGTGATGGTGTTGACGATGGTGTGTGGTACTACTTAGGCTATACGATGATCACACTCCATAATTTAATAACAGAGCCATTATTGTGACCGTACCATACACACCATCCACCACTGATAGATACCATATTCTTGGCTACGTATGGAACTAACCTAACCCATACCCAATGTGAGACTTGGGGATATTTTACCAGGCTCCACTCCAAGTCGGTCAGGGCTCGCCTAGACAGCATAGCCTATACATGTCTAGACTATACACCACACCACACCACACCACAGAGCCGGGACCTCCATGCTGCCTTTTTCCTGTCCCCCTCTTTGCTCTTATAACCTCCTCGAGACCATTTTTCGTGGATTTATTGTCCAGCCTTATTAAGGGGAGATTCTCTTCTTGCTGGTGAACTGGAGGGCTACCGATTCCTCCAACGTGTACCAAGAAACGGACTCACCCATTTGTAACATTGAGATTGTCTGTTTCCTGGCATAGTTTGGGGGAATCAGTAGCCTCCTATTTTACCAATAAGAATATCTTCCCTTAACCCGTTTTCGTTGTTCGCCGTGATTCCTGGGCTTGTATTTTTTTCTGGCTAATATTGAATGACCAGGCAACATTAGCATTTTAACCAGTCTGTACTCTTAACTCACGAAACACAAGGCCATTAATTTGGGAGAATCTCTTGACGGAAGATTAATTCTGAATCCTCCAAACTATATATGTCACGAAATATCAGACTGATCCCCTAAGAGTAACAGTGAGGTGATTTGTTTCCTGGCCCAGCTTGGAGGAATCTGTATATAGCCAATCAGTTTACAAAAAATAAAGAGAATTCACCTCCCCTCCCCCTTCTTAATTGACAGACCTTAATATATTTTCCCCAAATTTAACTTTCTCGTACAATAATTTTACCAAACAAATATACAACTCATCAAACCCTATACCTTACACTTTATCATCATTCATGTATGGGTAACAGGATCGCCTCTTTTATAAATACCAAACCCTCCATCATGCATTAAAAAAAATCTAAAGATGTTGGCTTAGGCGACTCATGAATTATAGCTGTACTCTATAGACATGTAAATATAAACAAAAGAGCTGGAGTAAAAGAGGTTGTAGGGTTGTGTTGTGTGGTGTGTTGATGGGTCAGTGTACACAACACCACCTTGACACTCTGGCCCTGACTAGTCTACACAGGGATCATCTAACCTCGCTGAGACTTCTTGGCGGTGGTATGCATGTGTGGGTTTGTCTGGGTGCCGACTACCTTGACCTCTGTTATCTCCACATACATACACACACACACACACACATATTGGTAGCTATCACTATACAGGCAGGCCATGGTTCGCGCCCCGCACAAGGCTGCTTAGTGTGTGTGTGTGTGTGTGTGTGTGTGTGTGTGTGTGTGTAAAGAAAGGAAACATGCTATTGACGTTGCGACATGAGGGAGTTAAGGTGATGTGGACAATAGACAGTGGGTGAAGGCTGCCTGCCACACATTTTATAGGGTAGACTGGGTCTGGATTGGCAGCTCCATGTATTGTAATAGTTGACACACTATGCTATTATTCAAGGGGTTAGATTCTCTTGTTGATGAATTGGAAGGTCTACTGATTCCTCCTAACTAAGCTACAAAACGGATATCCTCAGTGATACTAATAGGGGATCTGTTTCGTAGCATAGTTTGGAGGAATCACAGACTTTCCAATTCACCAACAAAAGAATTTCCCCATAAAGTACGGTAGCCATTACGGATGATAGTAGGAAGGAAGTTGACTTGGAAAGGAAAGTGTACAGGCCAAAGTTGTCGAGGTTTTATAAAGGGATATATTGTTTAAAGTTATAAGAGTTTCATTGGTTGATAATTATATATATATACATATGTTGGCTGATGCTTTAATGTAAATAGCCTTATAATATTTTCTTTATTTTCTTATTTATGTAATGTAATGGCATTGATCGTTTAAAGTAAGTCTATTGTAATTTTTGTCATTTAAAGTAAGCAGTCTCATAGCTTACGTTAAGCCGGATGATGGAGTAAAGCAATTTTCCTGATAGCTTAATTAAATCGATTGATAGTTTAATATTGTCTAAAAACATTATATACTACATCAGGATTCGAACTCCCATATGTCACTTTAAGCATCAAGTTTGCAGCGGTCGAGTTGGTCAAGAGAACAACCAGGACGGAGGAGGAAGTAGAGACATTTGAAAGGGAAAGTGTGAGGACCTGGCAGAGAAGGTGAAGTGATCATGGAACACACACACACACACACACACACACACACACACACACACACACACACACACAGATAAGGAAAGTAGACGATAGGGTGAGACTGAGCAAGGTATGAAGGGACGGAGAGTGTAGAAAGGAAAGTAAGAACGGAAAACGAAAAGAGGGAGGATAGGCTATAGTGAAAAAAAAAGAAATGGTGAGAGAGAGGGATACGGATGGAGGAGGGAATTAAGGAGAGAGAGAGAGAAAGAGAGAGCGCCTGGGTAAAATGTCGTGGTGCACCAATCTAAGGAAGGGGAGACTGGGTCACGCTATGTATGTTGACACTAAGAGGTGGGAGTGCCTTTCTCTGTGTGTGTGTGTGTGATCATGTTTTTTTTTTTTTTTTTTTTTTTTTTATACATAGATACACAACGATGATGCTATTGCGAGGTTATATGTATGAGTATAATTTCCTATAGACTGATACACATAGGGCTATGGCTATTATTATTTAGTACCGGATATATCTTGTTGAATAGTTATATATGGAAGCTGTAGGATGTGTTTTCATGGGGTTGTTACAGTCTGACTCGGTTAAAGATCATGTGACGTGTTGTTTCCTGAGAACTATTTCAATCCATTAGTATTTGCTTTATGTTTTGGGAGAATTGAAAGGCAACTTGATTCCTTCAAATAATGCTGCAAATCAGATCCCTTACTGGTGTTCTGGGGTACTACTCTGTTTCTTGGTATATTTTGGAGATAGCCTATCGGACTATCGATACCTCAACGAAAATTATGCCTCCATAACTGGAAAGGAAGTGTTTAGTGGTTGGTGGAGTCATTATTCAGCGTTTACTGTTAGTACTGTACCAACAACAACCACCACCATCCAGCTACCTTCAAACTGGAACAATATGGTTCAAGCATAAGTAAACAAATCCTTGCATACTAAGTTGCACGATATAATTGATTTTTCTCATAACAAGTACGCTATTATAGGTGACATGTTTGTTGTTCTAAACTTCGGACAGCTGTTTCTAGAAGTAACTTGCTCTCCTCCTTGGATGGAGCTGCCCGATTCTAGTATTTGCCCTTCCTACCAACGGCCCAAAGCTCAATGCTCGTCGACGTTTATTGAAAATATGGCTGGTGTGAAGCCCACCTTAGTGAGAAGGGGAAGTCTACAAGTGGAAGTGACTGGAGTGAGTGAGTGAGGGAGGAATACTAGGTGAACCCAACAGTGAATGCGTAGCGGTCAGTGGTAGCCTCCGTGACCTCCCTCCCTCCTTCACACGAGCATGGTGTTGTGGTGGGTTGCCAAGTTAGGCCTCACTGTGGCCCAGAATAACCAGCCAGTACTGTTGCATCATCACCAATCACTCACTGGACGGCATGACAGGGGAGAGGGAAGGCGTCATGAAAATAGAAATGTAACAAAACATGAACTATCTTTACCCAGCCGCCATCATCATCTCCCATATATATATACCTTTTGTTTTATTTTTATACGTCACGGGGGCCAGGCGTAAGGGTGGCAAGGTGCAAAAGAAGTTACGGGAAAGAAGTGTAAGGCCACGAGAGTACACACACACACACACACACACACACATTTGGCAGAGGTGATGGTGGTTGGGAGAGGTGGTCTAACTAGAAGTGGTAGTGGTGGGTGCCACGTGGGATTTAGCGGTGAGAGGGAAGTAGTGATGGGAAAAGGATGGCTTGAGAGAGGGTTGGGAGAGAAGTTGTATTAGTTGGTGTTGGAGTAGAATGTTTGGGGAAGAAGGATTTAATATGGGTGGTGGTAGTGGTCAGGTTGGTGGTAGTGGTGGGCTGCGGAGTGAAGTGAGGTAAGAGAGAGATGGAGTACACGTGGTCAGTGTTTTCAGCGTGCCACTGTACGACAGATGCCCCCGGGCTCGTGTTTTGCCCCTCCTCCCCCTTGCCCTTCCCACCGGTGGCTTGTTATTATGTGACCGTCCCCTGGGAGGCCTTGGTGAGGGAGGGAGGGAGGCAGGGGAGGCACGGAGGCTGCATTCACCACCGCTACCCTCCTTGGCCTCACTAAGTTCCGTATATCGTACCGTTATTTTCACACCATTTATATACCACATTCACATTGGTTTGCAGTGTTGTCATACAGTACAACGTTTGAGGATGGAGTTAACGCCAAAGAAAAGGGACATACCACAATGTCCTGTGTTAAGGCCACAAGAGAGTGTCCCTGTTAACGTATTACATAGTATGCATGATATTTTAGGTCTACTATGTATATGTGAAGTAAGGAGGAAGTACTTGAGGTTCAATAACAAACCATTTCCAACAAAATGTCTTGAGTCGGTGCTGGAACGTGTAAGAACAGTGAAAGAACTTTGTGCTCTCTCCTGGTACCGGTATAATGTTGTATTCCTTCCTCGTCTGATACTGCATCAACCCACACCCTTGCCACCACGGGGATTTTCCAGTCCATGAAATTCGTCCGGGGTTAAGTTGTGGGTGTGTGGTTCGTGTGTGTGGTATACGGGTACGTGTGTGCGTGAGTGAAAGGTGTGGTGGGTGTGACAAAATGGAGGGTGTATATGTGACACTATACAGGAAGCCACACCCACACACGGTCCTTCTATGTCCGCTTCACATTCTCGGAAATTAGTAGTCCGATTACCTTGGGATTCTAACAGGGGAAGAAACTCTCAGCGGCTCCATACTCCTTGTGATTGATCGATAATTTTCTTTTGGTTATGGGGAGTTCATTGATAGAGAGAATGGGGTTCCATATACAATGAATAAGTCAGTAGGCTGAAGAGAATGTAGACGATAATGGCGTTTGGGGAGGGTTGTTATTGTTGATATTTACTAGGGTCTTATAGTGTAATGGTAGTTAGTGCTGTAGCCCCCATTTCTTGTGAATCTGGTTTGAGACTCGTCACTACATGCAGTCTATGTGGGGAAGGGAAGCAGCGACCTCCTGTAAATTTAGCAGGATACAATCATAATCTGTGTGGTTTAAATCAATAGAATTTTATTTGTACTAGTTTCTCTCTTTATCTCAGCACCTGTGCTGTGCTCGCTGTCCTTGTTCCAGTGTCCATAAGCTTAGATTTATTTGGCTACATCTCAAGGATTATAGTCTGGCGTTACACGTGTGCATGGGTAAAATGTTAAGTACCGTATCTGTGTGGATGTCAGTTGATCATTACAATGCTTTGTGTGTCACCCTTTGATGTGCCTCCTCCTGCCTATACCGGTACCTCCCCGACACCTGGTCCTCTTCTCACACCATTCTCACTTTAAACCCCACCCACGGCCCTCACCCAGACCACTCTCACTCATTCACTTCTCCCTTCCAGTAGATCTTCACTCAACCTGTCCCTCTCCTTACCCATCCTCCTATAGCTATTCATCCCTGTCTCTCACCCCATTTTTTAATTTTATATATATATATCTCTGTTTTATTTTCTTTCTGCGCGCGTGTGTGTGTGTGTGTGGGTGTGATGAGTCATGTGGGCGATGTGTCTAATGAGTATGGATGTGGGTGTGATAAGTAATGAACATGATTTTGGAAGGAGTGGGGGACGCTAGATGGTTTGAAGATAAAAGAGGGAAGGTACAGGCCAGTGTGTGGGTAGTCGATCGGTCATTGAGTAAGATAGATAGGATGAAGAAATGGCAGGTTATTTTATAGTTTATATTATAGTATGAAGAAATGGTAGCTTATTTTACAGGTTAGCATGAAGTGTCGAGTACAGTATATATTATTCCAACGCCGTGTTTAGGTGGCTGCAGATTGTATGGATGGAAGGATGGGTAAAGTGGAAGTCTCCTGTTATAAAGTACCAATACAAGTGAGTGAGTGAGTGAGTGTATCGATACATGTGGTAATGAATGTGGAAGATTACAGTACCGACGCCTTGGGGATGCTGGTGGGTAGGTAGGTAGGTAGGTGGGTGTATGCAGGTGGTGTGGAGCAAGATCTTGATGTGGAGAGGAGGGAGGGAGGGGGACGGGTAGTTTAGGACATACAGGTGTGAACTGTGGGTATAATTATTAAGGTTGAGTTCTATACAGGTGCGTGCGGAGTTATTTGTATGAAGAATCGGGGTAGTTATTAATATATTGGTTTATAAATTTACCGGTTGAGATCCCACCTTCCTACAGCTTCCATACCTTGCGTGGTTCTCTAATATGAGTAGCCTTGTATTTATGGAATGTAGTGCATATATACTGTAAGTGTCACTGTATACCTGTATCATGTATCGGGATATGTTGGGCGTGATTTGTTTTATGAAATCTAGGTGAGGGTAGATGTGGCAGAATCAAGTTATTTTGTAATACAGATATATGTGTGTGTGTGTGTGTGTGTGTGTGTGTGTGTATACAGTGGCCGCCTGACACCGGGACTGGCAGGAAGTGGAGGAATTTGGAGAGGGAAGGAGGAGAAGGAATGCATGTGTGGATGGATGAAGAAAGAAGAGTAGTGAAGCAATGTCTGGTACCAGTAGAAGGACAACACTAGTGGTGCATGGCTTTCCTGTTTAATAAGTGTTACCGTGGGAAACTCGTGTGTGTTTGTGTGTGTGTGAAGGAAGGGGATATGTTCAGTAGTATTATGATGGAGTACAGAGTTGGTATGGAACAGGTTAAAGAATTTGTGTGTATGTGTGTGTGTTTTGAGAGAGAGAGAGAGAGAGAGCAAAGGAATGGTAATAGTAGAAGGGATTGGAGGTAATGGGAGGTGGGAATGGAAGGGGAGAAGGAAGGGTCATGTTGCGGGTTGTATGGTGTGTTAATGGTGGTGGTGGTGGTGGTGGTGGGGTGAAGGAAATGAGGGAATGGGGGAGGAAGGGTGTGAATGGGTGGAGGGGAAGTGGGTGAATGAGTGGAGGGAAAGTGGGGTAGGAAATGAGTGAGTGGAGGGAGAGTGGGGAAGGAAGGAAGTGGGTGAATGGGTGGAGGGAAAGTGCGAAAGGAAGGAAGTGAGTGTTGTTGGGTGCATGGAGCTAGGGAGAGTGGGGGAGGGAGGGTCAGCAGAGGGAAGAGAGTGGGTGGAGAGGGTGGTAGGGTGGTCTTTGCTGGTTATTGGCCGCTTACACGCAACCCTTAACACACACACACACACACACACTTATCACTAACAGACATGCATAGCTTTCTCTCTCCCACGCTGTCATCTTTACTCCTCCCCTAGGCTAGTCCCCCCCCATAGCCTACCTACCCTTACACGTTGATCCCTCCCACGCAGATAGGCTACCCACCACACCCTTTCCAACCCTCCCACGCGCATACATCTCCCGTTCCCACGCACATCCTCCAGTCCTGTCCTCCTCCCTCGCCCCCACAACACTCCCTCTCACTTCCCCTCACACACACACACACACACACACACACACACACACACACACTCTCTACACTTTTACCATCTTTGTGTTTGCCGCTTCCCCACACTATAAGAGACATGCGCACATACATTCACGCGCACATACCCATGTCGCGGTATACACATGCACAATAAGACAGATGCATAGACAGAAGAAAACAGACACTGGGTAAGCATAGCGTTTGAAGGGACGTGGTTGTATGAGTGATAAGTATGTGAAGCACTTTAAGGGAGAGTAGTAAGTTGGTGGGTGGGTGGTTGGTTAACATGTTGTGAGGGTAAACTTTTATGGGAGTAACGTTAATCCAAAGTGAGTAGTTAACATGTGAGTGAGTGAAGTATTTAAAGGGAGTGGTAAGCATGTGAGAGTGAGTAAAAGTGACGAAGGAAGGAATTTGGGATGGAGGGTGGCACTGTTTTCTCAATAATATTATGAGAGTGAATGAAAGAGAAGGAAGGAAGGAAGAAATAAATGGACGTGGGATGACACTATAAAATTATGAAAGAGTGAATGAAAAAGAAGGAAGTAAGAAGGGATGGGGTGAGAGAGAAGAGATGAGGTATGGTAATATTTCCTTATAATATTTAGCCTATGTGAGAGTGAGTGAAAAAGAAGGAAGGAAGAAGGGATGGGGTGAAAGAGAAGGTATGAGGTATGGTAATATTTCCCTATAATATTTAGTCTGTGAGAATGAGTGAAAGAGAAGGAAGGAAGAAGGGATGGCACACTGTCTCCTCCAGCATCACAACAACAACAACAACACCACCACCACCTACCTACCTGCACCCCACTCGCTCTGGGACACGTGTTACACCTGTACACACGCCACCACTAGGGGTCGGGAGGGGACAGATCTCGGTGTCTTGTGTACCTCCCCCCCCCCCCCCCCTCCCCGTATGTCTGTCATGTCGTCTTTACATACACACACGTTGGGAGTAGACTTACGAACACACATACACACACACGTTAGGGATTAGACTTAGAAACACACACACACACACGTTGGGGAGTACAGTAGACTTAGAAACAAAAACAGATAAAGAAAGAAGTGTGGAGGAGTTATAGTTACCTTCTGTTCAACACCTGAGTAAAGTGGCCTGGGGGCAAGAGGTAACCTGGTACCTGTTTGTGATATAGCCTAACACACACACACACACACACGAGGGGCCGTGGGTGAATGACACAAACACACAGGAATATGCGCTCACACACAACAAAATTTGGTAGAGCAACATTGCATACAACCAGTGTACACACACCCACATGTCGGTACAAATTACTATTGTGCATGTGACCTTGAATTCCACATTGAGCACTTAAACTAATTTTACACTACACTAGTCTACACTACACTTACAATCGCACAACTCTTGACTACACACACACAAACACACACGGGTAGCCTAGTTCCCTTGCTTGGTAGTGCAGCTCAGTGAGTTTTGCTTACAATGGGACTTACGGTACCTACACATGTTTCCCATTGTTTGAGTTGTTGAAGTTAGGGAAAGACAATCGTATCAGGACGCAATCAGTTTCATTATATTCCTACCTTATGATATACCGGCAATGTTCTAGCCAGATTATTATTATTATTTATTTTTTGTTTCAAGCTACTCATAACAACTGGATACTTGAGGAAATATAATATAACGCTTCTGTAATGTAGTTTATATTCTAGTGTCGTATATTTTTTCTTTAATCCCAGAGGTTCATAATTTATTGGCGGTGACTGTATCGTATATGTGCCAGAACGTGATTCACTTAAACCGGTACTGTACTCTCATTACTCAATGTCGGTGGGGTATACACCTTGAAGCACTCATAGTGTCCTCAACATCAGAAGAACCCATTATTTTCACCGACACTCACTCACAACAGTCACAAGAGCTCATTATTTTTACTGGCAATTACAGTCAACACTCAACAGTCACTGGGATACCACATTGATCTTGCAGAGGGTAAGAGAGGGTTGTTATACCTTACTGACCCCCTCAAGACTATGTCCTTTGCCTTTGTGTCGGCTTGTCTATGTCTTTCCGAGTCGGTTCTTGGAAAGTATTAGCTGATTGCGTCATACTACAACACAGAGGAAGAGGTTACTTGTAGGCTTCTTCTGGAAAGTGAACTTCTGTGCTTGTCCAGGAGGTAAGGGGAATAACAAGTGTATATGCAGGCGAAGATACCTGATATACAGTTATCTCACAGATTGATTAGTTATAGCAAATGCTCACACTGTAAAGGCTATTTGCTTTTGTTATTCTGTACAGTGAATACTCGGCACAACATACAGTACACTTTGAATTATCGACATGACCACTGAACATTCACCCTGGATTCTTAACACAGGAAATTTACAGTAGGTACAGTAGTTGATCACTGACCACCACCATTGGACTACAGGGTGTGAGGACTATGGGTATCATAATTTAGAGCACGAGGATAAAGATGAGAACGAGAGTGAAGATGGGCATGAGAGGAAGGTTGAACGTCAATATAGCCATGAGGGTAAAGGTGTAGTGGCTATTACAACGCCATAATAATAACATGGGTGTCAACATTTAGTGAGGGTATTAGGATAAGGGCTAGTGCGGATGAGGGTGAAGGTAGCCAGCCATCCAGCCAACCAACCAACCCATCATGAGGGCAAGGGTGAGGCAGCTGGGAGGGAGAAGCAGGGTGGTGGGTAATGAGTGGTAGTGAGAAGGTCCTTGGCGGGCCACACAAGGTCGCACTTGTTGTGGTTCCATCAAAGTGGACCCTCTCCCTCCTCTACCCTCCGCTCCCCTCACCTAATCCCCCTTCCTCTCCCCTTATCCCCCATCTCAGCTAATCTCTCATCACATCTATCCTATCCTCGTTTTATCTCCTCCCTCTAATTTTTTTCGCCTCTAGTCTCGAAGTAGCTTTCCTTACCTTTAGCGATACCTGACTTTCACTTCCATTTCCTTTCCATTTCATTGCTTGATTATCTCTTCCCTTTCTTTCCCAACCCTCATATCTTATTCTCTTCCTTTCCTATCTCTTCTAGTGTTCTTTCTCTGCTCTGCTCTGGTGTCGTGTAGTGTGTTGCTTGGCCTCACCCAGTGGTCCGGTCCCTTGTCATTTCTCTCCCCAGCTGGGCCTCGTCTGGCCTGCCTCCCTTCATTGCTCTCACCAGCTGGCTCTCTCCCTTCCGTTACCCCCTCCCCCTCCCCCCACTCCCTCTTCTCTCTTGCTTCCTGTACCCTATTCTCCTTTCATCTTGTGCCCTCCCTTTCTCCCTTCCGGTGCGTTCCCCCCCCCCCTTCAAAATCTCTTTCCTACCTTGTTTGCAGTTATCCTTTGTATTTCTTTGTATCACCTTTTGTTTTGGGTTGGAATTCATATTATAGTCTTTCATCCTGACTACCTGTAATCTATCCGTCCTATATTCACGATTTTCTTTTGTTATTATTTATCTTTACCTTCCACTCTTTCTGTTTTCCCTCTTCTCTTCGTAACCCACACCCACTTATCTCTGCTCATATTTACTTGGCCTGTATGTATTTATATGTCTGTGTGAGTGTGTATGTATGTATGTATATATGTGTGCGTGCATGTGTGGGTGTGCCGCAATCCGTCACCATCTTCCCATCACCTTATTAACTTAACCCCTTGTTGCCATCCTCGTCCTCCTGCTACTGTCCTCCCACCACCTCTTGGAATCCGCCCACAGTACTTATATACATACTACCCGAGTCTTGGTGTTTATTTCAACTGTTTTGTTCAGTTGTTGTTCTTCATTCAGTCCCATCTTATTATCTCATTCTTGTTAATTAATTCTTGATCGGTCGAATTTTATATGAATTACGTTACTTGTATTTCGAACGTACCCAATGTTCGTATTTTAGTACCATTAATGGTGTATATGTGCAATAAAGAGATTGACAGCGCAATATTCAGACTTTTTCCAGATCTCCATATTAGTAGCCTTAAGTTGTAATTGATATTACACGGAATCTGTACCGTGTTACAACTTTCTCAGTGTACTCACTGAAAATTGTTCGATGGTTAGAGCATTGATGATGGCTACTATAGGTTATTTCTACTCTTTTCCTATCGTGTTTAACTAGAGTGTGTATATATTTATAGTCCATCAATCTGTAACATTTAAAAGCAACATATATAAAGGTCATACAGTCTTTGCTTTGAGTAAGAGTAGTAATGGTGGATTTCCTGAGGGATTGTGTAGGTGTGTGTGTGTGTGGTGGTGGGAAGGAAAGAGGGAGGGGTGAACGAGAGGAAGAAGGTTGTGTGACTTATACAGTAGGTCTTAGGTGAAGGAGGAAGTGAGGGAAAGTGGGGTGGGAGAATGAACAACAAGGAAAGTAAGTGTGGAAAGGAGCCGGAGAACTGTGTGTGTGTGTTTGTGTTTGTTGAGGAGGAGTGAGGATAGCTTGTGATTATAAAGTAATACATACAGTAGAACGTTTAACTGTCAACAAAAGAAGTAAGGATGACGGAAGGAAAGTGCCGATCAGGTGGTGGGAGGGACGGCAGTGACGGAGATGAGGAAACTAAAGATGAAGGAAGGAGAGGGAAGGAAGACAGTAGCAAGAGATGTAGGTGATAGATATGAGGGAAGAAGAAGAGAGAGAGGGGGGGGGAGTAAGTTAGTTAGGGGAGAAAGAGGGTAAGGGGTTAGGTGGGTACTCATGCCCTCTATCACTCAGGGTCTTGGTGGAGGGAAGTGGGGGGTGGAGCGACATGGCGGGCGCGGCCTCTCACGTGGACCTCCATCTGTTTATAAGGTCATGGGCTGAGCTCTATTGACCCTCAGCTGGGCAGAGAGAGAGAGAAAAGCAGGGTGTGGGGGCTCACTCTCTCTTTCTCTCTCTGATGGTGATGATGATGGAAGTATTTCGTGAAATGATGATGACGCTGCTGATATGATGAGATAATTTATATAGGTAGTACCGGTAGTTGTTAGACAGTATAGATGGTGAAGTCTAGTGATAGTATGAAAGTAAAATGTTGTTGGTGGTATTATTGTGGGATGCTGATTGTTGTTGGCTATTAGGATAAGTTGCAAGTGATGACGATAGCTATGTGGTTGGTTAGTGTGTGATGATAGGAGAGAATAGTGATGGTGATGCGCCCTATTATGGATAGAGTGATGCTGAGGGTTGAAGTTAGTGATGCATTGTAAAAGTAGTTCCGGATTGATTCTTGGTAATGGTCAGTCAGTAGCTGTGTGGGCTGTGGTATGTTAAGTATGTCGTATTTCCTGACTGGATAGAGAATAGTGTAAAAGTCAAGGGATAGATACACATATGTCACACTTGTTATACTTCCCACGTGTGCAGCATGTTAGGCGAGGGGGAGAAATGTCCGGAAAGAAAAATATCAGAAAGCTGTATGTAATTGTTATAAAGGGAAGAGGATTGTGGTGTTGGTTGGAAAGGTAGATAAATGGTATTGATCCATATAGCATTGTTAACCAAGGAAATTAAAGTATGTGGGGAATGCGGAAATGTCATAGAGAGGTTCCTGCCTCCTAATGAAGTTGTTGCATAATGTGTAATGATGCAAGAGTGATAGAGCAACACCAACAACAACACCCAAAGTGGGGAAGGATGAGGATGTAGGCAAGGAGGGACTGTGGTAAGATCCGGGGTGACTGGGGGAGGGAGGTGAGGACTGTCAGGTTGATGCGTAGAGGAAGTGGAACTCAAGTGTTTCTCAGCCTTTTTGAGGTTATTGCCCGTCTACTGAGGTACAGCTGCCGAGTCGTTCGTCCTCACTGATCACATTTTTTTTTTTTATCTTATCCATTCAAAGATCATCGTCTTCACAGAAGTTAGTATTTTGTCAGGTTCAACGTTTCACCAAAGTATTGCTTGGAATCCGGTTAAGGGTATATATTCCGACAAAAACAAATTTCTCAAATGTAGCTGATGGTTATTCATAAAATGTTTGAACAAGTGTGCGAATGTGATTTTATATCAAAATGGGCTTAGAAGCTGATGAAGGGATGGTTAGAGTCGATGTAAGTCAAGGCTGTAGTAAATGGTGGGTGACCTATGATGAGTTTGGAGGAGGAGGAAGAGGAGGGATCGTGTGGATGGACTGCAAGTGACAGATAGGCCTATTTTATGCCGCTTTGGATAGAGGCGGGATTATTGGTTGGGTTGGGTAGGCCAGAGTAGTGGTGAGGGAAAGCCAGGACAAATATGATTGGGTGCCAGGTTAGTAGAGGGAAGCCTAGAGGCGATGGGTGGGGGTTGTGATCATAGGGCAGGGGGGTACAGTTGACGCATTTATGAAGAATATGTCAGGTCAGAGCAGAGACGGCTTTCGGGAAGTTTGTTTACATGTGATAATGGAAGGAAAAAGTCCAGAAAAACTAGATAGGGTATGATAGCTTATAGTAGTGAAGAAAGACAGTTGTAGGAACAGGAAAGAACAGGGCATGGGCCAGGGCAAGGCAGGGGAGTTAAAGGAAGGTCATGGTAGAAAAAGAAAAGGGGGAGCATATGAAAGAAAGTGGGTGGCGTAGGGATGATGGAGGGGAAGCGCAGTGCAAGGAAGGGGTTGCTGGGTGGGTGGGTGTCTGCAGCCGATGTGAAGGTTTGGATGGGAAGTCAGAGGCAAGGCAGGGAACTGTTTATATACCCAAGTCACTGGTGGAGGAGGGTATTATTATGAACACAGGTCAAGGTGGTAAGAATTATTGTGACCACAGCTAATAGTGTAGGGCAGGGCAGGGCAGGAGAGATGTGACCACAGCTGATGGGGGGCCTATTGATTTTTTACAAGGGGGTAGGAGCCAGACCCTCCAGCATCAGTTACTCTCTCTCTCGCTCTCTCTCTCTCTCCCTCCCCGCTCACCCTCTTCTCCCACGATCTCTCAACTCTCCTCTTTTCTCTCCTTTCTTTTCTTTCCTCTCCTTTCTTTTCTTTCCTCTCCTTTCTTTTCTCACTCATTATCATCCAGCTTGCCTGTCTACTCTTCCTATTATTTCCTCTTTTCTCTCCTCATCCTTTCTTCTCTTCTTACCCTTTCTTTCATTTTCTTTTCACCCATCATCTTCCAGCTCTTTTCTTCCCTCATCTCCTTCCCTCTCCCCTCACTTCTTTTCCTCCCCATCTACCTCAAAATTATGTCCTTGCAGTACTTTCACACCAAGATAAATGTTTGGTCTACAGTTCTCTATTCTTCAGTACATTATAGGCCTAAACTGTTTTCTCTCAGTTCCCCCATCCTCTTTCCTGTTCTTTCCCTGTCCTCCCTATCTACCTATCCCCTCCCTCACTCTCTTTACTTTCTTCCTTTTTTAATTCCTATTCTTTCTCTCTATCCCCTTCATTCTTTTCACTCCCCTTTTTTATCAATTCCATCTCTCCCTTCCTCCTCTGTCCATCTCTGCTGTCTCTCTTCCCCTTCCTTTTCAATCCCTCCTTTCTTTCATTCAGACCCTCCGTCTGCTGTCACTCCTCCTTTAATTGAAAAATGACAACATAATCAATAGTGTATAAAAAGAACTTTTCAATAATCTTGGGTCATTCTGTAACCATTTCAATGTCATGTTTTAGATAGCTTCATGGTTCGTCCTACAGTGTATACATCATTTAATCAGAAAATCATTGACTTCGTAATGCTTTAGCCTTCGAGGTGAATATTAGGGATTTCTTTACTAGTAGGCCAGGTTTCTATAAAAGATAGTAAGTTATATGATCTGCCTTTGCTGTAAGAATTTATTTTTATTTTTAATTTGCTTTTATTTGAACATGATAGGTGTACAAGATTTACAGATGGAAGAAGTTTAATGTACCATATATTCTAGGCCCATGTTACCATATTCATCCTTGTCAAGTCATTATTAAGAGCTCAAGTGTTGTTATATTCAGGGTACTGCGGCTACATAAAACTATAATTTTATATTATTGTTAGTATTATTATTATTAATATAATTATCGATATAGAATTAAGTCTAAAAAGAGGAGCAAACTTTGCTCTTTATACAGCTGTCTATACAGAGATGAGTGGAACAAGCATAGTTCCATAAAATTTGTAGTTTCCATGTGTTGTAAAATACTAAGCAATATCTAATTTGATGAACAACCTGCACAACTCCCTGATTGCCGTCATAGATTGCCTAGTGACTGAAGGTTAATTATTGTTTCTTTTGCCCACAGGAGAGATGGGTGGAGTTGGGTATGGTGGAGGTGGGGGAGGTGGAGGAGGAGGGAGACCGAACCTGCTGTATGGAAAGCTGTGCTCGGAGGACCAGTTACAGCAGCTAGGAGTCTCCCTGGAGTATGTCAGCCCGGATGCTCCACAGCAGCTGTCCTCCTCTACCTCCTCACAGCATCGCACCTCGGGTCACCAACCTCCATCCTCCCATGGTTTGTACTACAGTACTACTCTTACAGACTACAAAAATCTCTAGATAATAATCATTAGAACCTAGTACAATACAGTACTGACAGGTGTAGATAGTGATATTTTAATGGATGGTAAAGATTAAAGAGATAACAGAACCATGGTTTTTGTTTATCGTATTTGTCAAGCACGTTTGACGGATACAGAAGTGCTCATCATTCAATTTAAGGTTATGGTATGTTGATTGTCCATTTAAGAAATCACCAATGTATTATTAAAAATAATACATTAACTTATTATCGATAGCCCGTGATGTGGGCAATAATTTAAGGGTTTTGGCACCCCTTTGGCCCGAGCCACTAGCTTTCAATTCTTCAACTGTCCCTCTTTTCTTGCTATTTCTTCTTGCTTGCTGTCACACCTCTCTATCACCTTTTTCTGGCGCTATATGACCTCGCTGTTGCGGTGCCTAATATCAATTAATCAATCAATCATTGATATAGGTTTGCTATGTTTCCATAACTTTAGTTACTTTTCCATAACTTTTTTGTAATGCATTTGAAGTACAATAATACTGCACTGTAAAAATTAATGTGCATGGACAGTATGTATCTAATTATATTATATTTGGCAGTCACAGTTAATACAATATCATTGTTCTCTATTTTCACCTTCTTCCAGTATAGCCTAATTTAATTTTTTGTCAATGTAGACTCATTCAGTTTGCTTCACAAATGTAGCACCTAAAGTTTACCTGTACCACTAAAACTTTCTTGATTTTGGCAAGATAATACATGTGATTACCACACATTAAGAGATGGAGAGAGTAGCAGAAAATTCAGCATTACCTTTTTTTGTAATGTCTTTATCATTCTTTACTTGTTACCCTCTCTCATTTATTGTTCATATTGTGCACTTCTGCTTTTTTTTATGTAAACTTAACTAGTTTGTGAAAAATTTCATCAGAGTTGAAAGTTGAAATGTATATTTTTTAGTGCAAATGTAGAAGAAACTTAGGTGGTAACTGTTTGTAAAGAAGGCTTTTTTAAATTAAACTTTAAGTAACCCTTGCTGTAACCCATCACAGAATTGACTCTGGTAACCCCCTGCCACAGCCCATTACATTTCAGCTTGAAAGACACATGGGCAGTCTTACCATTGTTGCATTGTTTAAATAATCAAAATTCTCAGCACTCTCAAATTTCATTCAGTACTTTCATTGGTTCTGTAATTCACACTCGTGCACTTTAATTAACTTTACATTGTATATGGAGGTTCTCCTAGTTCATAAAATTGTTGCAGCTGTAAATAACAAATTGAAAAAAAAAAAAAAAATAATGAACACCGTTGTGATGCCAGGATTCAATCTTAGTTCTGTATTAGACTACAGTATGTACTTGCTGTAGTGTTTTAGCCAAGCAGTTCTTGATTCGAGTTTCAAGTGACAGTGGTATTTAACTTTTAATACTTTTGGTATGTAATGTTCATATGCCATCGACTTATAGTGAACAGCATGGGTAGCACAGTTTATTTCTGGTTAGTTTATGAGATAAATGATATATTTGGTGATATTTACAGGTCCAGTGGGTGGTCTGAGTGGGGGCAGCGTGGGTCAGGGTGGGGGAGCATACAAGTCAGTGCAACTACAGGCGTTGCATCGTTCCCCGGGTGACCGAAGGTACCGGGACCCAGCCCAGGGACCTCTACGCAAGCTCTCCGTCGACCTCATCAAGACTTATAAGCACATAAATGAGGTATGACATGCTGAGACATATCTCTTACTTACTTGATTGGCTCAGGAAGACCTTTTATTTGTTTTCAGTCTACCCTGGACAAATGAAGTGTAGTTAATATATTAAAACATTATACAATACATGCAAGCCCTACTGAGTTGGTTTGTTATTAAGACTCACAGCTGGGTCTGTATTCAAGTATTGTATGAATCTTGAGTAATGTCAGCAGGTATCCATGTTTGCATACTTGGTGACGTGGATGCCATTATTAACCAACAATATTCCCTTTCTTTATTCTATATCCCACAGCATAGTATCTAATTGGTCATCTTGCAGGTGTACTATGCCAAGAAGAAAAAACGAGCGCAGCAGACTCAGGGACAGAGTCCAAGCATGCACAAGAAGGAGCGCAAGGTGTACAACGATGGCTATGATGACGATAACCATGACTACATGATCAAGTCTGGGGAGAAGTTTGAGGACCGATATGAGATTGACTCACTCATCGGCAAAGGCTCCTTTGGACAGGTAAGTCTCAGAGAAGATCATTGTATGTGTGTTGCTGGTGATTGTTTTTAGCTTGATATTTTCAGTAGGGAATTATGAAGCCATTTAGAAGCTGCATCTTAGGTATTTGTAGGAAAATATAAAGGTCTTTACCTCCATTGTTATCACCTGATAGGGGCTACCATGATAAGTGAGGTGTCATAAGATTGAAGTACAGTATTATTGTTTTGTACATGTAATATAGAATCATTTCTGAGCACCTATTCAAGTGATTATTATCATCGTCCATCCCATTTACCTTTTTCAAGGAGTGGGGGACCGGCTTAAGTTTTGAGGTTGGGAAAATATATGTCGGCTGCAGCAAATGATACTTGTGTTATTATTCATATTTTTTAAATATGCTCCTTGCCGTAACTAACCTTGACTACTCCCTGCAGGTGGTAAAGGCATATGACCATGAGGAGCAGACTTGGACTGCTATCAAGATCATAAAAAATAAGAAGCCATTCCTCAACCAGGCCCAGATTGAAGTGAAGCTTCTGGAGATGATGAACCGAGCGGACTCGGACAACAAGTATTACATAGGTAAAGATAAGATAGGTGGGTAGATGATGACGACAACCCCTCCCCCAACCCCAACCCTCCCACCATCTATCACCTCTCTTTGTGTCTTTCTTTCATAACTCTACACCTGCCTTGTGCTTCTGTTTACACCTGTTGCATTCCATATTGCTTCTCTTTCTTACTACCTTCCAGCTTCTGTTTACATTTGCTATTATCATTTCACTGAACTTCAACACACACATTTCCTGTTTACTTCGGTTTACGTCTCTTGTGATCCTCCTGTTCCTTGGCACATACTTTCTCTCAATTATTTCTTTTACTTGTGTTTAGATAATTATTTATATTGATTTCAGTTATATTTCTCTCCTCACCTACATGTTCCTAAAACCTTTCTTCCTTAAAGTCTATATCAGTTATGGTATCTATCTTGCATCTGGAATTATCATCCTACACACTGCACTCTGCACTTTTTACTACAATCCTCCTTTTCTGTTTTTTGTTGTAAAGAACTTTTTCTGTGTCATGTTTCAGTGGTGTCGGATAACATAATCATCTATTTTTATTCACTTCTAACATTTAAGCAGCTTCTTCAGTTGTGATGTCATCTCTTCTCCTTACTATGGATTATCTTCTTTTCTTTTATACTGCCTTCTATGAATATGATCTCTTTACTTTGGCCACAGATTAGTTTTTTATACATCCCATCTATGTTTGTCATTTTGTTTACAGATCACATCTCTTTGTATTAAAAAACCAGCATATTCTCATACCATTTCTTAGTTTTTGTCTCAACCATTACTTCATTTATTCTGCCTTTCTTCTCTGTCATACTTTGCCTCTTTACTGCACACAGAATTAATAGAACTTTGTTAGTTGTTTTTCAAACTAATAGCTCGTGTAACTTTCTGACATATACTCCTGATGTGTTGGTATTCTTTTTGTTCCTACTTCATATTTGATCTCTTATCTCTCTAATATTTAGTAAATTCATTATAAGCTTGGATACCCATCAATTTCCCACTTATCAGGTAGTCGAGGTAGGAAGCCCAGCTGCCAAGGTGTCTGGTAACTCGAGGAATTGCTTGGATTCTTCTGTCTCCCAGATCTTGATTGCTGGTTTCATTTCTTTTTGTCTCTTTCAACTGGGGTTTAGGCCAGCCCCAATTTACACAAAACACATCCATTTATATAGCACCCTTACCAATTATATATCAACCCAGGAATACCTTCTCATTACATACTGCTATACAAACCCCCTCTGGGTGTTCTGCCATGTCCAGCTCTTTAGGGGAGTTTCCATAGGGGAACAAGGTATCCATATTTATGTCCCTCTCTCCCAGCAATTGTTGTTGGATTTAATTACTTTTTTCACAACTGCTACTTCATCACATACATTGTCTTGTTAATTCTTTCCTCCAACCTTGACAACACTCCTTCAAGTTCCCCCACAACTTGCCATTTCCTTATTTTTACCTTTTAATAGAACCTTTAGAGCTTTTTATCTGATTTCAATTTCATTTTTCTTTCTTTTTTCTCCCATGCTTTCTTATTTTAATTTACCTTGACTTTCATAATATCTGTGCCTTGCTTTCATGATGCCAGATCCACTCTCCATATTTCTTCTTTCTCTCCATACCTTGGTTTCTTTTGTTGGTTTTATTTTTAAATAGAGGTTGCAACACATTTGTCTGGTCCTCTGGTCACATTTTGCATTGCATATCTCAGGCATTTTTGGTCCTGATATTTTCTTGAGAGGGAAATACTGAAAGGTGGACGTAAAAATTTGGTGGTTACTAATTGCCTACCCTTGTCCATACACTGTAGAGGAAACAAGTATAAATGTTGTTATTTGAATTGAAGGTTGGTCTGATTGTATTGTGTTTGAGGCATTCATCAACATAAATATAATTTGGTGTTGGTGTCATTTACTCGGGTCATGT
The DNA here is from genome assembly GCA_033782935.1 of Petrolisthes cinctipes. NCBI lineage: Eukaryota > Metazoa > Arthropoda > Malacostraca > Decapoda > Porcellanidae > Petrolisthes > Petrolisthes cinctipes. Next base: position 157,783 of record JAWQEG010000817.1, on the reverse strand, counting down.
TGAGTCAAATAGTGTGTTTCTGTGGATTTTATGCTCGACTGAAAGGGTCGTTTTTTTTAACAATCTACTTTGTTTAACTTGATTTGTTATTCAGTGAGTCGTCTAATATTTACTGACAGTGATTATTATTGTTTTAGAGTGTCATGATGAATGAAGTATGAATTGTTTGTTAGTTGAGTGTTCTTTTATAGATCTTTGGCTATTATGTTTGTATCCAAATGAGGTAAAGTCCTATCAAAGTGTTAAGGGGGTTGCTGGCTCGTACTCTCACCTGTGCTGTGGAAGTGTTTTCTCAAGAGTGCGTTGCTATTAACGTTAGCTTTAATGTTCATCTCTTTTGATTAAGAAAGCAGGAAATTTGTATGTGGCAGTGTGATCCATCAAAATTGTCTGGTTCATCAAAGCCACGATCTGTTGTACCTGGTTTGATCCTACTCAGATACAGTGAGTTACCAGTCTTTACTAACCACTGGTCTAGTTCAGCCACCTCCATGTCCCTCCCCTTCTTCCTCCCTTCTTCACCCAAGCTATAAGCCTTTCAAACCTTATCCCTCCCATCATCCAGTCCCTCCCTCCGTGCCACTTCCTGAATACAGTAAAGCAACTATTCGCTTGCCTGCGTAAGTGAAGGTTAGTGATTTGCCTCCCTCCAGCGTGTGCCATAGTGACCCGCTCTTGACTAGACTCACAGCCAGTCATAGTCCATCATTTTCACTTTGGATAGCCAAACTCACAGGCTTGTGTCATATTCATATGTTAGTATGTTTGTTGTTTCATATGAATAACATTTTGTGAAGCTACAGAAAGTTAATTCAGTGTGTTTATGCATCATCGTAAAAGTGTTGGTTTGCAGTACTTCTTATATGGTAATATTTCAGATGTTTTAGTTCTCTTATTAAGTACAAGGCAACTCCCAACATTCCAATATATGAATTTACACAATAGTAAATTATATTATCCCAAGTGAAGGTGTGGGATTGGGATTATTGTTGTTATTAAGTCAGGTCCATCATGCCTCCTCCTAACATATTGAATCATCCAGTGTGAAGGGATTTAATGATAGCGTCACTGATTGAGCTAAGACTAAGGCCCCTCACCAGGAGGAGCATTGCACAGTTATTCCTTTAAATCTTTACCAACTGTGATACTACATGACCAGTTGCTAAGGATCTGAAGGAAGTATGTTTGATGTCCTGTTAAAAGAGTCGAATTCCAGCTCTTGTCAAAGGTGTTTCTTCTTCCTCAATTTATTGAGGTAGTACCGATGTACACTTATATATATATCAAGACCAAAGTTAGTCATTGTCATGGTGTCTAACCTGGCTTTTGTATACTAGGCAAAATAGATACCATAGCACATCTGTTGCAAAAGTTTGAGTGATCAGTACAGTGCTTCAATCACTTGTCTATCTGTTCATAGTTCAGTAATGTAATTTCCCTGGCTATAGCTGTTTGGGCCTTGTGCAGGGAAGGTCATTGGTTAGATAGTGATGATGACTTTGCTTTTAGCAAATGAACCTTGGAAAAAAAAGAGTTAATATTAGGGATGGATATGAAAACACAAAATCCCACTTGTTATGTGTAACTGAACAAATTATGACTGTGTCATGGGAGTAAAATGTTGCTGGCAAATTATTAGACTCTGAATTCTCCAAATTGTCTCAGAACAATATCTATACTGGGTCTATTTTATGGCATTGTTTATTTAAAGAAACATATAATGTCCAGTTTGCCAACAACATTACAGACCACTTAACTCGTAACCTGCAGCTTGAACCTGTATATATGCAGTAATATTTTAATTAGCTTCATGGTTGGTTTTTAACACCTTGTATGAATGGCTACGTATGAGCAAGAAACTAGCAGAAACTAAATATATTAGTGAAAATGGGTTATAGGAGGAGTGTCATGAAATATGCTCTAGTTAAATATGGAATAGTGAACCTATGCAAGAACTGAAAGCAGACTGAGAAAGGTGTTATTATACAAATATGATGGTAGTGTGAGAAATGAAGAGGGCATGTTGAGGAGTAAGAAGAATTGATAAATTTGGAAAAGATTTAAAGTCCAAAGAGGTTTTAGTTTGCGAAACAAGGAAAGATGCTGTATAAGAAATTGAGAGAGGAGGAAGTGAGCTTGGTGGTGTGGCATGGTAAATATAAGTGTATCTTAGAATTGGCTCAGGAGAGGAAGGAAATTGGTAGTGATTGGCATGTGTGGTGTCTTTCTGGTGTGATGCTTCTCACTAATTCTGATTATTTACTTTCTCTAGCTTATTAAAAGGTTTTGTTACTTGATTTGATATGAATACTTTTCTATAAAAATACTGACCTTGTTTTTTCATTACACTTCAATTTTTTCCATTTGGTTTATACCTGTATGCTTTTGCATGTCTAGATCCTCTTCTTTATGATCCAAGAATGCTTGGGTTTTCTTTTGCTTTAATACAAGTTTTGTTTTTCACCAAGTTTTTTCCCCCTCATCTGTATGTGAAATAGTGAAAGACTTGTGAGTGAACATGATGATATAGTGGTTCCCCTGGTGTATATTCCAAACCCTTTATAATGACACCCCTTTGCTAATTCTCCTCAGTGCGGCTGAAGCGTCACTTCATGTGGAGGAACCACTTGTGCCTGGTGTTTGAGCTGCTGTCCTACAACCTATACGACCTCCTACGCAACACAAACTTTCGTGGGGTCTCCCTCAATCTCACACGAAAGTTTGCACAGCAGCTTTGCACGGCGCTGCTCTTCCTCTCCACCCCAGAGCTACAGATCATCCACTGTGACCTCAAGCCAGAGAACATTCTCCTCTGCAACCCTAAGCGCAGCGCCATCAAGATTGTTGACTTTGGCAGCTCTTGCCAGATGGGCCAAAGGGTATGTATAGTTAACAGTTAACTAAAAACTAGCTATTGATAATCATCCTCTGAAAATGTATGCTTGATATTGATTATGTTTTGTGCTTCAATGATTCAGTTATTTGGTTCTTCATAATTTCCTAAGCTTTGTTCAGACAACATAAGGATTGATCAACTCAGTTGGCAGGAACTTATCAGATGTTCAAATTTTGAATATAAAAAAATTATTGATAAAATAATGCGTAAATGCTGAAGTATGGAGGAGTTGCAGTAGTGAAGTGGATAATACATAAATGCACATTACATAGGAGTATAAAATATCTTATATGGATGGACGGATCACTCTGCCATTCAATATTAATTATCACACTTGTCCTTCCTTTACAATATCTCTAATGGGTTTTCCCGTATTCCAGTAACCCCATATATCTTCCTCCCCTCCCCCAGATATACCAGTACATCCAGTCTCGCTTCTACCGCTCACCTGAGGTTCTACTGGGCATCCCCTACAACATGGCTATTGACATGTGGAGTCTTGGCTGCATCCTGGTGGAAATGCACACTGGCGAGCCTCTATTCTCTGGGGCCAATGAGGTACAGTATGCATCCATGCAAACCCTCTTGCTACAGATGATAATATATAGCAGACATTAAAGATATTAATTCTTTAAGGAAATCAACTTTGTGTTTTATTGAGTGAAGATTGAACTCCTAATTAATGTTTAACTATTATTTCTTTATTTTGTATGTGTAAACAGTTAAGTTATGTAATGTTGGTGTTGCAGGTTGACCAGATGAACAAGATTGTGGAAGTTCTGGGAATGCCTCCCAAACACATTTTGGATATGGCCACTAAAGCACGCCGCTATTTTGACAAGTTGCCTGATGGCACTTACATATTGAAGAAAGCCAAGGATGGGAAGAAGTACAAGCCACCACTGAGTCGTAAGTTGCGGGATATCATTGGAGTGGAGAGTGGTGGTCCTGGAGGCAGGAGGCTCAATGAGCAGGGACACTCAGTCTCAGACTACCTCAAGTTCGAGGACTTGATTAAGAAGATGCTTGACTATGACCCCAAAACCCGCATCACCCCTTACTATGGCCTCCAGCACAATTTCTTCAAGCGCACTAGCGATGAGTCAACCAACACGAGCAACTCCACCAGTCCTGCCATTGAGCACTCAGTGGCTTCCCCAGTCAACCATGGCACCACTTCTCAGCCAGGTCAGTATTCTCATAGTATCTTTAGCTAATATCATATTATTTTCAGGTATGAACTAATTTAAGTACTTTTTCAAAGGCAGCGAATATGCATAGAAATGCATGGAAAGTTAGTTTAGTAATTAATTGTTTTCTAATGGTTAATTATTTTTTCCATAGACATTAGTAAGAGAAAGACAGACCTTTAGTCACATTAGGAATACATTTTGCTGTAAGTGAGGAAGTTACTGAACAGCATGTATGGATGGACTTGAACAAAGGGTATACATAGTTGTGAGCACTGTGAGTACAGTATGATAAGTCTGTTGAGTAATAGTATCTATGAGGGTATGTATTATTTTAAGTCTATTGTTTTTTTTAAGGCATTTCCTATGCAAGCTTGTGTTAGCCTTCCATCTTGCTGATGGCATTCTTCCAGTAAGTCCAATAAGAACATTTCCTCAACTTAGTTGCTTCACTTTTAGATCTTTCTGAAGCACTTTACTCCATGTGTTTTGTGGCCTTCCCCTCAGTGCCCTCCCCTCAACTTCAAGATTCATAAATTTACAGTCCTACTTGTAGTGTAATAAGTTGTATTACAGTTGCAGTTTGTGGTCGGGCGCGGTCAGACCCATCACATCACCACAGCCACCCAGGTCATCCCATCCCCGCCATGGAGTGTGAGGTGTTCACGCATCACCCGCCGCCTCATCCCCGCCATGTCCACCCTCACCATGCCCACCGCTGCCGGCCCCCGGACCCTCGGCCTCCAGAGGCTGCTGGCCGGCCCCAGCCCCAGGCAGCCCCACCAGGGTCAGGGTCAGCAAGTGGGGCGGGCCTGCCTCCAGGTGCGGTGTATGCTGCCCACCCCTACCTCCCCATGGCCCTTGACTGTACTCAAACAGGCTCGGTCAACCTGCCCCTAGCGCCCAGCGGGGGCAGTGGGGCGGCCGGCCCGCCCTCAGCCCCATACCATTACCCTGGCCTCCCGGGCTTCCCCCCACCCTCCTCCAGCAGTAGTGGGGGTAGTGGGGGAGGTCAGGGTGGAGTGGTGGGGTACAGTTATCCAGGGGGATCCCTGGTGCCAGTGGTGTCTGGGGGAACAGGGCCAGGGGTGCTGTATGAGGGGGCGCGACCACCTGGGGCACATCTGGAGCAGCCCCAACCCCTGCCCATGTCACAAGCAGGAGGAGCCGGGGCAGCAGCCCCAACACAGGGTGGGGCACAAGGCCGGGCGGCACACAGACAGACCACCAACAGTACCAGTGGCGGCGGGGACAGGACTGGAACCGGAACCGGGACTGGGGCCGTTGCGGGAGGCGAGGACAGCCCCATGGTGGTGCAACACAGCCCCCTCGCCAGTCATTAACGGCTGGGCTGGCTAGCATCCTGCTCAACAGTGAACTGTGAACATTGGCCACCCAGGCCCGGGACAGTAACCAGTGTGTGGCCGGGCCGGGCCGCCCCCCACGTGCCCAGTGTGCCTGTGTCACGCCACCTGTCACGCTCAGAGCGGAGGCTGGCACCTTCCCCACCTGCACTCCCACCCCCACTTGGCTGCCTGGCCCCTCCCTCACCACCATGTCCTCCCTCCTCTCCTTCCCCCCCGCCCTCCCGGCGCTGCATTCATCTTGTTATTTATTACTGTACCCGCCGGAGAGGCTGCCAGGGGCCGGGTCGGGCGGCCGTGTTGGCCAACCCAGTCTCAGGAACCCCCTCCCACCCATAGCCCACCTCTCCTTGAAACCCTTCCCTTCCCTCCACAGTACCTCCCCTACCCTGCCTTGCTCCTTCCCTTCCCTTCCCTTCCCTTCCCTTATCCAGTATTCTCTCTGCCCTTCCCCTGCACCTCCAGTCACCTTGTATTGCCATCTCATTTACCTTTCTCAAACACTAGTCATCCTCTGCCACTGTCAGTCACTCTCCACCAATCATCCATTTCCACTAGTCACCCACCACCTCCACCGTGTTACCTTCCACACCATACGCCTGTCATTTCCATATCACTACCCCACCATCAGCCAGTCACTCTCCGCACTTCATTACTTCCTTTCCCTACAATCACTAATCACCATCATTCACATTCTCCTTTCCCCTACTCACCAACCCCCTGGCAAGCTACATCCCCTCCACCCAACACTTTCCCTCCCTTCCCCTGCCCATCCCACTATGCCACAGTGCTGACCTTCCCACCCACCATACCACACCACACCACACATTGCCAAGTGATGTGTGTTCCATTACTGAAGTATTTAAGAGTGGAAGAGTAGGGTGTGGACATGTGAGTTGGTGGAGGTCAACTACTGCATTACTCCCTCCCTGCCTGCCTCCCCTGGCTAGACAGGTAGCCCGCTTGACACTGGTGCAGCACTGATGACGTGAGCGCCAGCAACACCGACTAACACGTGTGCAGTGCGGCTGTGCAACAGCTGAGCCAGCTGGTGCAGCAGACAGCCAGCTGAGCATGACATGTGCAGCAGACTCTCCCCCACCCAGCTTGTGGCCGGCTGGACAGTGCTCAGTCTGGTAGCAGCTTATAGCAAACCTAGAGTATATTCCAGTCTGTAATTCAAAACCATAACTATCAAAATATTGTCATAAAGCAGTTTGCACCTATTGACTCCTCCTGAAGCTACTGAATTTTCTGTCAGACTAATATTCTGTCAACATCATACCAAAGACCTCCCCACACTCACCCTCGTGTTTCCTCGCCAGTTGCCCTCCAGGGGACCCACATTGGCATATCAACGTGGTGAACTTCTTGTTTCATTATTTTATTACAGAGTATTTGCTCACTTTTTTAACTTTGCTTTTATAGACATTTTAAGGAGAAAGGGGTTTTTCTTTTATGAACTGTAACTTCCATGGGTATTGGTTGTGGTCAAGACCTAAACAACTTGCTCTTTATTGATGATTTTAAAAGAAATGTTCATCCAGTATTCAGAGTTCCTGACCATTTAAATTGTCTCATGGCTTCAATTAATAGTCATTATAATACAGAGCTTCCCTAACTGTATCTCCAGAAGTTAGCATGTACCGTGTGATGACAGATGGCTCCATGGTTGTCTAAATAATCCACCAACATGTTTTTATATATATTCAACTTTATTAGGGAATTTGGAGTTACCAGCAGTCATGAACCCTAACCAATTGTATGTATTTAGTACATGTAAAATGGTGAACACAGTATTGTCTAAGAACATTTAGTCTCATGAATTTTGGAGTACATGTTTTCATTTGACGAGAGTTTTTAGCTCATCACAAAATCTATGTATGGTTTTGTTTTTTAGAAACTGTCAGTTGCAGGCTTGGATCATATCAATATTTATTTGTGAGTTTACCAGGTTTAGAATACTTCAATATAGGTAATAGAATTTTCTGTTGATGAAGGTTTTGTCAAGAAATGCAATTTTATGAAGGCTCCCATTCAGTTGGTCACGCACTTAAAATTAATAATGAAAATTTATCTCATTTAGCAACTGAAGGAAGGGAGGGAAAGAGCACCTGACCATACCACTGGGAAGGCAGAGGTTTTGTCCCCTCTTGTGTTAACTTCTCACCTATCCCACTTACCTTTGTTATTACCTTTCCATTCCTTAAATCTTTATGGACTCCCAGTGTTACCTCCTAAGGCTATCTCTTTATCCTACCCTTACTCTATTATCTTGTCTGTTATACCTCTCTGTGTTATATATGATCTTGCATAACATCCTATTCCTATCTTTCCATGCGTTACGTGCTACTCCCTTTATTATTTTCCTACTACTCAAGTTGTTAATTCTCTTCCCAGTGTTTGTTTTGCCTGTCACTTCATTTGTTATATTTTCTACCCTTCCTAATGTCTTACCCTGTTTTGCCCCTGCCTGTTTTGTCTCTACAACTATCTCTCCATGTCGAGTTCTTTCTTATCCCTCCTTTGTGCTATATCACCTCTTTTATCCCACACTGTGTGGTCTTTTTGTATCCTACTTCTTGCCTGTTGAACCCAATCCCCTTTACCTGTGATGCTCTATTCCCACACAATTTATTGTCCTACACTCCTCATCCCTTCCCTACCCAAATCTGTAACCTCTGTACTCCACACTTCTCCCACATCTCTTGCCTCCCTGTCTCTCCTTCACTCCCTACATCTGTTATATCCCTGCACTCCCTCACACTTTACCCTCTCCTCCCCAGCCCCAGTGCAGTATTTACCAGCTCTGTGTTCTGTGTTCACAAATATTGTTATGATATGGGCACTCTTTCTTGCCGACATCCCTTGTTTTCATCATCAAAGTAGTGTTATGTTTTTCATGTAATGTCAGTAGAGAGGGCATTTATTCTCAATTTTTTGTTTTATTAGACAAAATCCCAACTTGGCATGCTTGTATGAGATTTTCTTTCCCTTTCTTTCCTTACAATGCCTCATCCACTTTTATTATATGTTATTTTTATTATAATTATCTCTGTACATTATTTTTATTTAGGTGTGTTCTCCAATCTGTTCTTGCCCTCTCTGTCCAAGGTGGAGCTTACTACCACCTTGTCCATGTGTTTTAATACGGTGAGAATGTGGCCAACTTGTTCAAGCTGTTTTTATGTAAATTGAAAAAAAAAAATATTGACAGGTTAATAAGACCCAGTATATTTGTGTTTCTTTATACTTTTTTTGTAAATGTGTGGCTTTTTACATTATTTTTATTATTATTGTCACACAACATTTTATTTATTTATTTATTTATTTTATTTTATTTTATTCTTTTTTGCTCTCCCTGTCCCTAGTAGTGTATGTCGACCATTTTAGATTTTTCTTTTCTCTAGTGGAATGCAGAAGATACCGGTCCACGATGTGTACATAGTGTAGGGCATCGGGTGTTGGGGGAGACTGGGCAGTGCGTGGGCAGTGTGGCAGGCTACATCTCCTTTATAAAACAAAATAATATGCTTCTCTGGACTACCAAATCAAATGGTTATTCCTCCCCCCAACCAAAACATTCCTTTGACTTCACATCCCACCCATCACACACTCGGTCATCCCTCCCCAGTCACTTTGCATTTGTGATGGGTGGTTCAGTACCCTCTCCTCTATTCCTTCACTTCCCTAACCCAGTACCTCATCCCAACTTTAACTTTGTATTTTTGAAAATTCTGCAGAAGCTGGTGACCTGCCTTAGGCCAGTTTTAGTAGAGGCAGGCAAGCAGGCGAGCGAGCTGAAGTCGTAACTAGTGTTAGAGGACCCCTAAAGCAGGACTTGTGAAGTGTCCCCCAAGAGGTTAATGGGAGTAGTGAGTAGGTGGTGCAGGGCAAGGAAGTGGCAAGTGTTACCACCACCACCACCACCACCACCACCACCAATAGGATCATCTTCATACCACCTCTTTTACTCTGATTTTTCTCATTCAGGTGGCTTGTGTATCTGGCAATATTTCATGCCCAGTATTATTTGAGTCAGTGTGAAATGCATCTCTATTTGTTGCAACTCCCAAGTCTTGAGGTATAAAGTGTTGTATAATTTATTTGGTAAGGGATTTATGATGTGGGAGAATATGTTTGTGAGAATATTTTTATTTTTAACAGGTACTTCCTTAATATCAGTTTGATAGCCACTAGTCATATAATTGTCATACAAATTGAAAATATGGTTTAATTGATTGAAAACTTCAAATATTTATTTCACACTTGTTTCCACATGAAACCATATGCGCATTTATAGTACAGTATATCAGTCATTTCATACCACTCCAGTGTAGCATTTATCCCAGTATAACTCATAAGCCATTCCAAGCATCACTACAGTACAGTACACCAGCCTTCCTGTTCCTGCTCTGCCTCTCACCACTTTCTAGGATGGCCACTACCAATACAGTTCTCCCCACCTTTACAACTGTGCCACCTTCCAAATTAAACACCTCAGTTTTGGAACCCACGCGAATCAAAATTTTCCAAGCCAGTACTTTTCGTGTTTAAACTGACAGTGGAGTGAAGGAGGAAGGACTTGAGGCCAGTGAGAGGTGAGGGGAAAGTGATGTGTTAACTGTGAAGAGGTGGTGTGATTATTATTATTATTATTATTTTTTTTTTTTTTTTTTTTTTCTCTCAAAAAGTGATGTGTGTTATGTTAAAAAATCAAGATGGGGTGAAAGCTGCCCTCTTGATTCCTCATTATCTAGTCAGTCAGGGAGGGAGGAAAGAAGGAAGAGGGAGGGATGTAAGAGTAACAGTGTTATTGATGTTGAGAAAATGGACATGGATGTGTGTGGCCAATTAGATTTGAAAAAGGAAGAAGGGAAGGAGTGTGGCCATTCAGTATGAAATTTCAGGGTTGACACGAAAGAGAAGGAAAGAGTGGCCAGTCAGGGTTGGTATATATATAGATAATTATATATATACACACAGTATATGTATAAAAAAAAAAATAAGAGTTGGTTTGGTTGACCTGTAGCACCCACCGCCCTCAGGAACAATTCTCACTCTCGTGCTCCACCATTACGGATGCCGCCGCCACCTCCGCTGCCACGCTGCTCTTGTACACTAAACCTGCCTAAACGTGGCGCCACAGGATAGAGATATATATATATATACAAACTGGATTGTCGCGTTCGGAATCTGTGATGGTGGATGCACAGTGACCTAACGCAGCGGGCAAAAGGTATATAATAGTCCAGTGCCAAAAAAATAACCCAAGGAAAGCAATTTTTAGTTTTATAAATGACAGAAAGGATCCTTTAAAAAGAATGGTTCTGGAGGAAAGAGGAAATAGGGTTGTTATTCCTTGGCTGCTTATGAAGACGTGCCCTGAGCCTCGATCTGGGCATTACACTGTTGTTCGGGTGCAGAGATCTGGTTGTTCTTGCAAATATGCCGGTTTTGTCTACTGTTCATATTTGTCACATTTCTAGTGTATTCCCATTGGTTGTTGGTCTTAATGGATAAAAATTAATTGAGGAAAATTATAATTGGAACAAATTTTCATTGTGTAACAGGATGCTCTTATGCTGTTCTAGATCCCTGAATGAGATTAATTAAATGCATGAATCGTTCCCCCCATCGGCTGTTTTTAGACAAGGCCAGATCTCTTGACCCCATGTATTGTGATGCATTATTTCTCAACGTGTGATGCAGTTGCAGTGATCTGTGTGTGATGATGGACAGTGATGGTGAGACGAGTGATTTTTTTTTCTAAAACAGGTCAAAAATGATTTCATATAGATCTTAAACGAGACTTGTATAAAATAATAAAATGCTCCTTTGCTGTGCATTTGCTCATAGCTGGGGGGAGAAGTGTTAGTTTGTAATCATAAGTTGTAGTCTTCATAATTTATACATAAAGAAATAAATCATTGGAGTAGAGACGTTAGTTCGTAGGGCTGTAAAATAATAAAAAATATTAAAAAAAAGCCGAAATGAGGGAGTGACCTGAGCCTTGCCTGTCAGCCAGCACGGTGAGGACAGCTGAAACATACCGCGTTGGAGATGAGGTGTCGTCAGTTCACATAGCGGAAGATGCAGACATATATAAGGACATTTAACAAGTTGAGAGACTGTGACTGTGATTCATGTGTTAATTTTTATTGATTCCAGTTGATAGTTTACATGGTTCTAAACAAAACTTGCTCGAACTTTAAAAAATCTGTGCCTGTCATAGCAGATTTTGATGCTGTAGATTTTAGCCTCCCTTTCCCTCCCCTCCCATCTTCCTTGTACAGTCCACCCTTCTCCATACCCAACTCCTGGATCCTTCCTCCAGTACCCCTGCTTTAACACCCTCTTGTGTGTTGACAGAGTTATATAACGAGTGAAAAGCATGTGGTTGGATTGGGCAGAGATACCGCCTGGCTGGCATACAAGGCAAGGTTCTCCTGGCTCCTTGCCTGGCCCACTCTCCCTCCTCACCCCCTCACAGTTTTTAGAAAAAGAGAAAACAAGTAAATATACTAGCTTAAAAAATGGTGCTCAAAGTATATATATACATATATACATAAAATGTATAAATGAAACTTTTAGAGACGAAACTCGAAAGCAGAAGATAAACTCAGATGAAGGAGTGCGTGCGGGCAGGTTGAAATTTGAGTGAGGTGAGCGGGGTGAGGGCCGGGCTGGGCGGGAACACCACACTAGCTGCTTGCCCGGGGATCCTCAGAAAAGGTCCTCAATCTCGCTGCTGGACCAAAAAATAAATAAATAAAACTTGAGGTTGTCTAAACTTGCTATAAATACTTGCGGGCCGACCGTGGTCAGACGCCGCTATACCCGTTGCTACCCGTCTCCTACACACAACTAGAACAAAAATACATAAAAAAACAAAATGTCTGCAAACTTTGTTATTAAAAAAAATAAAATGATACTATTGACGGTCTGTTTCTCTCCGACCCAAGGAAAAAATTGGTACTTCCTGTAAGCTCTCGGAAGCCGGGTAAAATCAGTCTAAAAAAATAGCTTGTATTTGTAGTCTGTTTTCTTTCAGTATTAGAAAATTAAGTACTGTTGCAGACAATAATTTGTTAGTTTACCAAGTTGGATAAGAATGAAACGGAATCCGTACCCTTTCAGTGATGTATACTGTAATTCATATCTATATCTTTATAATAACTATATATATACTCGTATACCATTTCAGCAATCATAATTATGTTGTCTGCGGTTGTACAGTACATTCATTGATAATTATATTTACTGTATTGACATTATCTGGCATGAACTTCATATGCACTGACAGCACAAGTGTAGACTATTGTAAGCTTGTGGGCATGAGGCACGGTGGTCTATGCGGTGACTACAATGCCCTGGCAGTACTGTTGATTGTCTATCACATTGTACTTTATTGTCATGTATTTTGTTTCCAGGCCCTTTTTCATTTTAGACATTGATGAATATTGCAGAATTTCATTACTTGTGTCTCAATTTTTTTAATGTGGGAGTGATGTAACATATCAAAATATCTGGTATATGTTAGCCAATAGTAGGTTTAGGTTAACCATAATTATGATATTGTATCTTCGTTGTCTTGAAAGTGGGAGTGATGTGTGTGTGACCCATTGCACTGGGTGCTCTGTCTTTGCTTTATGTATTTCCCCTTTAATTTCTACCCCTGGTGCTAGGCAGCTGGAGCTCCCCACCCCTTGAAGAAAGGCAAAAGGTGTATTCATGATGATGATCTAGCCTGCTATATACAGTACACTCCTGAATTGAATTATAACTGGGTCTAATGAGATGTGGTTTGGCAATGCTTTGGTACGGTACCCATTCAGGTCTTTGCTTGCCACGACTATAATCCTCTTTCTTCTATTATATTAGCGCCACGGGGACTTTCTGGCCTGGTGCTAGTATCTCTTTATTATAATAATAATTATCATTATTATTATTATTATTATTATTATTATTATTATTATTAAGCTTGCCACAAGAGTGAAGTCCAGCATTTGTTACTAACTGTGTCTGTTGAAATGGTAGAGCTAGTGCTGTGTGAGGTTGAGTTGCCGTGCATAGCGAGCAGTGTCCTCATCGACAAAGATTAGGTAGAAACTGTCGAGAGGTACCAGGTCAGGCAAGTATATCAGGTCCATGTTCTTGATAATTTCCTTCAATATATCCTTGTCAACAGGTGTGTGATGCCGCACTGCCACCACCTGTATAAGGAGGAATCACATAAAGTACTGGTCATCTAAGAATAACTCAATATTATACTGATATAATCCCCAGTCCTCTAGTCAAACTTTGTTCCAGAGGGTTGGATAGGGTCTGCTAATCTAAAAGGAGCAAAGATAACAATAATTCAATAATGAGGGTTAACTGTTGGTGGACGAAGGTAAGAGTTCCAGTGTGATAGTAAATTAGAGTGTACTGATGACAATGTTTTGAGACTATAAGCATTACGTATACACAATATTTACAGAAACTCACTCACTCACAGAGAAGTTTAAGTTTTGTACGGTGTCCATAATATTGTATTCTCCCCCGGCCGTGTCCAGTACCAGGAGGTCTACATGGGGTCTCCTCCCTAGTCCTGCCCATACCAACGAGTTCAAGGTGTAGCATTGAACACTTAACACGTCTGCACCTCTAACGTCCTGAAAAGTCAATTCAAGTCGATACATCAATATAAAAACAACACAGCAGTACGTAGTCAATGAAATAACGCACCCATATGTGAACGGAACAAGGAGGAAGGTCCAAGAGAAGGTACGAGTCTGATCAGTTGTTGTAGCAGATACTCAATTTAGATTCTGACTTTCATAACAAAACTAAGTTCTCGTAATGTCATCAATATGTATAACTGTTTAAAAAGCATGCATGACTAACCTCCGGTGCGACATACTCGAGTAGAGTGGAGCGAGATAGAGCCAGGTCATTGTAGGGAAAAGGGAGTTGGTGTGTTCTACTTGGTGACCAGAGCTCATCCTAAATAAGAAAAAAGAGCGATACACATACACGCATTATGAAAAGTCTGAATGAAGGAAGTCATGTTTATCCCGGTGGGGTGATATCTTGTACACCTTTTTTTTTTTTTTTTTTTTTTTTTTTTTTTTCTAACACGTGTATTGTCTGTTGCCTATAGGATCCCCTTCATGCATTGACAGACAAGAAAGAGTATTCAATCGACCTTCAAACTTATTACATCCTTCTACCAAGCCCATAGATCTTTTGGGTTATATTCCAGATCTTCTGCGACCTTTACCAAGTAGTGAGTGTGTACAGTCACAGAACCACAATATTTTGAAGGTTCCACAGAATGCCAACCTTACTGTGATAACTCAAGTGTAGCGTGAGGCAACAAATATTCTCATAATATCATAAGAGGAACCGAAACTGGCCGGAAAGTTGTATGTCTCGTCAATACTATAGGGTATATAATATATATATATATATTCTGGTAATTTGTCACTGAATTACAAAAAAAAAAAAAAAAAAAAAAAACAACTTGAGCCATATTTTGCTATCAATTGAGTCCACGTCTCCATTTTCTTATACAGAGATAGTGACGTAAAAATATTTTGACATAAGGTAGCACAGAGGGCATGGGAACATAAGTTTTCTGTACTATACTTTCTAGGATTGCATGCAATTATACCTTCTTATAGTGGCCCTCATCGGACACACAAGCTTGGGCCGCAATTGCTTTCCTGTGTCGCCTGAGCTGTGAAAAGGCGTGTGGTCTGGGCTCCACCAACAGTCCACGCCACCCGAGCAAAGCCTCCAGCCACACTGTATGAGACTTGAACACTCCCTGACCAGCTCCCACCTCCACAAACACACCAGGTCCCTGTCAAACGAAGAAGGGAAAATGAACAGTTACTGAATATCCCGGACCAGCTCTCACTTCCACAAACACACCAGGCCCCTGACAAACGGAGAAAAAAGGGAACACAGTAAATGGTCATTATTGTACATACATACAAGAAGTTTTAAATTGTAAGCTAAGTGGCATTTTGTTTCTGCAGGTCAATATGCTATCTCGGTAGAAGATGTGTGACTTGGCCTCTCACCTTCCTTACAAAGAGTTGCCTGATGACTGTCTCTGCGTACATCCAAGTGCCCAGGTTGACCCACGGGGGGTTGTCCAGCTCGATGTCTGTGGGTGGGTCTGGTGGGTGGGGCTGATAGGGGACAAGGACGGTACTTTTGATGTGATCCAACACGAGGTCACTCTCAGGGGCCGGCATGTCCAGCCACGCCTCCTCACCACACGCTGCAACTCAACTCCAAAATGTCAGCGTCAAGTGTTTTTATCTGATGGCTTGTGAGTCTTGTCCACTCTGTTCAAGCTGCCATACTACTTACCTATCCCCTGTAATCAGTTGCCGTGCTCACTCTGCCCTCACTACTACCAGACTGCTACTATTACTACTCCTCCTCCTCCTACTACTACAACTACTGTACACAAAGAACACAAGGTAGGTACCGTTAAAGCAGTGGAGTTGCAGTAGAAGAAGTTTGTGAAGTAGTAGGATGAATAGGTAGGTCCCTCCCACCCCGCCCATCAGTGCCGCCCTCCACCTGCACCGCCGCCTCCGCAGCCACACCATTCTGTAGAAAGAGGATCCAGATGATGCAAGAATAGATAGCATAGTGTAAAATACCCACATTGCCAGATGACAATATTATATTCCAAACAGTTTCGGCGACCAGTGTTTGTCTCTCTCTTCAGATAACAATTTTCTCACTTCGTGGCCTATTCTTCATAACTTGAGGTGATGTATTGAATGTTGATGCGGCTGACCTCTCATAATACTGAAATATGCTTTACCCGGAGTAAAGCCTAAATTTGCTGCTGTGGAAATTCGTGTACCGCAAGGCTATAGTATCACTGTTATTTATCGAAGTTGCAAAGTGGTGTGACATATTATATTATGCATCTCTTATGATCGCTACACTCACTTTAACTATGACATAACTGGATCTATATATCACCATTGTCCTGAATTCGCTCACAAGTATTGTACAGCACACCATTCTTAAGGGGATACAGTAGTACACTTTTGGTACATTGTAATGCCTTGATTCCTCCAAAGTATGCCAGGAAACAGACTAAATAAAGTAATTGTGATCTCTTGCTTGGAATAGTTTCGAGGAAACAGTTGCTCTAAATTTTGGTACCAACACTGTACTTTCCCCTTAGGGGGGACGTGGATTGCCAATATATTCATTTGTACACTCACCTTAAGCTAATGGACAGTGATATATAATCTTGAACTATAAAATATATCTGTCATCCACCACCACCACCAAATAGCTACTGTCCTTCACGCCTTTACTACCAACATCAGCATCACATCTTTGTTTACATCGGGGTTTCCTTCACACGTAGCAGGAAAAATACATGAATTACACAATATTACTCGGTCGTTGTCCTCCCATGTACACTACAACCAAGTAGGAAGATAATAACTTTTACCGCTTTGTACTTGATAATTTTAGTTGGTTAAATCGTATCAAATAATATAAGGAATATTAGGACTGTGGTGCATCTAAATTTCTGATACCACAACACCTTCCACCTATCCCAAGTAATTAACCTATATATACACCTGTTTTGACGATGGTAACGATTCGATATAGATTATAGGGTGTGTATTATAGCATGTATATTTTAGAGGCCGATGTCCTTCGGGTGTCATGTGCTAACACCTTCGAGATGACCTCCATAGGAGTGATCGGAATATAATAGTTATTCATAAACAGTTTTCTTATTCTGTTTTCTATGAAGTGCCTTTACACCCTCTCACTATTGTATCGTGGCATGTGTGACTACTTAATTTACTAGCCCGATGTCTTAGAAAACATCCTCAATATATTTCCCGAGTTTCTCAGCCTCTGTGTAGGCTATGTTTATGTCTGTATGTATGTATTTGTGCGTATATGTGTATATGTTTATGTACTGTACAGTGGGTGTCACTGGGCGGCGGGAGTGATGTCGCCTCGCCTGCCCTGATGGGACCCACGGTATTCAGGGGTTCATATCAGTGGGTGTCGTGGGGCTCTTGATGCGGGGGATGTTTTCCCGCCCGCTGTACAATATGTTTATTATTATTATTTTATACTCTTATCAATGTTGTCTTTGTTCTCTTTCATGATATTACTGCGATTGTTTACATATATTAACTCATTTTAATTTCCCACCATGTATCAAATAACTTCATTGGCCTTTAGTGACAACGTTCCCCAGTGTTGGGGCTTGTACTTTAAAAACTCCAATTCACCACGAATTAGAACAATTTCACTACTTTTTTTTTTTTTTTGGTGGGGACGAGTTTGTTTTCTTTCTACGGTTACATCCTTGACCAAAACACTACCACGCACCACCCCGATCATACAGCACATAAAAAGTACACACACATCTATACACACTGATGCGGTAGTGTGTATAGTTTCGTTTAAAAGTGAGCCCTAGTCAACCATACCCTCCGACAGTTGTGGTAGTTTGTAATAAGATACGGTTAAATGACCAACACACAGATCACATGAGATATTCTTCCTTGTTATGGAACCGTTAGCAAGTGTCATATCACGTATATAAGGACACATCTCCTTACTTCTCAATTCTTTGTCTCCACATCTCCTCATCCAATGTTCTACAGCTTTTTCTGGGAGTATCGTCGGCCTTTGTCTCCCTCGTGATCTCCGCCCAGTAGCGATGTCTGTAAGGCCACGTATCGACATAAAACATCAAGGCTTCTTTCATTCTTACCTGCCACAGACTTTCTTTCCCTAACTCAACCCAACTGACTAACCCAGCAATAACAAAAACATTTCCATAGGGTTATTTCCGGGATGTGAGTAGGTCCTTCAATACTCTATAATTATAGCATGGAGGTATAATTATACAGTAGTAGTGTAGTACCTCTTCGCATCCTATATCTTATCATTGTACGAAAACCAGGAGAGACGGATGTAATCTTGTTCCATATTTCCACCATGTCCGGAGGTCTGTCTGTGCCATGTCCAGGCGGTAAAGGTAGTATCCATTTCCACACAACTGTACCTTTTGACTTATTACGTAATCATCTGTATTCTATTGCATTCTCATTTTTTTCTTAATAATTTTCTTTCTGCTACTTCTCCTACTCGTTTACAGAAGCATCTTCAGTCTACATTTTATATCTGTTATTATTACCTTACGTTTATTTTTTTATGGTATAATTTCTCCACAAAAACACTTTTCATCTTCCTATTTCCATCTCCTTAGACTTTGTGTACATCTGCTACTTTCCCGTTCTCCTTTGTTCCTGCTCATTCCTAGCCTAACCAACAAGAAGGCTATGCAGTGTATTGCCCGCCGGGGAGTCCCCTTCCTTGCCTGCCAAAGGTAAAGGCCAGCACCGGGGTGAGGGGCCTGGGGCGGGGCAAAACGGAGCATGGTAGGGTGGGACAAGCTGGAGTCGGGGTAGAGTAGTAGGAAGGGCAACGTAGCGTATGTATTCAAACCGAGGCAATGCTAAAGAGTTTGAAAAGTCGTAGGCAAGAACAATGGTGTTGTTGACGATGGCGTGGTACCGACACGATGACTCTGTAGTGTGTCAATGGAGTCATCGTATCTGTACCACATCGTCAACTCAACACCATGGATATCTTTGCTTATGGCCCTGAATATAACAGGAAGGACCAGGGTGTAAAAGTGTATAGGAGTGGGACAGATGAGGATAACATGGGAAGGAAAATATATCAGGAGTGGAAGGGAGAACATTGTGTTTGCGAGTTAATTGAAAGCGGTCATTTTACTGTAGGACCTATTAGCAAATTTTCTTTCAAAATAAGTCTGAGGTTCACACCATTTGCAATCTTAGCAAAAATTATGTTGGCTGCAAACATTGCCCATATGGGATGCAATAAGCCAATAACTCTTCAGTAAAGTCCTAGTACAGTAATCTACTCACCGTGGAACAACTCAGGCCTAATCTAAATTATCAATACATTCAGCCACTATCACATGAGAACATCAGACAAGACTTAAGTACCACATTATCCCGCCATCTATCACCAACTCACAATATATTGTTAAGAGGATTTTGCACAATGTAGGTATAAATGCAAGGACAGTTAAAAGGCTATTATCGAACAGTTATTAGTTCCCTCCAAGAACATTTTCATATACTGTACTTCCAACATTCCATCCCAGTGAGTTTGTCCATAGTATATACCCAATTACCAAAGTTACATTTCCCATTGTACTCGTAAATCAAGGCTTAATATCAAACACAAACATACAAACTAAAGTACTTTTATTTTGACAATATATAATTATAATATCCTCTCTATATGGTCAGATATGTAAAAATGAATTACTCACCATGCACACTTCTCCAAAATAAATAACTAAATCGCACCATTCAGAGTATCACTATTATTCAATGAACACTTTGTAAAACATCTTATGAAAAACTATAAATACCTTTACCACAATGAATCCACACACATGAAAACAGCTATAAATATCTACTAATTCACAATAGATACCATAATCATCACTTGCCGTTGTCGAGTGTTCCTTCCTTCCCACCCTTTATCCTCATTTCTTCCAGGCCTTATCTGCATTCTTGCCTCCCTTCTTCCAGCCTTTATCTGCATTATTGCCAACCTTCTTAGTCCCCAACTTCAATCCCCTATTATTTACCTTCATATTTTTCTTCCTGCCCTTAGCTGCTCGACCCTTCCGATTTAGCTTTTTCGGGTCCTCATCCAATTCTCTCATGTCAATGTTAGTCTTCCTAAGGCCCTTTTTCTTATCTGGCTTTCCTGGCTTCTTGGGGTCCTTCTTATCTGGCTTTCCTGGCTTCTTGGGGTCCTTCTTATCTGGCTTTCCTGGCTTCTTTGGGTCCTTTTTATCTGGCTTTCCTGGCTTCTTGGGGTCCTTATCTGGCTTCTTGAGGTCCTTCTTATCTGGCTTTCCTGGCTTCTTGGGGTCCTTTTTATCTGGCTTTCCTGGCTTCTTGGGGTCCTTTTTATCTGGCTTTCCTGGCTTCTTGGGGTCCTTTTTATCTGGCTTTCCTGGCTTCTTGGGGTCCTTATCTGGCTTTCCTGGCTTCTTGGGGTCCTTATCTGGCTTTCCTGGCTTCTTGAGGTCCTTCTTATCTGGCTTTCCTGGCTTCTTGGGGTCTTTCTTATCTGGCTTTCCTGGCTTCTTGGGGTCCTTTTTATCTGGCTTTCCTGGCTTCTTGGGGTCCTTTTTATCTGGCTTTCCTGGCTTCTTGGGGTCCTTATCTGGCTTTCCTGGCTTCTTGGGGTCCTTCTTATCTGGCTTTTCTGGCTTCTTAGGGCCCTTCTTATCTGGCTTTGCTGGCTTAGGGTCCTTATCTGGCTTTCTTGGCTTCTTGGGGTCATTATCTGGCCTATCAGGGTCGGTATCATCTGGTTCCTTACGTTTCCCCGGACTTCCAGGTGAGGTAGAGTCGTCAGTATCGGCCATCGTATTAACAGTGTCTTTTTCTGTGGAAGAGAATTTAGCACCAGTATTTTAATAAACAGATCACAAAATAATTTATTGTCTACTTGTGTTTTTTTTATGTGGTTTGAACTTTATAGTTAGCAGGCTTTCCTAGTCCTTAAAGCAAGCAGTTTTCAGGCCGCAAAAAATCAGGACCGTCAGAGATTGAATAAACAATAAATTAAAGAAGATTACTTTGGGTTTTTAAGTTTATCCTTATCGTCTTTATCGGGATTGTCGGTTTTATCAGTAAATAAACACCTTCCAAGCAATCTTAGCAATGCCAGGATGATTAAAATCAGGACCGGTATAATGATAAACATAATACCGTCAGACTCGTCAGAGATTAAACAAGCAATCACGTAATTCCAGTCGGGAGTTTGGGGTTATAATGATGTGCGGACGCGAAGGTACCATATCGTTCGTCCATCCTGCCAGGGCATAAATAAGTGAAATTTGTGTTTGGTTTCTGTTATTTTTTACTGATTTACTCTCTATTAATTACGCTTTAGGAACTGTTATTGGTATATGCTGATGTATTATAAATTTTCTCTTCTCTAGTGGTAATTGATTATATGTACAACCTCATTTTACAGATTAATATTCCAATTTTTGCGGAGAATGCCCTCTGCTTATGATGGCTTATTGGAATATATGTCATATATCTCCTATATATTACAATCACATAACTTTAAGATAAGTTAATATCGACATTCGATAAATGTTCTTTATTTCGAGCTATAAAACACAAGAATTGATTACAGCAAACGAAGGCGTTTTGTATTTATACTACCTGGAACTAACACAAATGTTTCGTTGCACGCCACCATCTTTACATCATATATTTAAAGTTTAAACCAACTGGTCATATTTTCTATTGTCTTTATAGTGCATATGGACTTTTATATATTATAATATGAATTCACACAATTTTGAAGTGAATATGACCCTTCCCTTATTACAGACAATATAAACTTTGGTACAATGTGTGGAAGGAAATGGATCAGGGTTCAAGCAAATACAGTATACTATATCTAACATATCGTAAACCATTTTTTAAACTTATAATATTGTACTTAAAAATATTTGTTAACTTTAAAGAAAACTAGCTATCACATTCGAATAATAGACTGTATTTATTTTATGTACTCTTTATATTTGATGCTTGGCTTTGACGGAAGAGTGGATTTTGCTGCTATATCGCATGCCAATGAGAATAATTTTAGAATAATTATGTTTCCCACAAATTCTCTATATGTTAAAATCTTTGTGGTATTCTCTATAACTTGAAAAATAATAATATAATTGTCTTTCCCGCGCAAATTCGCAATGATTTCCTCAAGTGTTTAGTGTTTACATTAGTTTTGTTAGGTGAAGGCTGTTCGCGTTTCTCCGGAATTAATTTAATCGTTTTTGCACATACCCGTGTTGTAATGTGGTGCTTTACTTAGTTACAGGGAGTGTGTAGACATGCCTGACAACTTGTGTAGTGTGTGGGTGAATCGTTATCAAGCAGAAGAATAACGAGTAATATATAATTATACATCTTGCATTTTTCAAGCAGGGGAATAACAAGTAATAATTAAACATCTTGCATTTTTCAAGTAAGGGAATAACAGGTAAAAAACATCTTGCATTTTATCAAGCAGGGGAATAACTAGTACCTATTAAACATCTTGCATTTTATCATGCAGGGAATAACAAATAATAAACATATTTCATTTTATCAAGCAGGGGAATAACGAGTATCCTACCCAATAGACATCTTTCATTTTATCAAGCGGGGGAATAACAAGTAACGTTAATGAGATATCTTGCATTTTACCACTTTCCCAAATATAAAAGGAAATGGACTCCCCTTAACATGAGATAAGACTTTATTAATGACGCTAACGCAAAAATAATGCAGTTTACATTTTGAGGCAACTGGATATTAAAGAAAAATTAATTATGAGTTAGAAAGTCATCCATTTACAGTGGATGAATATAGATGGTGCACTGACAACTCTTCATTTACCAACATCAAGAGGTGAGACCTACTATTTCCAGTTATATGTAATTACCTGGTACTCTGTATACCATTATTTAAAGCTGTATATATAGGGTATTTGATACTATGGCTTCTGCTGTTCTTAATTCTATCTAGTTAGGCTTTCACGTATCGGTACAGTAGCCAACACATAAACTTTGTACCTTACGTAGTGAATGCAGCCTACAGTACTAAGTGATGTGGTTGAATTTACTGCTTTCACAAATTAGTTAATAGTTTGAAGGTGGTTATATTGAAATCAAAAGTGTTTATAAATACTGTCTCAGTGAACCCCGTGACTTCAAAACATGCTCTTCTTCCAAATATTAAGTATAGTAACACTCAAAAATAAAATGGTAGTGGTAGTAGCAACGGTAACTATAATGGAGGTGGTGGTGGTGATGATGATGGTGCTCGCGAATACAATGAAGAACAATACAATACTTCACTCTCATTCAGTCATTCTATCTTGCAGTTAGCCTATAGGGGACGGTTGCTCTCATAATTATATCCGTATGCGCTTTACCGATCTCCTTCAGTGTATATTACTGTCTTCCTTGATGCATGTAGTAGGCTATCTGACCACTAAAATGCTTGCAAATAATTTCATAACTCTTTGGGACAAGTATTTGCTGACAGACTGACTGACATAAACCTAGAGTGAAAACATTCTAACATTCTCTCCTCAATCATACAACCTCCTGAGAAATCAGTCACAAGTCAAGTCGGAGTTCAATTATTTTTGTTCAGGTGTTTTGAAATGGAGTGTTTATGCCTAGGAAACCTCTGCACAGTATAGGCTACCGTACCTAGATTGCCCATGAATAATTCTTTGGACTCGCACGTTGAGAGCTAGAGAGGGGGGTGAGGGGCG
Source organism: Petrolisthes cinctipes (assembly GCA_033782935.1). Lineage (NCBI taxonomy): Eukaryota > Metazoa > Arthropoda > Malacostraca > Decapoda > Porcellanidae > Petrolisthes > Petrolisthes cinctipes. The sequence goes on along the minus strand of JAWQEG010000817.1, from coordinate 133,922 downwards.
AGGTGAGGGGTCATGACCAGCTTGCATGGAGTGGGGGGGAAGGGTACATACACATGACATCACCCCCCTCCCCCTTCTCCTCCATACTCTCTCTCCACCTTCTTCGCCACAACATTACAGTTAACCCAGATAAGGTGTGAGGACAGGAGGGTGGAGAGGGCTGGATGAGGAATGTGAGGTGAGAAGGACACGAAAATGTTATCTCGACTTTCAGGACCCTGTGATCGTGTATGGGAATTGGTGGCTTCTGATTCCTCCTGACTATGCCACGAAACACGCTCCTTCCCTATCGGTGGTGTTTCGTGGCAATATTTGAAGGACTCATTTACTTCCAATTTTCTGACTACATCACAAGAGTCCCTTAACAAAAATCAAGCACTATGTACCACACATAAATAAAGGCTACTCTAATTTTATCTTGCACCTTATATCTGAAGGCTTATATTTTGCCTCTTATCTTTGTATTTACACACTATACTTTCCCATTTGTTACGGTACGGTAACCTTCTTCCTTTCCCTTAAATCTTTGGTGGAAGAAAAGAAGGGTCAGAGGAAGAAGGAGAGGCAAGAGGAAATGGAGGAGGAGGAGGAAAAGAGAACAAGACAAAGAGGATGAAAAATTGAAGAAGAAAAAATACGGGAAGGAGGAGAGTGTAAGCTGAGAAGAACGAGGAAGGTCAAGAGAACGAGAATAAAAAGAGAACAATAGAAATAAGAGGGAGAAGAGATAGAGAGGAGAGGAGAAACATGCAGGGGAGATATAGGAAGACAAGGAGGATTCACATGTCTTTATTTAATTTATTTATTTAATATTTTTTTATTCATTGAAGGGCGAGGAACCGTAAAGAGAAAAAGAGTGAAGAGAAACAACTGGAGGATGAGGATGAGGAGTAGGAAGGAGAAACTGGTGATGTTCCTGATGATAAAGGCAGAGTGTGTGTGTGTGTGTGGGAATTCTGATGATGACAACTGGTGATGACCTTGATAATGATGAAGAGAAGATCATAATCACATGTTTATAGCATTGGTGGTGATGGTAGGTAGTTAAGAAGCTCCCATGATCTTTTGTTTGTTGTTTTTCTATTGTTCTGGGGTTTTGTCTCACTCGAAATAAATGTGGAGATTATAAATGATATTATTATTATTATTATTATTATTATTATTATTATTAAGTGTATGATCAAGAAGAATAATGAGAATGGCGAAGGCGTAAAGGAAGATAAAGAGAAAGAATAGGCGAAGAGAAGGAGTGTGAAGAAAGGTAGAAGTAGAGAGGTAGTGATGGCGAAGAGTTAAAATGGAAGGTTGATAAAAGGAAGGAGGGATAAATAATAGGTAGGCTAAAGGAAAGATCTTAGGAGAGGGAAGATGGTACCGATATGTGGTTAATGGCGGAGGTGGGGGGGGGGGGAAGGATGAAGAGAACTAACCAAGGTGATGATGACTAGGATGTGTGAAGGATTATGATTATAGGGAGTGAGATGGATGATGGTGGTGTGGTGAGGGTGGGAAGATTCATCGCAGGTGGCGGTGATGGTGGTGGTGGTGGAGAGAGGTGAAGGGAACAGGAAGTTTGCTAGGGTGGGGGGTTGACCTCGCTCATAACGTGACCTGAAGTGACCTGCCTTGACCCGTACCCCTCTCCTCTCCCCCCCTCCCCTCCCCCTTTCTCATCTCCCACACCTCATTCCTTCTCTCATAGCCTACCCATTTCCCCATACCCAAATCCCATTAGGCTACCCTCACAATATTCTATCAGAGTACCGGTATATTATTTTTGCTTGTACACACACACACACACACACACACATTGCTCCTAAAGTACACATACCGTATACATATTGCTGATTTGCATTCATATAATCACAACTTAGCCTAATCGGATATTATTTTGGTACTACTGATAATATAATGAGTTAGGTACAATGTTTGAAAGAATGTAGCATACAGGTGTACTCATTGGGTTTAGATTTAATGTAACAAATTAGATCGTGACTGTAGGTAACTTTTTCATGTTTTTTGAGTCCTGGTGTACGGTACTCAAAAGGCCACTAGTGTCAACATCACTTCTTTCCGTGTGCGTGTGTGTGTGTGTGTGGGAGGAGAGGACAGGACTTAGTTGGGTATACTCCCTGGGTACACACTCACGTACTCTCTCTAGGATATATCTTTCTGCCAGGTCACCAATACCATGTACACTGTACTGTACAACTCGTGGACACAAACGCCTACGGTAATATATATATTTCGGCTAATATATATACACTCTGGAAGGGAACTGAGTATGGATGAGGATGAGTGTTAACCAAATTTGGTGTGGCGTATAACGGAGCAGAGTAACTTGTGTTCTGAAGACTGCAAGAGATGGTGTCCTTAAGAACCGGTATTGTGCAGTTATTGGGATGTCACACTATAACGCGTCTCTATAAGTGGTACCTTCATGGACCTTTGTACCAGGGAGATGGAACCCATTTGTAGTGGCCCATTACTGTATCATAATAAACCTTTTACCGTTGTTACAATATAATACGGTACTGTGTAGGCTATGTAGCATATTTCTCCATGCACTTAATATTGCCTGATGATGATTGTTCATGGGTGGGTGGTGGGTGCACGTGTTGTTGGTGTAATTGTTGGTGAGCGTGTTGTACGGAATATAGCCTATAGCATATTTCTTCGTGCACTTGATATTGGCTGATGATGGTTGTGGGTGTGTTGTTGGTGCACGGATTGTTGTTGATGTAGTACGTGTTGTTGGTGTAATTGGTGGTGAGCGTGTTGATCCAGTCCCTGACCCCCACCACCACCACCACCGCACACATTGCCGTGATTGGAGGGTTTCAGAGCGTCTTTACCCCATGTATGCCTGCCCTGATGGATGGATGGAGCACAACAGCATTACCAGTTGATCTATACTTGTTTCATTTGTTGCATACTTGTCTCAGTTGATGCATACTTGTCTCAGTTGTTGCATACTTGTCTCAGTTGTTGCATACTTGTCTCAGTTGATGCATACTTGTCTCAGTTGTTGCATACTTGTTTCAGTTGTTGCATACTTGTCTCAGTTGATGTATACTTGTCTCAGTTGATGCATACTTGTCTCAGTTGTTGCATACTTGTCTCAGTTGTTGCATACTTGTTTCAGTTGTTGCATACTTGTTTCAGTTGTTGCATACTTGTCTCAGTTGTTGCATACTTGTTTCAGTTGATGTATACTTGTCTCAGTTATTGCATACTTGTTTCAGTTGTTGCATACTTCTCTCAGTTGTTGCATATTTGTCTAGCGAGGAAGGTCTATTGATAGCATTCTGAGTCAGGGGTTTGGATTTACTCATTTTCTGTATATCCCCATGTTGCAATTCACAAGTATGGTAATTATTCAGTCAGTTCGTCAGCCAGTGAAGTCACCTCTGAGAGAAGGACTTAAGGGAAGATTCTTTTGTTGGTGAATTGGAAGGTCTTTGATTCCTCCAAACTAGCCTATGCCACGTAATAAACTTCCTCAATGGTACTAGTAGGGGATCTGTTTTATGGCATAATTTGGAGGAATCGGAGATCTTTCAATTCACCAACAAGAAAATCATCCCTTACTAATGTTGTCGAGTCGTCCATAATAAACCACGTAACAATCCTTATGTACTGGACCACAGCTTAGTCTATTTCTTAACATAATTAGTAGGAATCATACAGGAGCCTCTAATTCGCGTATATTACAAGTCCTGTAGCCTAACCCCTCCCCAGCCAGGAAGTACCACAGGTGTAGGCTACAATACCGGTACCAAAGAGGTTGACGACTTAGGCTAAATTAGTAAAGTGCTCGCCTATGAAGTTTAGGTAGTATCTTTGTTCACTGGTCAGGATGGCATGGGAGGAAAGACATCAACAGTGTAGGCAACCAAGGCGAGAACACCACCAAGCTGGCTTAGCCTACCTGTACTATGAAAAAGTCAGGCCTCTCGTGCAGGAAAAAATACCTAGACCACTTTTGTAGCGGCCCCTTAATGATCTCGTCTCGTACCTGCAGAATGTTGTGTTGCGCCTCACTTATAACTCATTGTTTGTATAATATTACTATGGTAGTTGTTATCAGTTGCTGTCTTATATTACTATAAAAAAGAACTATTTGTATAATATAACTAAGTCTTGTATGTTACTATGAAAGAGAACTGTTTGTATTATATTACTAGATGGTATCAGTTAGCCTACTTGTAGCCTATGTTACTGAAAGGTATCGCTAATTTCTAAAGGTTATGTTTCTTTCAGTGTTCGTTATAGATTAACATTATTTGTGTGATAATTTTATTTTGTTTACTCATTAACCTCAAGAATCACTAAGCCAGTGTGACTCATGCAAAATTTCACGCTGCACTGCACATCACTACGCGCGTTGTATGATTGTGTTCTTCGCTTTTTCTTGATGTTGCAGCATAATTATTGAATCTTGAAGCACTGTGTTGTGTACACACTACACACACACATACACACTCATCCTATATTCTATTCCTTCACCTTCTGTACCAGCACAGCCTTTGTCAGATTAAGAAGACGGTGAAATTACATGAGCAGTCAGTCAGTCAGTCAGTCAGTCATCAGTCAGCCAGACTATCAGTTAAAAAGAAGTGTTATGCCAGTCAGTTAGTCAGTCAACCAGTCAGCCAGACTATTGATTAAAAAGAAGTGTGCCAGCCAGTCAGCCACTCAGCCAGTCAGTCAACCAGTCTAATGATTAAAAAACTGTTGTCCTTAGTGGTGAGTTGAGGTCTGCTTATATTATTTGAAGGTGATGGCCGAAAATCATTGTAATCAATTTATATTTTACGTGAGGAAAATGTTTCGTAAGTACTTGAAGGAATGGACAGAAAAAAAAGCATATACTATAATGTTGATGATAATGAGGGGTAATTTCATGTTCATATCATCGATTTTTATAACGTCATTACTGTATATATTATGATATTTTCTTGTCAATTTAATATTTTGGTATAGGTAAGAAGGGAATATAGGTAAGTGAGTATTAGGCAGTAGAAGTGGTCGTGTTTGTGTGTATAAATGTATGTATGTTGGGTAGATTATTACAGAGTTTGGTTTAGGAAGGGTGGGTAGCGTAGTGGTTAGTATTAGGAAGTAGAAGTGGTAGAATTTGTATGTATGAATGTATGTATGTTGGGTAAATAATTAGGGTAGAGAGTTTGGTTTAGGAAGGCTGGGTAGTATAGGCTAGTGGTTAGTATTAGGAAGTAGAAGTGGCCGAATTTGTGTGTATGAATGTATGTATGTATGTTGGGTAGATAATTAGAGTGTTTGGTTTAGGAAGGCTGGGTAGTATAGAGGTTAGTATTGTAGGTCAGAAAGTTACGCAAGATTTAAAGGGGAGTTTCTCGTTTTGGTAAATTGGAAGGGTACTGATTCCTCCAAACTGTGCCAGAAAACAGACGACCTTAATGTTACTAATAGGGGATCTGTTTCGTTTCATAGTTTGGAGGAATCACAGATATTCTAATTCACCAACAAGAGAATTCCCCTTAAGGTACCCCCGTGATATTTAGTAAAAAAAATTGAAGGTTAGTGAGTCCTTCAAACATTACCACGAAACAACTTCTATATTAAAGGTGTTTGTTTCGTGGCATAGTCAGGAAGAGTCAGAAGCCACCAGGTCTCATAGGCTACACGATCATAGGGTCATTTAAGGTAGTCCCAGTATTTGTAAACATTGAAGACTTGTTTTTTATAATAGGTAAAAGGTAATAATTGGTGGGTGGGCCTGTGTGAGGTATGTATAGTTAGTTGGGTGAAGAATTTCGTTACCTCTTATTTTTTTTTTTTTTTTTTTTTTTTCCCTAGACTAAATGGTACATGGTGTGTAGTTAGACAGACTCAGGGTGAAAAAGGGTGATAGAGGGTGAAAAAATAATCCAAAGAGAGTTATGGGATTTGTTACTTAGCTGTAATTGTTATATTTTTACTTGGCTATTGTAATACTTGCATAAAACTATTCTATATGAACCTATAAATGACCCTATACATGCCTTAAGGAGATAGTTTTTCTTTTCGACATTGGAGCATCTTGATTCCTCTAAATTATATCAGGAAACGGAATTAGATAAACAAATATAATGGTGGTATGTTGCTTGGAATAGTTTGGAGGAATCAGTTGCTTCCGAATTACCAACACTTAATTAAGGGGAGGTTTTCTTGTTGGTGAATTGGAAGGCTACTGATTCCTCCAAACTATGCCACGAAACATATCCCCCTATTATAGTATCATTGAGGGCGTCTGTTTCCTGGCATAGTTTGGAGGAATCACAGACCTTACAATCCTGTTGTACCCTCGAGGCGTTCATGAAGCTAACCATGAGACCAGACCACCCTACATGAGACCAAGAACATCAATGACAAACTTAACGTGAAAAAAGTTGTCGCAAATGTCGATGAACTCACCACCTTCAAAACACGAATAAGAGAAGTTTTTGTGATGTATATAATTAGGGTTGAATACCTTGCTAGGGAACACATTACTCACGCACATAATGATCACCCACAACATATGATATTATGACCATTAAGAGTATTATAATATTAGAGGTTTAAAGGTACACGGAAATGCATCATACTATTGTTATGATCATGTTTGGTATCCGTTAGTGTTGATGTTCTCACGCTCCAGGTTAGATCTAGTTTTATTATCAACAAGGTTATTAGGCTACTAGATTTTATGAAGGGTGTATTACAGTGTTGGTATATCTGGAGTAGGCCTAACTGATTCCTCTAAACTATTCCAAGCAACAGGGTACCATTATTTATGTTTATCTGGTCCTGTTTCCTGTCATACACTGGAGGGATAAGTAAACTCCAGTGTAATAAAAGTGTGAAACCTCCTGAATTAATACCATCAAGGTTTACTCATTAATTGATTCTTTGGCAGTGACGGACGAATTGGTATTTTTTCTCTATCATTAAAATGACTATACTTGTCTAAGGGATGAACGCTTGACTTCCCAAGGGTGAACACGTGGATCAGTTAATTAAGGGGAAATTATCTTTTTTGGTAAATTGGAAGGCTACTGATTCCTCCTAACTATACCAGAGAGCAGACCTCCTCAGTGGTACTAATAGGGTACTAATGTTTTGTGATATAGTTTGGAGGAATCAGAGACCTTCCAATTCACCAAATAAAGAATCTCTCCTACCCCCGTGACGTAGTAAGAAACTTGGAGGTTAGCAAGTCCTTCAAACATTGCCAAGAAACACCACCTACATTAAAGGAGCTTGTTTCGTGGCAAAGTCAGGAGGAATCGGAAGCCATCAGGTCTCATACACGATCACAGGGTTCTTTATACCAGAAATAACGAAACACAATATATAAACACATTACATATTTGGCCTAGCTATAGTTTACATTACATAATTATATTCTACTCTACTCTACTATAGCCTTGATAAACCAGATTCACTTATTTCTTGGACTTGGCTGTTTGACGTCATGTGTGTGTGTGTGTGTGTGTGTGCAATAAGTGTTTATATGTCGAATTTACAATGATTACCGTTCGTACTCTTTACTCTTTCAGTTAGTTAGTTAGGCTAACTTACTTTGGTACGGTAACTAGCCTAATTCTGTTGACAACACTCGTTCCTCCCACTCAGTCAGTCTGCAGTTGTGGATGTGGACGTTTAAGGGGATAGTATACTTTTGGTACATTGGAAAGCCTTGATTCCTCCAAAGTATGTCAGGAAATAGAACCAGGATGGCAAAAATAATGGCAGTCTGTTGCTTGAAATAGTTTGGAGGGACCAATTGCTCCAGATTTACCAACATTACTACCCCTTGTATTATCTTCGTAGCCTAAAGTAGCCTACTCAGAAATCGCTGTATAAAGGGAATTGTATACTTTTTGTACATTAGAGACCCGTGATTCCTCAAAAGTATGTCAGGAAACAGGACCAGTTGAACAAAAATAATGGTGTCCTGTTGCAAGATATATTTATCAAATAGTGTCCGTATAATTATTAATGAAGGCTATAACTTTCCAGCGATTTGGGAACTACTTGATCTCTAAACTGTTTCTCTTACAACCTGAAATTTATTGTTTATTGTGACTGGTAAAAAGTTGACTTGGTTTTGCTGTAGCCTAATATCCCCCCCCCCTCTCTCTCTCTCTCTCTCTCTCTCTCTCTCTCTCTCTCTCTCTCTCTCTCTCTCTCTCTCTCTCTCTCTCTCTGTTGGTGGAAAACAAAATGACCTTGAGAGGAAAGTTCAGACAGGAAGGAAAGATATGGGGTAAGGTGAGACAGGGCAGGACAAGGCAGAGCAGGACTTGGGTTAGGTTAGGGTGGGTTGGGGTGAGGTAGCCTATACAGCGACGGGAAGGACCAGGTTTTGAGTGATTATATTATCATTATAGGTAGCCTTGTTCAGTATCAGACAGTGAAAGTGGTCCAGACCCCTTCACACACACACACACACACAGAGTTGAAGTTGAATTTGAGTATCCTAAGATAACCAGAGACTGTGACTGTACTCGTGAGAGAGAGAGAGAGAGAGAGAGAGAGAGAGAGAGAGAGACTATTGATAAGGACAAAGGAAGTGTATTGGAGTAATTGTTGTCGTTGTGAGCTATTTAGTGTGTGTGTGTGTGTGTGTGTGTGACGCATCACTTCCCCAGGGAACTCCCCAACAGAGGGTGACCATGGTACAAAGGTCTCCGGACTACATTGCCTTTAATTTCACACACACACACACACACACACATATATATATTTTCACTGTCTTTATCAGTCACAATCACACTCATCGCTCTCTCTCTCTCTCTCTCTCTCTCTCTCTCTCTCTCTCTCTCCTTTTCACACTCCTATTTATCATCGTCATTCTACGCTGTTATCTATCTTCCACTCAATGTCACAGCCACTACTGCCTCTCACTGTCACACTCCCATTCATCTTCCTCACTGTTATAGCTACTCCCATTTATCTCCCTCACTGTCACAATTACACTCGCCTCTCACTGTCACATTCTCATTCATCTTCCTCACTGTCAGGAACTCCCATGATTCTTCCTCACCTCCAAAGATAATATAATTAACCGTACTTCTAATCGATGGGGATGTAATGAATTATTTGTACTTAGGCAAGCGGTGTTTTCCTAGGATGGTGTCATTACCATACCGATATTCAGCGAGGGGATAGATACCATACGTTGCAAACTGTTTATTATTCACCAATTTGTATATCATTTACGGGAACACATGGAAAAGAGGTACAGTACCAACACTCATTGCCATTTGACATTTCGATATAGCCTACCCTGCCAAAAGTAAAGTAGGTGCAGGGGTGTAAAGAGCGCATGATTTCCTCTCAGTATCGCCCATATCAACAACCACAGTATTTATTGCCACATTTCACTAAGTCTCGCTAGGAACAGTTGCGGACACATGAAAAAGACACACTTCAAATAGACCCCTTTTCAAGCATAGAATGGAACTCGTCCGTCGCCTCTACACACAATGTTTCATCTTACCCTATGCTCAGTGAGGGGCCCCGTTTTAGGTGTGTCTGTTTCATATCTCCGCAACTACTGCACATACTGTCAGCATATATAATAATGAAGTGGTACTTGTTTGGGGTCTGTCGTATGTACAGTCACGAACCATAATAAGTATCCAGGTCTTGTTGAAGTTTCGAATTTTCTGACGTAGCCTACCAATAAACCAACTAGGCTACAACACTTATCCTGTCTCATACTTCCTGGAGCTCGTTTAATACTCAATCATCAGGCTATTCGAAGCAGACGTGGATACTTATTATGGCTCGTGACTGTACACCTTGGCCTTTCTCAATTCCCTTCCGCACAAAGAGATTAGTGAAAAAAGAGGTGAATATCTTTTTGTTTCCATCTACGTGTAGTTTGATCTGGAGGTGCAGGAGGAGTTAAATTATCACTTGTCCTGCAACTCCTGTCCATCTGCCCCCCTCCCTTTGCCACCTTACCCCCCTTCTTGACCTACTTTGTCTTGTAACTCCTGTCCCCCCCCTCTCTTTGTCCTGTAATTCCTGTCCCCTCCCTTACCACCGTCCCCCCATCCATTGTAGGCCTAGGCTAGTAGTCCATCACCTTGACCTGCCTCGCCATCAGCCACCACACAACGTCTTTGAGAACAATAGTGGCATTTTAACCAGACACAACTCTATTATATATGTCACCCTGACCTGGAAACATCATGGGAAGTACGGTAGAATAACCTAGTTTGTTGTGGGTAAAATTGAAGCCTATAATTAAGGGGGTAGTACACTTTTGGTACACATTGGAGTTCTTTGATTCCTCCAAATTATATTATGTCAGGAAGCAGGACCAATGAATAAATATAAAGGTGTCCTGTTGCTTAGAATAGTTTGGAGGAATTGGTTGTTCCAAATTTACCACCAACAGTATTATACTATATACCCCCTTAATTTGCCTTCCAAACTCTACCACTCGACACATTTCTTGGTCTCATACACGGAGGGACTCTGTTTCTTGACATATTTTGGAGGAAAAAGTGTCCTCCAAATTTCCCCCAACAGATTTCTCCTCTTCAGAGTCTTGTGTGAGAAACCTGTACTTAGATTGACAATGACGAGTGTTATGGCCCCATAGCCTTTAAAACTCAGCACTCACTCATCCTGTCGTCCCCCTCCACACTTTCTCTTTCAGTTCCAGTGGTATATACGTGATAAGGGCTGGTGGGCAGAGCAGTTCATAACATTTTACTTAATTATAATTAGGCCTATATTGATATTAGTATGCCTACACGACCAGCATTACAAGAAGCACAAATCATGTATAAACTAATTATCAAAACACCTTTGTTATAAGAGTAGAGCCACGGCAAATACTGTACCGTACTATCAAAGACAATACTCGTGTCGCTGTCTTGTTCAATCATTTAATAAAACTTGTGAAACATAATGAAAGCCCCACCACAGTAACGTTCATGCCCAGTATGGTTAGCCCTCTCCTACAGTAAATGTTTTCACCAGATTTCACGACACGAGTTTTGTCTTTGATAGTACATCCATGATCCGAGCCTTGAGAACGAGTGAGTGCATCAATAGACTGAATACTAGATCAACCTTCAGGTTTGAGTTAGTTGGTGTCGTCACCTTCATCTCCTCCTCCTGTCTCACCTCACTCACACACCTGCTTCTGCTACCACTCCTTTGGCTGGTCAGGTATTCTCTTTTTACTTCACCTCCCACCACCACCCGCCGCCTCAAACCTACCTGCCTTCTTACCTTCCTTCACACATCATAAAGTTTTTACAGCTGTCATACCTCCTTCAATTCATTTCACACAGCATGAGTGTCGTGGCATTGTCTTTGGATCAGAAGAATGTTATATAAACAGGAAATTGTTGTGTTGAATAGATGTATCTCTACTTTTGTTTTTATTCCCATGGTGATACTAACCAGGGCATACTAAAAAAAAGTGTAGCATTGCGTTGTTATAGGCATGTAAGCCATTGATACACTAAAATAGAAATTCCTCACCAAACATAACCAAAGGAAACGTGTGGTTGCCCAAAACGCGTTCCTGGATCATTTCAACCTTGTAATTTCCTTTCACTGGCCTTATAGTAGATCAACCCAACACTAAATAATTGTCCTCCATAAAAAATGCTAAAAGTGTTTCCGTGTAAACATTAGATTGTCACTCGGGATGAATCATTTGTTTGTTATTGGGCATACAGTATGTTCTGTTACCACCGCCAAGGATTCTGTATGATTTGTTCTGTTTGTTGTTTGTTTGGTTGGTTGGATGTTTGTTTGTATATTTGTTATCCCCGCCAAGGAGGCTGTGTGATTGATTCGGTTTGTTGTTTGGTTGGATGTTTGTCATTCACCTGGTTCTGGTAATAATGACATGTGGATTTAAATATACCATTTTTACCAATGGTGGGCCTCGGGACTGGCAACAAGTGAATCCTATATACAATTTTGGAATAGTCCAAGAATAATATCAAACAATGCAAAAGTGTTTGTTGACTTTGGCTTAAATGAAATAGATTTTAACCATTGGACTACATTTGTGCTTTCCTCCGACTACAAAAATCGTCTGTTGAAAGTCAGATGTAAATTAGAAAGTTTTTAGTCTATAATTTGGAGTGTTGATTAATGGCCAAAATAAATTAACCCCAATACCTTACTCTGGTCTTGAAAGGGGAGGTTGAATGGGGGTAGCCTACTTAACAGGAAAGTGCCAAGAGGAAATGAGTAGCCTAATTAATTAACTGGAAAGTGCCCAAGGGTAGAGAGAGGCACTGAAGCAATGTCGAAGGGGTGGAGGGAGGGGGTAAGGATTCAGGGAGGCATGGAAGGAGGGGTAAGGATTCAAGGAAGGAGGGGGAGTCAGGCAGTGAGGAGCGCCACCACCAGTGTCAGTCAGTGTGCCTCCGGTGGGCTGAGAGGGAGGATGCCAGCCTTGCCGCTTGTGTGTGTAAGACATCCCCTACCACGCCTCTCTATCTTTCAATTGATCTACCCCTTCCTCGCTCTCTCTCTCACTTCTTCATTTTTAGTTATTAATCTCTTACATCTTTCCAAACTTTATGATAATCTTTTACCTCATGGCCTTTAGTTGCCGTTAGATATTATATAGTGTTTTCTCTCAATTTGATTACTGCACTCACTCTTAGTGTTTCTAACTTGCCTCCTTAAACTTTACACTAGCGTAACCCTCTTATTTCTGAGTAATATGAACATTTACAAGTACTTAATTTTGTTGTTGAATATAACCTGTATAGAATAGATAACTGTATTAGCAATTTCTCATAGAATAACAACTATACTAACAATCTCCTTTCTGTAGTTGTTAAATTGCACTTTCCTTTTCATCAATAACATTTCCTCTCGTGGTTGCTCACTACTTACTCCTGGTAGCCTAGTTGTGACATGCCTGCTATTTAATCTTGCGTTAGTGCCTGCTTGCAACCCTTATGTAGCAGGCAGGTACTGTACTAATAATATTAAGGAGCCTAGTGTGATAGTGGTGTTGTTGTTGTAAGCTATGAGTAGTGACACCCCTCGTGAGGAACTTTACGCACTGGGATTAAGGTAAATGCCAAGTTGGTGTGGGCTGTCTGTACACGGCGCAGGCCAGCCTCACAAACAAGGTAAGTTCTCGATGTTTTTAAATGTACAGAAAGCCGTAGATGGATTGCACATAATTGGAAAAAATAAATTAATATAATCACACCAATTAAGGAAGAACTGTTATTGACGTAACTTTTTTTAATAATTTTATTTATTTATTATTTTTTATTGACGTGAAGAAGCAGGAGAGAAAATAATCTACTTGATAAACTATTATGAAATGAAGAAATTGGCAACAAAATATTGTAATACAAAAAACGCTTTGTGAACACTAGTGCATGGAATGTGATTATCTCTTTTGTGTTTTAGCGTTGTTTTTTGTGGTGATAGTAAATACAGACATTGTGAAGTTCATGGATCTCAGAAGTTCGTAAACGAGGCGTAGTGTCCTCGTATTGAGACTTGTGGCCTTGTGAATTTAATTAATGTAAATGTCAAATTCATATTCGATGTTGATGTAGGCCTAGATATTGCCTATCTATAAATATTGGCATAAACATGAATAATAGTACAAAATCACTGGATAACTAGTATTGAAAATAGGACATCTTGGCAGCACACCAAATTGTTTGTGTATCACAGTGTTACATAATGAAACCAGATCCTAATGACAGTTTTTGTTAGCATCGTTGTTTCAATTATGATATTTCCATTGTGAGGGATGTTTATGTTCATGGTAACATAACATGGATTCTGTTGTACCATGGAATATTAACCATAACGAGATGGGTTGTGTTGTACCAATTTTTACGAGATGTTAAAGTTTGTAGTGCTTGATTAATATAGGGATATTTTGTACTGAGGGAGGAGGTGTTGATGAAGTGTTTATACAGAGTGGCATGTTACCGTTTGGTGAAGTAGTGACATTATTGTCGGTAGTGGCCTTGTAGGTAACAAACACTTGTAGCTTAGTCTAGTTGGTCTGCTTCTTTGGTTTTCCTTGGAAGTGTGTGTACAGTGGCTCTCATAAATTCTCGGTATAACCCAAGTAGTTTTTGCTCGACCCCTTCATTTTACAGTATCAATTAACATACCCGGTAGTTGCTGTCACTTTCACTACTGCCTCGCATGAACTGTTTTGCGATGAGGGAGTAGCCTAGGTAGCCTACTGGAGGGAGCCGAGTCTCTACTTACCCCTTGGACTTGACCCTGAATGCGTGTGCACGTTTGTATGTTCATTATTATAGAGTGTAGGCTTACTGTCCTTTGCTGTTGTTCCTTCGATCACAATCTTTTCCTGGAGAGTCTAGATTGATAGGACTACAAAATATTAGCTTGTGATTTTGTATCGCCATATTAGGTTAAAATAAAATGTACCGTATGTACATCCTGGGGAAAAAAATAAATATAACGTAGCGTGCAGTTGCCTAAAGGAGTATAAGCCTATTATTTTGGGAATACCGGTACTGTATATGTATGCGAGGTTGGGTTGAAAGGTGTGTATGTATATAGGGATGGTAATAACAGCCAGCATGTGTTATGGTTATAATATAGTAGACATGATACAAACGGGACACCTTGAGACGAGGTTACTGTGATGATAAATATACTCTGTACCGTACCATACCGGTCTTCATTATTATCTCCCAACTTTTTTTTCTTTTTCTTAATGCTAGGAGAAAGGAACGCTGTCATACGGTGATAGGAAAGGAGGATTTGCTTCCTTTCATTCTCCTGCCTTTTCTTCACTTTAACTCATTTCATCTCATTCCCTCGTGTAGCCTACTATTTATTGGCAAATTATTGCCTTTGTGTCCCCATCTTCCCCTCACCTGCACAACTTCTCCCCTTTCATCACTACTTCCCCCTTTCTCCCCAACCATCCCCTCATTTCACAATCTCCCCTATCACCACTAATAAATACCCCCTGTCTCACCTACCTTCACTTCACCATCTCAACCTCCCCTCGATCACCATTACCTCCCCCTCCCCCTCGTTTCCCTCACCTTCACAACCTCTCCTTTTTCCCTTCTCCAGCACTCCTCATCATCTCCTGTGCCGTTCTCTCACCCTCAGCTGTTCACCCTTTCACCTTCACGTCCCCCATAGCCTATCTGCCTTTCCCTCACCTCTATTGCCATCTCGTCACATCTCGCTACCTCCCCTCCTTCCTCTGCACTTCTCTCTCATCCCTTTCACCTCCCCTCCCCTCCCCTCTTGTTCCCTCAGTCCCTCCCCCTCCTCACTGCCCCTCAGACCAGCCTTGCTTCTTTTTTCCTGTGTGTTTTTTTCCTTCTTTTTTTATGGTATGTAAGTATGGCCCTTCCCCTCCTACCCTTTCCCATTCACTCCCTCCTCTCGCTTTTTTCTCCCTTGCACTCTTTCCTCTCTGTCTATTTTCCCTACCTCCTCCCCTCCCCATCCCTTCCTTTTCTTCCCTTTCCCATACACTTCCTTCTCTCGTTTCTTCTCCCCTGAACTTTTTCCCCTCTCTCCTCCCCTCTGCCCGATTTCCCTCCCTCCTCCTCCTCCCCTTCGCCTTAAATTTCCGTTTACGTGACCTCCCGTAAGGCCAGCCAGCCGTCTCATGTAAGGTCAGATGGTTTATAGATGGTTGTCCTCGGGTTTATCTCGCCTCATTGTTTTTGTTCCAGCCCCGGTTTATATACTGTGTGGTTTATGACGTCAGGAGAAAAAATAATAATAGCCTAATAATGATAATGATACTAAATAATAACATTGGATGGATGTATAAGCAGTAAAATTCTCTCTGGCAGACGTAAAGAATATTTATTTATACTATTTTATATCTTTTCCTATTTAGATAAGATAATACAGGTTTAATTGAAGGTGATCTAAAGAAAGTGAGATGTACAAGTATTTTATGATTGAATTCTGTATTTATTATCATGGTAATGAACTGGTGGGATGGATATGATTTGGAAAGTGAACACTGAGATGACTGGTAAAGTAAATGCCTTAAGGATCCTGTGATTGTGTATGAGAATTGGAGGCTTCTGATTCCTCCTGACTGTGACACGAAACAAGCTCCTTCCATATAGGTGTGTGTGTTTCGTGGCAATATTTGAAGGACTCATTTACCTTTGTCGAAATACCGTACATGTCGCTTGTCTTAGTAAGCTACTTGACTAAAGTGTCATTTTTGGGTTATTTCCAAGTATTCCAATATTACACAAATAATTAATATGAAATAAGACTGATACAATGTTTTCGTGTTGTCGTAAGGTGATAAATTACTTTTAAATCATAGTGTACCCCAGTATAGATATTCTCATGTTTGTAAAATGGTCGTATAAAAGATATCAGGAGAGTGCAGAGTAAAGACACGACCTTGAATAGGCTATAGTTGCTAAGACATATCAGTTTTGAGAGGTTAAGAATTATATAGAACCTTAAGGACTCTGTGATCGTGTATGAATATTGGAGGCTTCTGATTCCTCCTGACCATGCCACGAAACAAGCTCCTTCCATTATAGATGATGTTTCGTGGCAATATTTGAAGGACTCCTATATCTCCAATATTTTGACTACTTCACAGGGTCCCTTAAGTCGAAATATTGTAAGAATAGAATGAATCCCAAAGAGAGCTCTGTGTTTACCATTCGAGATAAGGCTGGAGACGAGGTGTATAGAGAATTACAAAGGACACTCAGACTGCAAAATAAATGTGTTAAGATAATAAAAGGACGGGGGTTGGAGGGGGGGAAGAGATGAAGAATTAACGGGAGAGTGTGGTGGCGAGGATAGGGTAAGGTGTTTCTGGTAAAGGTTAGCTTATGTTATAAAGACATTATTGCAAGTATCGCTGTTGTATTATTCTCGACTGTATGTATATTAAATTTCATCCGTCTGTGTATTTGGAATTTCCCGAGATAAACACCATTCCTTTTCACTTGATTATAATGGTGTAAAATAGTCAGTCCTGGGCTCTCTGGATAAAACCCACCATTTCCAAACACTATTGCCTTTCCTTCCTATTTAAATACAGTCACGAGCCATAATATGTAAGTATATATCCAGGTTCTTGTTGAAGTTTGGAATCATCTGTGAATCAATTATAACTACGCTTATCCTGTCTCAATTGTTGGAGCTCTTTTCAGGGGGAAGTTTTGTGTTGGTAAATCTGGAGAAACTGATTCCTCCAAACTATTCCATGCAATAGGATGCCATTATTTTTCTTCCTGTGGGTCTGTTTCCTGGCATACTTTTGAAGGAATCAAGGCACTCCAATGTACCAAAAAAGAATCACCACCTTAAGGGGATATTTTCTAGTTGACATAGGCTATAGGAAGGCTATTCCTCCTTCCCAACTAGGATATACCAGAAAACAGACGCCCTCGGCGGTACTAATAGGGAATCTGTTTCTTGGCATAGTTTGGAGGAATCAGAGACCTTCCAATTCACCAACAAAAGAATCTCCTCTCAAGAACCCTGTGATCGTGTATGAGACTTAGTGGCTTCTGAATTCTCCTGACTAGCCTATGCCACGAAACACGCTCCTTCCATTTCGCTGCAATATTTGAAGGATTCGTTTAACTCCAAATTTCTGACTATATCACAGGGTCCCTCAATACTTCATTATTCTATTCGTAAGAGACCTGGATATATGCCTCGTGACTGTACAAGGAATATAATCACACTGCTGGTGAATAATCGTCACGCCTGTTATCACACCAATATCACACATTATTTTGCACTCAGCACCACGAAGCAATACACGCGTGATCACTGTAAATACTAAGCCAAGGTAAATAAACGTGTGATCACTATAAATATTAAGCAGAGGTAATACACGTGATCAGGGTAATACACGTGATGATTGTAAATTCTCTAGGGACTCCCTCATTATGACCTTTGATCGTGTAGAGGTGGAAATGGTTACTGGGTTGTGTAGGCGATATACTGTACGTTGTGTTGTCGTGGCCCAGACATTAGGTGTGTATGTGTGTGTGTGTGTGTTAATCTAGTCCTGTTTCCTGGCATATTTCTGGGGAATCAAGGCACTCCTATGTAGAGGACAGCCACGGTACTAAGGTATTGACTTCTTGCCATCCTCACTGAATCATGAACCCGTGACGTATAAAAATGAAGCACTTACTAAAGCTCAAACCATACAAACCATTGCTAAGTGCTTCGGTTTTACACGTCACGGCTCAAAGTTCACTGTGAGGAGTCAATACCTTAGGCTTAGTCCGTGGGTGTACAGTATCAAAAGTAAACAAACTACTCCATTAAGGAGATAGTATAGTCTACTTTTGATACGGTTAGCCACAAGAATTCTTACACAGGCTATATGAAAAGAGAGGATATTTTTGTGGAAGTACTGCAATGAATGGTCTACCAAGTGACTCAGTGATTGCAAAACAACAACTCTAATAATAATGTTGTATTGTAGTTACGTAGTTTTTCATTTTCCATGTGTTGTAAACCCTCGAAAGCAACAGCGTGTGTACGAATTCTTGTGGCCAATAAATAGTACATTAAAACGCCTTAATTCCTCCTCCACAGTATATAGGTTATGCCAGGAGACAAACAGGACCAGATTAACAACAACAAAAATGGTGTCCTATTGCTTGGAGGAATCATGTCCCCCAAATTTACCAATACTGTTTCTTCCTCCTATAAGGTTGTGTGTGGTTGAAACTCTAATAACTGTGACCTTAGACTTTCATTTGTTTTATATATGCCTACACCAAGGACAACACTCTGGATGGAGGTCACTTTTTGTCTCAGGAATCTGGTTTGGGCGATCTGGTTAGAATGTGTGTGTGTGTGTTTGTCGTGCCGCTGAATTTGTATCATACTTGCAAACTTGCTGAAATAGTACAATGGCTGTGTTCTTGGAAAATTTAATATATATAAATCGCATTTTCCAAACAGAACTTAATTTATTAATATACGTTTCTGTTTATCATAAAAGCAAAAGAATTCCGAGTATAATGTATATATTCTTTCACATTCAGTCCATGATCACTGCATGTTAATTAAGTAGGGGGTAATGCATGAATTTATCTTGTTGCTTGGTATAGGTTTGTTTGGGGGAATCACTTGCTCCAGATTTACCAACACTGCACTAGCCTACCTCCTTAAGTTTGTCTCTCGAAAATGTAGGTAGTAACTCATCAAAACACACACTGCATTATTCTTGTCTTTCTGGTTTTTAGATAGATTGCCTTGACAGTGACTGTGCCCTGTAATTTTTTCCCCCTTCATTTTGGGTTGGTTTGTTTACCATTCAAGAGGAGTAAATAGGCTGTGGCTCAGGACGACACAATATCACCCCAGCCAGGTATTGCCACCTAGATAGCCTAATAAATTTCTCGTTCCTTACTTGGAGTTTATACTAGGCATATTCGTGCCAAAATTTGCATAGCTAAACATATGTTACCTCTAAATTGTATCAAGAGCTTCATATATGAAAGAATGTTGGATAATTAAATAAATATATAAATAAGTACCACTATTGTTAATTCGAAAAATAACAAGGCTTTAAGAAACACACACACACGCATAGAGAGAGAGAGAGAGAGAGAGAGAGAGAGAGAGAGAGAATACTGTTATTTGATATTATTATATACCGGTACTCGCACATACACATAAGTGCCTTGCGAAATCAATATTGCAAGTTTTCAACCTCTTCTAGATATTATTTTATTAATATAATTTTTTTTTTTTTTTTTTTTTTCCAGTCATCCCAACTTTTTCGTCGAGACAAAGTTGGTATAATAGAATCGTGACCAAGTATTGAGTGGGTGGAATGGTTGGTGTTGGTGACTAGCAGAGGCAGTCAGTCAAGGTTGTAAATTGTCAGATTGTTGTCACTGTCGATTTAAGTTTAAGGGGAGATTGTCTTGTTGGTGAATTGGAAGGTCTCTGTTTCCTTCTAACTATCCCCTATTAGAACCATTGAGAGCATCTTTTTTCTGTCGTAATTAAATGAAATGGTAGCTTTCCAATTTGCCAGTCATATGTGTAATCGTGTTATTGGACTCGCTGGTATATTAAAATTATTGAAAATGTAGGCTATGTATTAGGTACTGTAGCTTAAAGTCACTACCTGTCTGATTATCTGTAATTTTATATTGGGTACAAATGGTCAATACATCTATACCTTATAAACTATTTATTTGGTTATAATAATAATAATAATAATAATAATAATAATAACAACATTAATAATATTATATGTGATAAGATTTTCTACGGTATATACCAGTAGTACACTTGCAGGTAAAAATAATTATTGCCAAAATTAATTAATGTGCTATATAATCATCGTAATTGCCAAAATAGTTTATGTGCTATGTAATTGTTGCTTTCTTCACAAGTAGCCTAGTCGGTATAATCTGTTTCTTATACGTAATGATCTCAGTCACAGGATCAATATAAATAAATAATGATAGTAGTTTGATACACATTGGCTTAATTGACCCCGTGATGTAGCCTAGTCAGAAAATTGGAGGTTAGGCTAGTTAGTCCTTCAAACATAGCCACGAAACGCCACCCATACCGAAGGAGCCTGTTTTGTGGCATAGCCAGGAGGAATCAGAAGCTACCACCAAGTTTAATACACAATCATAGGGTCCTTAAGCAATAATGAACAGGAAAGGAAGAGGGTCATTTGTTTTTGTTCATTATCACTTGGTTCTTAATGTCGTGATGTCATTGTCTTTGTGTGTGTATTAATGATGGGTGTCTGTGTTCTTGTGTGTGTATGTGTACGTACGGTTCGTTATTAATTTTATTGTGTGTTGAATTTATTTGATTACTTGTTTGTAGTATCGGTGCTTAATTTTGAAATGAATGTGTTTTTACATACTAATTTCTCTGGTACTCACACACACACACACACACTCTCTCTCTCTCTCTCTCTCTCTCTCTCTCTCTCTCTCTCTCTCTCTCTCTCTCTCTCTCTCTCTCTCTCTCTCTCTCTCATTTGCATAGATATCCTTTTCATCCTAGCCTATCCCACCCGCCCCACTTCACCTCTTCCCCTCTGGCCCTCACCTCACCTCACCCAAGCCAGCTAGGTAGGTATTGGAGACTGGGTGTTGGGTGGGGGTGATGGCTGGGTTGGGTGAGAGAGGAGGGGACCAGGTAAATATAGGAGACATGGTGTTGGGTGGGGCTGGTGTCATGGGTGAGGGAGGAGGAGGAGGAGGGAAGGTAAAAGGGCAAGGTCGACTGTTTTGGTGGGGTACAGTTATATTGTCCCCGCCCCACGCTGTGCTATCCTCTCTTACCCTCGCTTCTCTTCTTCTCTCTTCTCCACTCTTCTCTTCTCTCTTCTCTTCTCTCCTCTCCTCTATCTTCTCTTCTCTTTTCTTCTCTCTTCTAGCATACAAATATATATATACTCTCCCCTCTATGATGCACTCACTCTATATACTGTAGTTATCTCTCTCTCTCTCTCTCTCTCTCTCTCTCTCTCTCTCTCTCTCTCTCTAAAAACCACTTTACCAAACCCCTTCCTTCCCCCCACAGTACCTCCTCCCCCTAGCCTACTCCGAGCTGTATGTAGCCTAGCCTAGCCTACCTTCCATCTTCCCTTCATCCCTTCCACTCTGCCTGGTGTCCTCATGAATCCTCTTCCAGTGTCTTCCACCTCACACTCACTCCACCACCACCTCCACCTCCTCCTTCTCCTTGCCTGTCTTCTCTCACCTTCTTTTGTTATTACCTCTTTTTGTCGTTCCTTCTCTACCCCTCTTCTCTCATCTTTATCCTTCTATTCTTTTTGTCTTTTCTTCGCTACCCCTTTTCTTCTTTTCTCATCTTTTTCCCTCTCATCTTTCATCTTTTCCTTCTATTCTTGTCTTTTTTTCTCTATCTCTCTTCTATCATCTTCCTCTGTTAGCCTACTTAATCATGAGCCTACTCTCTCTCTCTCTCTCTCTCTCTCTCTCTCTCTCTCTCTCTCTCTCTCTCTCTCTCTCTCTCTCTCTCTCTCTCTCTCTCTCTCTCTCTCTCTCCACCCATAGCCTATACCCCTCATTCACTCCTTCAATCCCTCTCACTTCCTCTATATGTCTTTCAATCCCTCTTAATCCCTTTGTTTATCTCCTTCAATCCTTCTTAGACTATTCTCTCTATTTATCTCCTTCAATCCCTCTTAGGCTACTTCCTCTATTTATCTCTCTCTTTCCCTTCCTCCCTCCATCTCCTTCAATCCCTCTCACTTCCTCTATTTATCTCCCTCCTTCCCTTCCTCCCTCCATCTCCTTCAATCCCTCTCACTTCCTCTATTTATCTCTCTCCTTCCCTTCCTCCCTCCATCTTGCATCTCCTCTCGTCCTCCCTTGCTGTCGTCCATTTTGTAGTCCTTCGATCGGTATTTTTCCACCCTCGCAAGGTACTCCACTTCCGTTCCACTCCATCTCCCTCACTCCACCTGCTGCTTCCTCCTTCTCCACTCACGGCGTGTGTGTGTGTAATTTTTTTTATTTTTTTATTTATTCCTCGACGTAGTACATTATTCCTAATTTGGTCAACCTATCTTGATTCTTTCGTTCTCCATTTCCTCGTCGTATCTCATGTGTGTTCTTTCTTCTGTTCGTCCTTCTGGCTTCCCCCTTCACCCCCAACCACCCTCAGTCTTCCTTGTTTTCCATCCATTGTTTTGCTTCCTATTGTACTGCTGACTGTTTCCTGCCCCACTTTTGGCTTCCCCCTGGCCTGCCTTGCCCTGCCCTATCTATCTTTACTCTTCCCTAACCAACTGCCCTGTTTACTCAACCTTGTTTTAACTTTGCTTAATATTACCCCACCTTACCTTGCCTTGCTTTACTTACTATACTTTACTTTTAGAGATCTACTTTATTATTGGTATTTATATTTCGACACTGTATATAATATGCTTTATGAAAACCATTACCTAGTCCAACACACACACACACACACGTACGTCACGACTTCATGCCCCACCCTGCCTTACTCTACCCAACCCTTTCCTTCCCCTTCCCAACCCCCATCTTACCCTAGCTGTTTTTCCTTACCTTACTCTTCCTTGATCCAACTCATCTTTATTATAACTTACATCTCCCTACCTTATCCTTCCCTAACCTATACTTAACCCTACCTCACCCTATAGACCACGCTGTCATACCCATCCCTACCCTACCCTAACCTCACCCCTGACCCCATCCACTCAATTATATACCACCCTGCCATACCCATCCCTACCCTAACCTATCCTACCCAGTCGAGCCTCACCTTACCTTGCATTGCTTTTCCCTAACTTATCCTGCGACCACCCTGCCATACCCATCCCAACTCTACACTTTAGTCGTGCCAAATCCTGCGTATCTGTATTCTATCTGTGCTTGGAGCCACACCCGTCCCCCTGGTGGCAAAGAACAGCGTAAGGCGGATGAGTGATGTGTAGTGTGGGTGCCTGCTGAAACCTTGTAAAGAGGATCCTAGTAGTGTGTGTGTGTGTGTGTGTGTGTGTGTGTGTGTGTGTTGTCCCCCCTTTCACTATTCTCTCTTACCTGTGAGAGAGAGAGAGTGAGAGAGAGAGAGAGAGAGAGAGAGAGAGAGAGAGAGAGAGAGACCCCGCGTGCCCCCGACCCTTCCACTCGCTCACTCACTCTTCCCTCTGACCCCATCCACTCTCCCTCTCACTCTTCCCTCCCACTGTCTGACCCTTCCACTCTCCCTCTCAACTCTCTCGCCACAAAAACCACTCTCACTCTCCACACAGTTATTTCCTCGTGTCCCCCGCCCCTCTCTCTCACCTCACCTCTTGCCTTCTATCTTTATTTACTCTTGACACGTGAAGGAATGTGTCGTGGTGTGTCCTCCAAGTAGACTATATGGTTCGAAGTATTTAGCCTCCATCCCTCCCCTATTATTATACCCATATAGGCTATAACAGCTATGTACTGGGATAAGTGATGTCTTCTTTTTTGCCTGCCTGCACGTGTGTATGTCTTGTAGCAGTGGAGGTTAACTAACAAACAAACAAACAAGCATGTATGACGGGAACTTTACTCTAATTTTTCTTGTTCTTGATCATAGAGAATACTTTGATTGAAACCTTTCGCTATACATGCACCACAACGCCTCTTGACACTCACCATGACCCCTTTCCTCCAAGTTCCAGGAGATTGTGCCCGCTGTGGGTATAATATGAGCAACATATATATATTTATCACATTCCCTTTTCTTACACCTCAACACCCCCTCAGTCTGAGTCCTTAGCATCAATAAACACGATAAGAAAAAATGTGATTAAAGGGATATTACCGTGTTGATAAATCTGGAGCAACAGATTTCTCTACACAATACCAAGCAAGAGGCCACCATAATTGTTGCTCTTCTGGTCCTGTCTCCTGGCATACTTTGGAGGAATAAAGACACATATATGGGCAGGGGATATAGGGAGCATTCACTGATGTATGTGTATAAGGGCTGGTACGGTATTGTTGTGTAACTTCCTAGTATTTTTATTTTCATTTTTTTCCCATGATAGCTACTAACTAGGGATAATGTTTTATAGCAACCATTGTCTGGAGTTGGAGGACAAATCTGTACACCCTTTGTATGGCACCTGAAGGAACAGAAAAAAAAAATTATATAAATGGAGTATGATGAAGGGCACAATCCAACACGGATATGGGTAGCCTAATGTTATACGTTTCTTTAAGGGGGGAAGTACAGTGTTCGTAAATCTGGAGCAAATGATTCCTCCAAACTATTCCAAGCAACAGCACACCATAATTTTTGTTCATTTGTTCCTGTATCCTGGCATACTTTGGAGGAATCAAGGCACTCCAATGTAACAAAAGTGAATTACCCCCTTAATGATACAACACTGGACTTTGACTAATGTTCCTTACCTACTAAGGCTTGGTGTAGGCTATACCATTATAAGTTCTATGTGGGTTGAGACACATTGTATGGGATTCAGTAGATAAAAAGTTAAACATACAGTATAGTTATAACCCATTATTACACACCATACAAAAAATACAGGCTGTCCCACTTATGTAACTCCATTATTATCCCAACTTCGATTACAAGGCTGCGACACTCAAGATTTATAACACTCATAATTACAAAAAAGACGCGAAATATTCAGTTCTTTATTCCTCGCTTATTTTTATATTACTGATGGCTCTCCCCCTTTTAACTGACATAATACTGTACAGTAACTCGCTCCAGCATTAACCTCCGTCCCTGACACTCCTCCTACTAGGCTACTCCCATACGCCCCTGTCCCTGCTTGTTGATTGTGCTTCAGTTCACCCCGTCCTTGCTCGTGCTCTTGTGCCCCCGCCCCTTGCCCCCGCCCCTGCCCCTCGTGCCTCTCCTCTTACTATGTTCCGTGTTTGCCGTGGTTGCTTCCTGTGTCCTCCTGCCCTTCTCTCTCTCTCTCTCTCTCTCTCTCTCTTTTAATTTCCCCAGTTTGTTTTTACTCTGGAACCTTTCCTTGTCTCAATCTACTTCGTCATCTTTATCTTCTTGCCGAACTTAAATGTGTTCTATAATTACACCAGCTGGCTTTTTCAGCATTGCTCCTGATACCTTGAGTAAATTAGTTCTTTGTATTTAGTTGCTGTAATGTGATATAATTAGGTATATCCGGTGCACATGGTGGTCAGTGGCATCTCTCCCTCACCACGCCCTCATTCCGCTTTATAACCGACCCACCACCTACACATCCGCCTCACAAACCGTGTCTGCCTGCCTGGGGATCTAGGGTGTACAGTCACGTTCAATTATTGTCCTGTTAACACCTTCGAATGAAAAGGCCTCGATACATTATGTGGAACTATTGCTGTTGTTGGTCTCTGTAATATTTGGTTCATAAGATTCACTCAAATAGTTCACTTTTATTCACCAGAGACAACTTTTGATCGTGACTGTACACGTATGTCCAACCAACCAACCACCACACGGCCCACACGGATTTTCACTTTTCTTTGTCGACCATAGTAATTGTTTTAAGATTGGTGCGTGGGACAGGTGGACGAAAATGATAGTGAAGGACGACCATGACCTCCACCCTTCCCTTTCATTCCCTCCACCCTTCCATTTCCCTCCACCCCAGCTCCACCCTTCCATTCCCTCCACCCCAATTCGGATGTCCCAGCAGCATGTTATTATTATTATTTTTTTTAGGCCTTCGTCCCTTTCTCCCTCCCTCCCTGCCTTCCTTCCTTCCTTCCTTCCTTCCTTCCTTCCAGTCAGCCCACTTTTTGCTTCCTAAAATTTACCTTCATCGTTGGTAAGATCACACCTTTGTGTTGGCTTATACCATGAGTGATCCTTTATGCTGTTAGAGATTATTGTTAGTTATTGTGGTTTAGGTCCTACTGAATTTACCTAGTTAATTTAGAATCAGTAATGTTTTCATCTTCTTTAACTCTGAAGGGACTCGTAGTTGTTTAAGGGGCCCTGTGATGAGACCTGGTGGCTTCTGATTCCTCCTTACTCTGCCACGAAACAAAAATTCTTTAATGTAGGTGGTGTTTTGTGGCAGTGTTTGACGGACTCTCTAACCACCAATTTTCTGACTACATCACGGACTACTACACGGAGGTCATTAAGTAAGATCCACCATCCTTCTCAGAACAGCGACCAAGGTAGAAAAGGAAAGGTTGTACCAGGAAAAGGATAGTATGGAAGGAAGCAGCTTTGTAATGAAGGATATTCTTGCTTGTGCTTTTTAATGGTAGTAGCCTAATGGGCCTCTTTGTCTTGTGTGAGTAAGTGGTTCTTTGTGAGTGTTGTGTTAATTAGCGAGCGTTTACATGTGGTTACTTCCTACTTAAGTTATTATTTGGTACACCTGCGTGATGTCATGGTTACACACACACACACACACACACACACACACACACACACACACTACATTCATCATACATACCATCACATCCTACTACGTACCAAATTACACATAATTTATACTCTCTCTTTATTACACTCCCTGCATGGTACACATTGCATACTGCACCCCAAGCCCACAAACAGTACCACCTTCACCACCACACAAGTACCACCCACCACACCACCACACCCTCTGTCACAGTACACACCCGCACAGATAAGGTCCGCATGAAGCCACACCCTGAGTCACTATCAGCATCCGTGAGGCACAGTGACGCCAAGAGGACTGTGTTGGTTCCTGCTACGGTACTAATACGGTAAACTAACAGCCTGACCCCCTCCCTCAAGCCATCAGCATTCATTTCCACAGCTTGACCGTCACCTCAGCAATTGAAATTAAAGATGTTAACAGACTGACTGACTCCCCCCCCCCACCAACCCCCGGCCCTTAGCATTCATTCTCATAACTTGACCACAACTGCCGTCACCTGTGTAACTGAAGGTAATATGCACATACTACAACGATGGCGTCACACTGGCCAATACTCCTCAGAACCTTGGCTGAACTGAGCTGTGGTGTTTATTTCATTTAAGCACCAACACTAGTATCATCGGAACTGGAAGAAGAGTTTAGGTTTCTTGTATAATTCACTTTTGTAGTAGCTATGGTGTTAATTAGAGTAAGTTAATTTTTATACGTCACTGAGCTGAAGGTGTTAAGATTATTGCTGAAGATAATGTAAAGTCTGTGGGCTGAAAAATACACACAACCTTGATTCCTTGTAGTTGAAGAAGATGATGGCCTTCATTATGTTCCAAACCAGCTTGTGTAACACTTTGTTGTAGTTTTTGTACAAATTCTGTTTTACCTGCATGTGATGGTGAAGGTGACTGAAACATTTGGTACTGAAAGACAAAGAGAGTTCGTGTCCAGTTTTCATCGTGGAATGTGTTTTTAAGCTAAGTTTAGAACGTTACTTTAATGGTGAAAAAAAAAATATATATATAATAATAATATTTAGTTTTTTTTTTTTTTTTTACTGTACATAAAATTCCTCTTACAACCTTGTCATAATGTCGATCGAATCTATTCTCGAGATGCCTATTAACGTTACATAAAGCTAGATCCCGTCCACCCACGTGTACTGTAGGCCTACCCTTTTTCAGGCACCGCGGTCACACCAGCATAGCAGCATTCTTATCACTTGTGTTGGATTTTACAGTCAACTAAAGTACTCGACCTGACTCATAAACTTTTCTATCCATATTTTGTATCGTACTTTATGTTACTCTACTTTTACCGGTACATTATTTTACTTTATTTTATCCTGGTGAGGCACAGGTTCTATTGATGTCTCGTGGTGTGAGTCTAGAGCTATATAAGGATTTGATGCTGACCATATTTTTTTTCTGTAAAGATTATCCAGGTCAGGGAAACCCCCAGCCTGGGTGTGACAGAAAAAATGGTGGTGTTGCTTGGGTGAGGTTGAGGGTGAACTGGTCTCACACACACACACACACACACACACACACACTCACACACACACACACACACACACACACACACACACACACACACACACACACACACACACACACACACACACATACATACACCTACCTACTTCCCTCAGAGTAGGTAACCAGTGTGACCTTGACCTCTGACCCTTCTTCCACCCACCACAGGTCAGGACAAAGATTTCGTTCCATCCTAGAATAATAGACTCGAGAATAGACTAGTATTCTATGATCTTAGTTCCATCCATCCCATAGTGAGAGTGAGTGGAAGTGAGTGGATGAGTGAGTAGCCTAAGGGTGGATCTGAAAAAGTGAGTGAGTAAGGGTGTAAGGGAGTGAGTAAATGTGTGAGTGAGGGGAGCATGACATTATCACACACACACACATACACCTTCACCTCTGCTACCTTCACCTGCACAACACCCTACTGGCACTCCTTGGTCCCACAATGATGTTTTTTGGCTGTGACATTTATAGGGTGACGTATAGGTGCGAAACACACACACACACACTATCCTTGAGAGTGTGTATTCGTGCGCGTTTGTGTGTATGCTTGCTTGCTTGCCTGAGTATGTATATATATGAGAAGGAGAGGGAGGGAGGGAGAGAGAGAGATGTGAGAGGTGAGTCCTTCGTGACAAGTGAGTCAAGGTCAGTGTGCCCCAAGGCCTGGAGCGTGCCCTGGCCTACCATTACCTGAGGAAGTGTGTCGAGTAGGGCAGCCAGGGGCACCACACTCACGATCACTATATGCTGCCCTTCCCTGTCACGCCTCATCACACCCTATATATTCAACATTCATTTCTTAGCTATCACCCTTCACAGTCACACGTCCCATTCTATATATTCACCATTCATTTCTTAGCTATCACCCTTCACAGTCACACGTCCCATTCCATTTATTCACCATTCAATTCTTATAGCTTCACCCTTCTCTATTCTACCAGGCGGTCCACCCTATATATTCACCATTAATTTCTTAGCTATCACCCTTCACAGTCACACGTCCCATTCCATATATTCACCATCCAATTCTTTTAGTTTCACCCTTCCCTACTCTACCACGCGTCCCACCATTCAATTCTTACTTAGCCACACCCTTCCAATGACCACCTACTACAGTCATGCTAGCTGTCCTTCCTTTCCCAGTCATGCAAAACTTAACATCATTCATCCCCCTCTCTCCTCCGACCTTCCACTGGCCACTCCACCCCATGCATCACACTCTATCTACAGGCTAACTCAGTGTCCTTCCCAATCTTGCACACCTCGTAGGATCTTTTCTACACACCACACTACGCCATACCCACATCTATCTCATGCCTATACCCATTATCCTGACCACTCTCTTATACACCATGCTGTTTTTAGACCCATAGCCTACCACACACCCACACCCAAACCCTCATTTACCTTCCTTACCCGTTATGGTTTTACATAAATGTATAGTATTTCCAACAACTATATATCTCCTGCCTCCTGCCTTCCCCTACTTTACTCATTTTCACTCACTATATTCATCAATCTTTCCTCTCCTCATTTTTCTCTTCCTCTTGCCCATCTCAGTGTTTCATTATCTCATTCTTATCCGTTTTCTCATATTCCCTCTTTTCCTTCCCACCATAATTGTATCCCCTCCGCTTCCATTACCTCTGTGTTCCCTTCCATAATCACATCTCCTTCCTTTTCCAGTTTGTCTTCGAATCCCTTTCCTCCTGCCTTCTCTCTCCTTTTCCCTTTTTGACCTTCCTTGACCTCCATGCACCTTTACCAATACACCTCATCTCTACTATCCTTCTTCTCATCCCTATTCCCTCCTCCTCCTCACTTTAATTCCTACGTTCCCCGTCCTACCTCAGGGCCATGAACCACCAATCCCAAAGAGTTAATCATCGTAGAATTATTAATATGAAGGCACCCAAGGACAGCGGGGTGGAAGGAAGGAGATGCAGGGAGAGGGTTGGGATAATGAGCGTGGAAAAAGGCAACAACGGTATGGGGAGGGAGGGTACGTGATTATAACTAGGGTAGAGACATGATGATGGATCTGGAGTATAAAGAATGAGGCAAGGACACGGATGGTATTTGAGGTACAGAGAGAGAGAGTGTGTTGGTGTGTGTGTGTTAGTTTTAGAGGTGTATAGCTATGAACCTAAGGATGTGGAGTATAAGAATGAAATAAAAGAGCTATATATATTAATTCATAGATAATTTGTATACACTCATCTATAATAAATCATAGAGATGTGGGTTTTGTGTGGGTTAACCTGAGGATATGGGGATAAAGTTGGCTTGTGGGGGTTAACCTAAGGATGTGGGGTATAAGTTTAAGGAGTTTACTAAAGATATGGGGTAAGGTTGACTGTTGTGAGGGTTAACCAAAAAAGTTATGGGATATATAATCAATAAATCAGAAAGGTTTGGGTGAGGGTTGTGGCTGGGAATGTATGATTAACGAGAGTAGTAGGAGGTATGGGATAATTGACATAATTGACTGAGGTATATGGCCAGGTAAGGGTTGCATCGTGGGTACCATACTGGGGGCCATGCAAAAGGGTACAGACTACTGTATATTATAGAGGTAGGGATAATCACAACTAATGGGTCTGGTATTTATTCCTTCACTATTTAGATGGAAATTAATGAATGCAACTAACAATAAGTGATTTGAGATATCATATATTATTCTCAGTCATTAAAACAATGACATGATAATACTTTAGAGGTGTTTTAGAAAAGATAAGGTCGCGTTTCATACAGTATAGACGTCTACTGTATACTCTTAAACCTTTCATGTGAAGGAGATAGTATACTTTTGGTACCGTACATTAGAACACCTTGATCCTTCCAAAGTAGCTATACAGTATGCCAGGAAACAGGACCAGATTAACAAAAATAATGGTGGCATGTTGCTTGGTAAAATTAGGAGGAATCGGTGGTTTCAGATTTACCAACACTGTACCATCCCGGAATAATACGAGTAAATGTCAAGGAGTTTAGTTCCTCGGCCTGTCTAGCGACTTGAAGTGTAGGGAACCTGTATGTGACGTCACAGTGGTTACTCTTCTCATCTTACAGAAATAAATATAGATGTAAGGAATGATTTGGTAGGTTATATTACTCTTTTTGGGAGGTAGCCTACATTATGTAAATCGGTGGTAACTCGTTTTGTCATTGAAGGTTCTCATCTTACAGAAAGAAAAAAATATAGATGTAAGGTATGATTTGGTAGGTTATATTACTCTTTTTGGGAGGTACATTGTGTAATTCGTTGGTAACTCCTTTTGACATTGAAGGGAACGATGGTTTTTAGCTAAATACATAACAGAAGTGAACCACAACTCCGAGGTCATATCACACCGAGTCAAACAATATTATATTCCTTTACATTATTTTAAGTTGTTGAAAGGGAGGTTTGTGTGGCCTCCATCACATAAATACTGTATATAGAGAGAGGGGATATGACTATAAGATTAACCGACCAATGTAAAATAATTACAACTTAAGCAGCCTATAATCAGTGTAATGTTTGATGTGTGAAACCTGCTTTGCCGTTAATGTACCGTATTGGCCAGTGTGGAGAAGGAGGAGATGGGGAGGGTGTGAAGGGGGAAGGAAGTATTCAGTGTTTGTAAATCTTGAGTAACTGAATCCTCCAGGAGTGAAAGTGGAGCCTACTGTACCTACACACATGCAGTTCTTACTACCACTGGTATAATAATAATAATAATAATAATAAAACGAACAAGCAGAGGTAGCCTAACCATTGCCATTGTTGTTATTGTAGTTATTGTTGTTGAGTGTCTTGAATCCTCTAAGTATGCCAGGAAACAGGACCAGATAAACAATAATAATGGCGGCCTGTTGCTTGGAATAGTTTGGAGGACTCAGTTGCTGCTCCAGATTTAGTACTATACCAACACTGCATTTCTCCCTTAAAGGACCCTATGATTGTGTATGAGAATTGGAGGCTTCTGATTCCTCCTTTCTATGCCATGAAACACACTCCTTCCATATAGGTGGTGTTTCGTGGCAATTTTTGAAGGACTCATTTACCTCCAATTATCTGACTGCATCACAGGGTCCCTTGAATATAATATACCATGTAGTTCGTTCATGATTATTTTTGGAGCACTAATTCATCTTCATTAACTTGCCAACAAAACATTTCATTATTATAGTACAAGGTTTTTCCGCCTTGCAGCCTGACCCGTCGGTGTTTAAAACTGCCTGTCTCGTGAGATGTTAGGCCGTATGCTAGAACATCTGTGGTTGGTGTTGACGATGGTGTGGTACCCGACAACCCTTCTCTTAATTAAGGACTCTGTGATTGTGCATGAGAAATGGAGGCTTCTGATTCCTCCTGACTATGCCATGCAACAATCTCCTTCCATATAGGTGTGTTTGTTTCGTGGCAGTATTCGAAGAACTCATTTATCTCCGATTTTCTGACTACATCACAGGGTCCCTTAAATTAGATATATATATTGTGTATATTCTTATATTTTTATAAATATTGCAGTGTCGCGCCTCTCTTCGGTACCTTATCTCAATTCCTCATGTACAGTATGTACGGTACTTTAAGTAATGATATCGATAAGGAGGTTGAACTAGCCTAATACAGTTTAGGCTACATAAAAATATTCCACGTATAATAATGTACAGTTTTAGCAAGAACATTATGACATGATTATTAGGGTTGGTATATACAACTTTTTATTTTGCAACTTCCTTTGTTGCGTGGGTTTTACCAAGAGCAAAATCATCAGTATCCTAAGTAAAAAGTTAAACTGGTCTGATAATAACAATAATTCAGATGCAGAGAAAACAACTACTCGTATAAAATAGA
The DNA here is from genome assembly GCA_033782935.1 of Petrolisthes cinctipes. Lineage (NCBI taxonomy): Eukaryota > Metazoa > Arthropoda > Malacostraca > Decapoda > Porcellanidae > Petrolisthes > Petrolisthes cinctipes. The sequence continues at coordinate 100,639 of JAWQEG010000817.1, read as the reverse complement.
ATAGTAATTTTAGTACTCGACTACATAGTAAAGTATATACATAGACTAGGTGGTAACTGTGTAAGCCGCAGTGTTGCCAGCAGTTGGGAAAATAACATCTTGTAAAACTGGTTCACCTTCGTGGGGCCGTTGACAAAAACACCGATGGCAAAGGTGGTGTTGGTGTTGGGGTTTGTGTATCTCCGGAGCTGAACCATGACCGAGACGAGGGCATAATATAGTAAGTTGTCCTCATGTGTACACAGTATATGTATAAACATTCTGTTTCTCAGGTATGTAAACAAAAGGACAAACGTATATAGCCTAATAGGAAACCCAACGAGAAAATATGATGAGGAAGTTAGGCTATTCTCTCGCTTTATGAATTAGGGTACGGATGTGACACGCCTTGTACTGTATTATTATTATTTTAATTGTGCGTGTGTTGATATTACCTGATATTCGTATGATTCAGACACAAGATCGATGTGTGAGTGTAATTTTCTTCATAGCCTATTGTGTAAGGTTCTTGTTATTTTATTAATATTTCTTGGTGCTATTTCATGCATAAATCATCTTGACTTCATACTGTAGAATTTGAGATCATACATATATTATTGTCTGAAGTCTTGTAACATACCCAGAACTACAACTACTACTACTGTACTATAGTTGATTTTACCGCTAATGCTATAAAATTCCTTTTATCTTCACTGACATTAATAGTAAGTTTGGTCTCAAGGCAGTCAGACGAGTGTGGAGTTGGGAACATCTTTTTGTTGACATTCTGAGTGACGGAGGCTTACAATTCTGAATGTGAGCTGGACAGTGGCCGGCGTGAGAGAGAGAGAGAGAGAGATAATAAAACAAAAAATAACTACCTATTTTAAACTGGTTACTCTGGTTACTAATTAGATTTTCACACCCTTTTTTCTACTCTATGATGAGATGGTGGAGAGAAGAATATAAGTTGATGTAGAGATGAGATGATGAGGATAAAATTCATGTGTCCCCCCCCCTCCCCCCCGTGTGTGTGTATGTATGTGTGTTTCTAGGTAAAGTTTGGTTGATCGTATCCCCCACCTGAGAACCTGCCTGCTGTTCCTTAGGGGGTAGTACAGTCGTGGTCAATAATAATCATACACATAGGGTGATTCACGTAAGAGTTTGACAGCTTCTCTCTGTTCGTTGCAGATAAACTTTCTAATAAATAGGTTAAGTACCAACTTCTAATTTACTACAAGCAGTTTTATATTATTATTATTATTATTATGTTCCGACACTGGACATAGGTTTCATCAAGCCCGTTACCGTGGTCCAGGTCAATTGCTGCCCACACACACACGTCACTACGTACGCACTACTCAACAATAACATCATATATGAACGTGAAAACATTAGACAGCCAGTTGTTTGAGGTACCCATTGTAGATTATTATTGACCAAGACTGTACGTACAAGGCCTCTGTAGTTAACGCCAGAGGGGAATGGGAAAGAGAAAAACTGGGAGATCGTTCACTACCACCACACCCAACACCCATTCACCACATTAGGCCAAAGGGAAGGTAAAGGGTTGCCATGTAAAACAACTGAAGAGAGAGAGAGAGAGAGAGAGAGAGAGAGAGAGAGAGAGAGAGAGAGAATAAGCAAAATATAGACATTTAAAACAAAACTTAAAGATTACGTTTTGTGTTTTCCTAAATGGAGAGATAATAACAACACTTATAACTTTTAATAGATACCTTAACCTCAGCCCCGTATCTGTAAAAAAAAAACGATAAAATAAAAATGGCGATGAAGAGACAAATTGGAACTGTGTGACACGAACATACAGTATAATATAAAAACTTGACATAAACTCCAGATATTTATTCGGTGACGAGGAAACGGTAAGATGATTTTTGGTCTCCTCAAAAGATTCACACTCTAAGCTCAACCAACACCTTCCCTCTCCTGATGATAGATTAGTAGAATTGATGTTGCACTTTTTGTAGGAATTAATTTACCACGAGGGAGTGTGAACGTCACCAGATTGGCTTAGCATATACTAAGCATCTGTCAGTCTTAATTAAGGTTTTATTTATGTACAGTTGCGGACTAAAGTTTCTTTCCACCTAGCCTATAGTCGCTTTTTGTGCTTTCTCTCCCATCTCTCAATCACATTCTTCCACGGGCGCCATATGACCTCGTTGTTGCGGCACCTAATCCACCTAAAAGTCACCTAACTCGTGTATAATATCAGAAAGACTATGAATATGTGAGTATTTTATTTTTTAGTGACATGCATGTGTGTATACTGTATGTGTGTGTATCCATGCCACTACAAAAATACACACATTTTCAAAACCCGTCCGATATTAGGCTATACGAGTTTAGAAATAAGTATAGTAGGTGGGAACGAACTTTTGTCCACAACTGTACATAGCAACAACCCACATGTATAAATTAGCGGGTGAATTTATCTGCGGACCATGGACCTATACCTAACCTAACTCACCTTCATTCACACTTAGCAACTCACCCACGTGCCAACACACACACACACACACACACACACATTTTCATCCCGCAACACACACACACGCACACACATTTCCATCCCATAACTCAAATTTCTCCACTCACTAGGCTACTCCGTCCTCGTCAAAATGTTACTTTTAGACATACAACTGGATGCCCCACACAAGTTTCCAGTCGTAATTCTTTCACCATAACTTTGCCGCGTGTGATGGAGGAAATAGGGGGCCTCGCATCAACTGTAAACACCAATGATAGGCTATACTGTATGTCTTTTGTTGTTTAAGGACCCTGTGATCGTGTATGAGAATTGTAGGCTTTTGATTCCACCTGACAATGCCACGAAACAAGCTCCTTCCATATAGGTGTTTTTTCGTGTCAATATATTTTTAATTAAGGACTCATTCACCTCCAATTATATGCCTACATCACAGGCTTATACATCCTGACTGTGTTGGAAAAATTGTAGTGCTAATCATTATCATCTTCATGTTTAATTCAAATAGCAAAGAGAGAAAAATTTGTAGTGGTTGTCGTGCATGGAGTTGAAATAATATGCTGACCTTAAGAGACCATGTACAGTAGTATAGTCAGAAAATTCGAGGTAAATGAGTCCTTCAAATATTGCTACGAAACACCAACTATAAATCCTATATGGATGGAGCTTGTCTCGTGGCATAGTCAGGTGGAATTAGAAGCCTGCAATTTTCATACACGATCACAGGCTCCTTAAACAGTAACAAGCCTATTGCCGACTGTATTGACTTTAGCCTTGTTCTTGTGTTCATTTCATCCATATATAGTACACACCTGCCCCCAAGCGACTGGTGGACAAGACAGGTATGTTGCGTAATCTGTCTGTATATGTATGTGAGAGAGAGAAAAAAAAATTTTGTATTACGTTCATGGAGCGGTAAACATTGTATGTACAATATATATTATATCATATTATAATATGCATAAAGATGACAATATTATTATGTTAGCCAGTGAATTAAACTTGTAATACACCGTACAGTAGTAGCCTATAAGAGAGAGAGAGAGAGAGAGAGAGAGAGAGAGAGAGAGAGAGAGAGAGAGAGAGAGAGAGAGAGAGATAAGTGTTGGCTTTAAATTCTATGAAATATTATGTCTATATTTTATTTCTGTGTCTATGTGTTTGTGCAAGATATGTAATTTTGCCTTTAAATAATCTATGAAATATATAATGTGTGTGTGTGTGTGTAACATAATATCTAGTTTTGCCAATAAATTCTATGAAATTTATAATGTGTGTGTGTGTAAGTAACATATCTATAGTTTTGCCTTTAAATTTTATGTAAATACCGATATATAATCAGTAGGTGGATGGATAGAAAACTCTGTATATTAGAATGCTAATTTTATACAGTGAGATGTGATCAAAATCTGTCCGAGGTAATGATGAGTTGAAAAATAAATAGCCTAAGCAAGTTTGATCATTGATACAATATATAATTACCAAGATGTTTGAACGACTTACTTATAGAGTGCCTGTGTGTAGTCATATGGTGCATGCAGTCTCCCAACATTTAACTACAACATGCTCTATACACATTAACTTTTCCTTTCATCTATCTCCATCTCCTGTCATCATACCAGGAGCATCTTGTAAAACTTTAATTTCGGATATAACATTAATGCATTTTGTCCGACATGGTAAACTGTAAGGAAGGAAAAATTCAGATACTTTTTTCGTTGTGGAATTAAATCTTGTGTATGTGTGTTTCTCTTCTTTTTTTTTTTTTTTTTTTTTTTTTTTAATATATACACGTCACAGTAGGTGGTCAAGGATGCTGTTTGTATACGCCTCTCACCCTGAACTCTTGACGTAAACATGAAGTCATTTTTTATTTCATTATTATTATTATTATTTTTGTTTTACAGCGTTGAATTAGTGTCAGAGTAATGATGATTATATTTGATAGTGGCGTTGGTGTTGGCAGGTAATACATTTATGGTAGGCAATAGAGCTCCTTCATTCCTCCAATGCATGTCAGGAAGCAGGACCAGATGAACAAAAAATAATGGTGCCCTGTTGCTTGGAATAGTTTAGAGAAATATTCAGTTGCTCCAAATTTTTACCAACGCTGTACTGTTCCTTTAAGTGGATAGTATGCTTTTGATATATTGGAGCGTTTCAATTCCTCTAAAGTATGCCAGGAAACAGACCCAAATGAAGAAAAATATTGGTATCCTGTTGCCTGGAATAGTTTAGAGGAATCATTTGCTCCAGATTTACCACCCAAAACAATGTGCTATATATCCTACCCCCTTAAGGAGAGATTCTTTCGAGGGTAAATTGGTGGGTTACTGATTCATCCATACTATTCCAAGCAACATTATTTTTGTTCATCCGGTCCTGTTTCCTGGAATAGTTTAGAGGAATCAGATACTTTCCAATTCACCTACGAGAGAAAATCCCCTTAAGGACCCTGTGCATGATCGTGTATGAAAATTAGAGGTTTCTGATTCCTCCTGACCATGCCACGAAACAAGCTCTTCCATATAGGTGGTGTTTCGTGGCAATATTTGAAGGACTTTTTTACCTCCAATTTTCTGACTACAACACAGGGCCCCGTAAAAGAGTCGTGAGGAGTGAAACCTTGTTGTTATTAGAGATGGTGATGTTGTGGTGGTAATTGATGCTTCGTCTCACCTTCATTAAGACTTTCATTATACTCTTGGAACAAACTGGTCTGCCTCTGATGACTTCCTCTTGTGAGTTCTCTTGGTGTTAGATTAGATTTACACCAGACAATGTATCGACGTGGAGCTGGATTTACCCTTGTTTAGGATTTGTATTATTTGCTGAGTTTTGGAGTAAGAAGAGAAATATGATGTAGGCTTAATGGGGTTACAATTGTGTTCAGTCGCTCTTAAATTTTTTGATACATTTTAAATTTATAGTGTTTAATTTACTGTTTATAATGTACTTGAATGAAGGATGATAAATGTGTTAAATGGACGAGATTCCCTCAAGCGGCTGCATCTCTTCTTAAGGGGAGGGTATAGTTTTGGTATTTTGGGAGATAATGATTCCTCCAAACTATTCCCAGCAACAGGCCACCATTATTTATGTTAATCAGGTCCTGTTTCCTGGCATACTTTGGAGGAATGAAGACACTCCAATGTACCAAATGTATACTCTCCCCTTAATTCACTTACTGATTTTCACCGACCTGTATGTATAATCCTTAGAAACTCCAAATGCCTCCATAAGTGTCCAGGAATTCATGAACACACATATACTATACATACACATATGTATACGTCGTGGCCTCACTCAAACTTGTCATTTTATATATATATATATATATATATCTGTGTTAACATGCACTAAATTATCAACAAAGATCACAAGTGCACGTGATGTAATAGTTTTATCCGTTGCCAGTTACTTTTCCAAACAATATATTATTTTCGAGGAAATGGAAAGCTATTGTGTGTTGTTGGGATCATATAACTACACGTAACTGGACATTTTTTGGACTGTGAAGGTTTACAGATTGTCAGTGGGTGTGTTTTTGTGGATGGTTGAGGTCTGGTGGCGGTGCTTGTCAAGTTACCTGTCTACCTTGTCTGTCAATCACACCGTCCCACCTCACCTGAAGCTCATGTTTCCTCCCAGTTTTACAATTTGATTTATCTTTCTCTCTCCTCCCACCCTTCCTTCCTTCCTTCCTTCCTTCCTTCCTTCCTTCAGTTCTTTCTCCCTCCGTCTGTCACTCTTGTTTTTTTTTTTTCCTTCCTGCATCACCTAAGATTCGATTTTATCTCCCTTTACACTCCTTTCTTTTTCCTTCCACTTTCTCTTCATTTATTCTTCCCTCTCGCATTCTTTTCCTTCCTGCAGTAACATTCCCTTGAATCTACCTACGCCCATTCCTCTGCCCCCCTCCCCCACACCTTTCTCTTTCTCTTCCTAGCATCCTTCTCCCGTGTGCCCCAAGCCCTCCCTCCCTCCTTCCCTCCTCTCCCTCTTTCTCTTGGTGACTGGGGTGACATTGCTCCAGATTCCTTCTTTACCACGCCCCGCCCCGCCCCGCCCCGCCCCTCCCCTCCCCTCCCCTCCCCTCCCCTCCTTGCGACCTCCTCAATGGACTGTTTTTACGTCTAACTCTGCGTGTAGGTGAGTGACTTCCGGGTGAATGTGTGTGTGTGTGTGTGTGTTGGTAGGCGTGGTAGCACTCCCGAAGCTTGGCACTGCTGGGTAATGTCAACTCTCAGCCAGGGTCACTCACTACGTTCACCGAGAGACAGCAGACGGACAGACAGACAGACAGACAGTGTTATTGTTGTGTGGTTTTTATGTAGGAAGGAGAGAGTGAGTGAGGTCGCTCATGTAGGCCATTTACCGGTACCTCTTTAGTTAAACTGCTGCACCCAAAAGTGAAAGAAAAAAATATTGTAGTCGACTTAATTTTAGGGTCAGAATCTATATTGTAAACAGTTATATTTACATGATATTATTTAATTATTTGAGGACGTTATATGTTCTTACCGTTAGTCAGTGTAGTGTCACTTTCTATTATGATCCTTGATAACAGTTGTAACCCAAACGTAGGACTTTATAGTTGTAGAGTAATGTATGGGGTCTGGTTAATGAGAGAGAAGAGCAATCAATAAAAGTTATGAGAGGAGGAATCGTACTAGAAAAACAAACTGAGTCAGAGAGGGAAATGGAGAACAAGGAATGAGGACAACCAATAACAGTTATGAAAGAAGGAATAAAAGTAGAAGAACAAACGGAGTAAAAAAAGGAAAAAGGAGAACAAGGAATGAGGACAACCAATAACAGTTATGAAAGAAGGAATAAAAGTAGAAGAACAAACGGAATAAGAGAAAGAAAAAGAACGAGGAATGATGAAAACCAATAAAAAGTTATAAGAGAAGGAATAAAAATAGAAGAACAAACGAAATAAGAGACGGGAAAAGGGGAACAAGGAATGACAAAAACCAATAAAAAGAGAATATGTGAGAAGAAATAAAAGTAAAAGAACAAACGGAGTAAGAGAATGAAAAAGGGGGAACAATAAATTATAAAAACACCACTACAGTACCAAACCAGTATTCCTAAACACCACTATGTTTTGTCTACGGTACCCCTATTATCCCATGAGTTACAACACACTATGTATACCCAGTACCCACCACGGCTCACTGGGCACCACCTGGCACTACCTGGCACTCACTCGTATACCTTTTTTTTTTGTGTGTGTGTGTTCCCAGACTCGATACACACAAAACCTTACTTTTAGAAGGCCGTTGTGTCCTGTATCTGAATATTATGACAGCAAAAAAATATTAATAATATTCTTTGTTATTTAGTTTATATTGTTATTATGGTTAACAGTGTGTATTGGTGTGTGTGAATTTATGCATACAATTTTAATATAGGTCTTTATAAACTGACTTAGAAAGTGATTTTTTTTTTTTTTTTTTTTTTTTTTTTTTTTTTTCTAAGTATTGTTTAAATATTAGACGATATTAAACTCTTCCATGTTTTCCCGACGCCTGGTGTTGGTGTTGGTGTGGGTGTAGCATAACGGTTAACACGATGACGTTCTTGTTCAGTAAATCTGCTGGTTTTTTGTCCCGGTGCTGGTTTGGCTCCTGGACAAT
>JAWQEG010000817.1:0-87500 GCA_033782935.1 Petrolisthes cinctipes | reverse complement strand
ACATTGGTTTTGGTGTTATTGACGATGGCGTGCATGGTAACGGTACTATGGCTCTTTGGTGTGTCTATGTAGTTCTTGCATACGGCCCATTGCGTGATGAGGGTGTATGTACAATTGACCACAAGAATTCATACACACGCTTCTGTTGTTTTCATTGGTTTACAACATATAGATAATGTAAGACTGGAACTGCAATACAACATTATTATTGTTATTAGGTTTGTTGTCTAGCAGTTACCTAGTCACTTGGTTGACCTTTCATTGCAGTACATCCAGAATAATTACCTCTCTTTCCATATAGCCTGTGTACGAATTCTTGTGGCCAACTGTACATGTGTGTGTGTGTGGTATAGTGTTGTTTCTCAGCCATGGCATCATAATGAAGTGGCCTTGTTGTTGTTCATTTCCTCTCTTAGATTAACACTGATACTCTCGGTGATTGTCCTCTCAAGGCTGATACAAATGAGTGCATGGTGTGTGTGTGTGTGAATGGATGATGTAATGTGAGTCAGGTGTGAGTGCATGGTGTGTGTGTGTGTGTGTGTGTGTGAATGGATGATGTAGTGTGAGTCAGGTGAGATATAATCCAGACGATATTTAGGCCAATACTGTGACAAGGAGAGAATGAAAATAAAACACAGCTTCAATTAACATAAACAACGACTCAAATCTTCTTCTGTAATAACATGATTGCACGAAAACAGACAACTTTATTATTATGAACCAGGAAAATTAATGTCGTCCAAGGGTTAGGAATGAGCTGTGACCTGAATTAATCTATTTAATGTCCGTGACTGTACACTGTATATATGTCACCGTGACCTCTGCATGCTCTCTCTACCATATAGGGTTACTTGACCTCCATGACAGAAACAAGGGCACGAGTAATTCCAACTAATGTGACCTGCTGGACTTGTGTGTGTGTGTGTGTGTTTGTGTGTGCGCGTGTGTGTGTGTGTGCGTGTGTGTGTGTGTGTGTGTGTGTGTGTGTGACCTGGACTGTGCCTGACGTGTGTGTGTTTCTTGCGACTTTACCAACATTTTATATAGTTGTCTCATGTTCGTGTGTTATTACATCCCTCACGCTCTTGTAGGAAAAAATGAAAAAAAATCACACACATGGAAACCACAAAACAGTTCAACACACACACACACACACACACACACACACACACACACACACACACACAAAGATGAATCAATGCGCGTATACGGAAGCATCCCAGGAATATATTAGTAGGAATGTGTGTGAGAAGTGAGCATTGGCATCGTGACCGTATCGAGGGCCACCCACATCATTATCACCACCAAACAAACACTCTACCAAGACCACTATAACAATGACTACACTACACTAATGGTCCTCCAGATCAATTAAAGGCCATGATATCTCAGCTTTTAAGGACCCTGTGATCGTGTATGGAGGCTTCTGATTCCTCCTGACTACACTACGAAACAAGCTCTCCTTCCATGTAGGTGGTGTTTCGTGGCAATATTTGAAGGACTCATTAACCTCTTATTTTCTGACAACATCATTGGGTTCCTTAAAAGGATGTCAAGTCTCGGCTTTTATTTCATTCATAGTGCTGACTCACTCATTCTCTCTGTCTTTTAGCCATTCACTCCTCCCCTGTTTGTTTTTTATTTACTCATTCATATATATATATATATATATATATATATATATATATTTTTTTTTAATGTTTGTGTGTATCTAGACCATCTGGTTATCTCTCTTTGTCTATTTCGCTGTCTACGTTCCTATCAGTTTCAGAGTATATGTTGAGATAATGTCAGGTTGAGAGTGTGTGTGTGTGTGTGTGTGTGTGTGTGTGTGTGTGTGTGTGTTGGTACAGTCGCCCCAAAAAGACATATCGTAAGGTGAAATGGGTGTAGCCTGAGAAGATAATGCCTAGTCATGTCAAGTGCAAGGTGCGAGATGAGGTAGATGTAAGGTGAGACATGAACAACAACCAACACTGTGTAAGGTGCTAGTGATAGATAATGAAGGCGTGTTCCTTGTCCACATCACGACTGAGAAGAAAAGAATTGTGTGTTCTGTCTATCACCTTTTCGTACAAGATTAGTGTGAGGTGATATTGTGTAAAGGAAGATGTGATGATGTGTGAAGTAAGATGTGATGATTGTGTGCAGTAAGAGGTGATGTTGTGTGAAGTAAGGTGGTGTTGTGTTAAGTAAGATGTGATTATTGTGAAGCATTATTGTTTATTATGGTCATTTAATATGTTGAGTGTTGAGTGATAAGTTACAGTTGTATGGATTGTATATATAATGATGTATGATTAACTAAAACGAAGGGGTATACAGGGAGGGGGAAGGGTTAATGTGTGTGTGTGTGTGTGTGTGTGTGTCAAGTCCCACCCTACCTTGCTGCCACTTCCTTCTCCTTCACTTTCCCTTTCTCCCAACCTGACCTTCTTACCGACAAGTTTAGTTCTACACTCTTTCGTTTCTCACGCCATCCCATCCCTCCCTCCCTTCCTCCTTCCTCACCTTGCCCTCCAGCCTTCTACCTTCCCTCCTTTACTCTCCTGCCCTCTCCTCTTCTCTCTCTCCTTCCCTCTCTTACTAATTGCCCTCGAGTTTTTTGCATGCATTATTTTTTCTTCCTTCCTCCCCTTCCCTCCAACCTTTTTACATTCAACTTTTACTCTCTCCCCTCTTCCCTTCCTCCCTCATCCATTTTCATATATTGCCCTCCTGTTTTACTCTCCCTTTCATCCTTACCCCTTTCCATCTCTCATCTCTATCTCCCTGTCACTCTTTTATCCCTATTATTCTCTCCTCTCCTACACAATTCTCCCTTCCTCTCTGTGCTTCTCTATATGCAACTCGACCCCTTCCCCCCTCCACACACACACACACACACACACACACACACACACACACACACACACACACACTTCTTTCCTCATGCTACCTCGCTCTGTCTTCCTACCTCTGAGCTTCCACCTACCTCAACACACACACACACACACACACACACACACACACACACACACACGTCTATCTGGCACTCTCGATTTTAGTGAATGAATGTTGTGATGGGAGTGGTGATGGTGGTGGTGGTGGTAGGATTGAGGTGGGTCAGTTCTTCGTACTCCTCTACCTACCGTCCTCCTTCCCCTCCCCTTTCCTATTCTCCAACACATTCTCTTCTCTTATTCTTTGGTTCCTTCCCTCCTTCAGGTTTCTTGTTCGTCCTTTCCTTATCTCTGTCGCTCTTAATTATTACAGTGTTTTGTTATTCCTCTATACGTTAAGAGCCCATATTGTGTTCTCCCACTTCCCTTTCTGATCTTGTCTCCTACGTTATCTTCTTCCCTTTTCCCTATCCTCCCTTTCCATCATCCAAATCCCCTAATCCCCTTTTCCAAATATCTACCTCATTTCCTTTTCCCTACTTCCCATCTCTCCTTATCCCTATACTTCCCTTCTCTTCTTTTCCCTAACTCATTCCCTATTCCCTTCCTTCCACCCTTATTTAGCGAGGCCACAACAACACAGTCAACAATCATCTGTAGATAAGGGTCACACATTCTTACAGCCACACCGCCTACATTGACGTTATCTCCTCTTGCTTGTTAATGCTGCGTCGCCTGGGTCCTCGTTCTCGCCCAGGATGTCTCTTAATAATTAGGACGTTATATCCACCTTCACTTTTTTTTTTCCCTGCTTTCAAGTCGCAGGAATGATACAGTCAGATGAGTGAATAGTGGGTGTGGTGGTGGACAGAGTTCGTGTGTGTGTGTGTATTGGCCAGAGCAGGGTCCAGAGAGTGTGTGTGTGTGTGTGTGTTATGAACTGGAAATCTTGTAAGGGGTCGTATTGATAGAATAGGACGAGAGGAACATGCTTTGTGAAAATGTACCTTGTAGAATTTATATGCATTTATTGAGAGTACTAAGGCTGTGGATCATTTCATAGTTTTCTCGAAGATGCATCAAGGGAAAATTAATGTTATAATCTTCAATGAACAGCTGGCGTCATTACCATCTCGAAGGACACTACTGCCGCCGTACGAAGGATAAACACTACTGTAATTTAGTTAGGGATCCTATGATGTAGTCAGAAAATTGGAGGTAAATGAGTTCTTCAAGTATTGCCACGAAACACCACCTATATGGAAGGATCTTGTTTCGTGGCATGGTCAGGAGGAATCAGAAGCCTCTAATTTACATACACGATCACAGGGTCCTTAATGGGAGAGAATCTTTTGAATTGGAAGGTCTCTGATTCATCCAAGCTATGCCACGAAACAGGTCCCCTATTAGTACCATTGAGGGCATCTGTTTCTGGCATACTTATAGGAGGAATCTGTAGCCATCAAATTCACGAACATACGAATCTCCCCTTAAGATGTCCTTGACTGGTGTCGTGATCAAAGCGTTGCAGGAAGTGAATGAAGCTCAGTTGTTTTTATGGGAACGTTGAAAAGATGTTGATGGGTTTATTCCCTTTGCAAACTCCAGAAGGTTATGTAATCACTCGATGTGTGTGTGTGTGTGTGTGTGTGTGTGTGTGTGTGTATTGCTTAGTGAACTAGTTGTCCCAGAAGGAAGTGTGTGTGTGTGTGTGTGTGTGTGTGAAGGAAGTGAGGTTGATGTCTAAAAAGATTATCATATACTTGAGTACTCTGTTGGGAAGCGATAGATGGATGAATGAAGTAGAGTGGATGGATGGATGGACTTTTAAGTGGATTATCTTACACTTACTGGTGGAGGAAGTGGAGTTGAAGTGGTTTAAATAGATCATCATGTTTATCAGAATAATTTTTAACAGAGAGAGAGAGAGAGAGAGAGAGAGAGAGAGAGAGAGAGAGATGAGTAGCGTGACTGGTTTAGGTCCTGGTCGTGTATAAACAGTACACTACCAGTCTTACACACACACACACACACACACACACACACACACACGCAATATATATATATATTTACTTCACTTTTACAGTACCAGTTTTACCCACAACACACAAACTATATATATATATATATATATATATATATATATATATATATATATATATATATATATATATATATATATATATATATATATATATATATATATATTACACATAATATTTACACACATAATATATTTATATCACTTGTACACACACACACACACACACACATTATAAACATCACTTGTCAACTGCCTTTTCTCTAGTGATCAGACCAGGATCCACTCTAAGTGCTACGTGTATCCTGGTTCAGACTATAAGATATAATATATATTACAATGTACGGTTGGCCACAAGAATTCTTACATGGTAAAAGTGGTAGCCTATTTATTTTTCTCTCACTGTTTGGAATGGTTTACCAAGTGACTCGGTAATCATAAAATATCATTCATTCCTAGTGTAGTGTGGCCTTGAAATATTTTAGTGCAACATCTTCCTCTTGTTTGTTATGAATCTTCAAAATTTACAGCCTGTGTCGTACGAATTCTTGTGATTAATAATACAGATTATTCATAAGTACAATATGAACTGACTGTATTTTATGGACATTTAAACTTGTTCAGATTATTTTTGAACACCCTGTCTATGACATACATGGTACCGGTATATAGTTGTACAGACCCAAACATAAAGAAATTCTCTTCTCTTCTTCATGAGTTCAAAATTACCGGGCATATATTGTATGTTTATGAGGGGAAAATATATGCATTATACCGAGTTTACTGGGGAAAGAATTTATATAATGTAACCATATGCTTAATCAGAGCATGGAAATAAATAAAATATATAGAAGAAAAAAATGAATCATGGTGTGTTTAGCAGAAGAAGCTGAACGAACAATATATATATATATAAATAAAATAATTATACCACATGAAAGCTCTATTTACGTCACCAGCCATGAATGGAGTACCGTAATAAATTTGTCTGTGTGTGTGTGTGTGTGTGTGTGTGTGTGAATGTGTGAATGCTTCCGGCAACTCACTCACTCTTTCTTGCCTTACCGTTCAGGGAAAGGAAAAAAAAAAGTAACCTTAAGCGTCTCACTATCTTACATATTGATTAAGGAGTTCATATAATTATTATTATATATATTCATTTTATTTTTATTATTACTATGTATATTTTTGTTTATTATTATATCTTGAATTATATTATTAGATATTTATTATTATTATTATTATTATTATTATTATTATTATTATTCAAAGCTGGATATATAATTAAGAAACTAACGATTGGAGGCTACACATTCACACCATATTATATCCCACGAAACAGACTCCCTTGGTATATACATAGGCTAGTTTCGTTGGAGAAAATGATAGCCTTCAATTCACCAACAACAACAACATCTACATGAGTCACATACCTTAATTAATGGTGTGTGCAAAACAATAATTTTTGCCGACTCTCCATTATGAGGAAAAGAAACTCCATTGACTCCTCCCTGACATTATGTACAGTCGGCCTCAGGAATTCATACACAGAGCATTGGTTACGAGAGGTCATTATTCTGCACATATACTGTAGGCATTGTTCTGCTGACTGGTTCAAGTATTAGGCAGATAACATTATTAGAAAAGTTTGGTGTTTGGAAATTAATGTACTGTACTAAATTTTCTACTTGTTACGAATCTTTGTTGTCACAGTGGTGTATATATACGAATTCCTGAGGCCGACTGTACATTGTTGTTTGTCTGGACTTGTACACTTGTTGTTTTTAGTGGTTAATGTTGTGAAAGCTGAAGGAAGGGAAAAGGGTACTAAAAATATTGGTGATGATAATTGAGATAATGATGTGCTAATTTATGTACAGGAAACGCTGCTTTTTGTGTGTGTGTGTGTGTGTGTGTAGCCTACTCGTAAGTGGGTTGGTCGGTACACGTGCCGGCAAGTGAAATGTGTGTGTGTGTGTGTGTGCGCGCGCAATCAGATGTTTATGACCATCACTGTGTGTGTGTGTGTGTTCTTGCTTACATTTCTTGTGCAAAGGCCGGTATGTGCGATCAACTGTGTAGCCTATGTCCATCACTGTCTTGTGTGTGTGTGTGTGTGTGTGTGTGTGTGTGACGTAAGCAGCCTCCTCTCGGTATCATTCTGGATCTTATTTGCTTGTTCACCTTGTTTGTTTCTTTGTTTGTTGGGTTTGTCTTCCTTGTTTGTGTTCCAACATCACCAGGCCACGTGCCTTTTTTTCATTTCTGGTGCTGTGTGTGTGTGAGAGAGAGAGAGAGAGAGAGAGAGAGAGAGAGAGAGAGAGAGAGAGAGAGAGAGAAGGAGAGAGAGTGTGTGTGTGTGTGTGTGTGTGTGTGTGTGTAAGAGAAAGTTAATAACAGTGAGTAGAGTTGAGGAGAGAGAGAGAGAGAGAGAGAGAGAGAGAGAGAGAGAGAGAGAGAATAAGGAAAAATACAGTAGGGGATGAGAGAAGAATTAGAGGAGAGGATGGAGAGTCAAAGAGGAGAGCAGGATGTGACGAAGAGAGGAAAGGGAGAAGAGAATGAAGGAGGAACAGAGAGGGAAGGAAAAGAAAGAATGATAAATAAGAGATGTGAGATTCTAACTAGACAGATACCTTACATAATTATAATTTATACTCCTATCCTTATTTACCCACTTTACTTTTCATATTAATTTTATTCTTTACTTCTGTATATAGATATTTGATTAATGAAAAATAAGAGTGACTGAGAGGGAGGGAGGGAGGTAGGTAATAGGAGAGGGGTGTGGGGAGGGGTCGGGTGGTGAATGGGGTAGATGGGGGCAGAGGGAGGGAAGTAGGTAATGGGGGAGGGCGTGGGGAGGGGTGGGTGGTGAATGGGGTAGATGGGGGTAGAGGGAGGGAAGTAGGTAATGGGGGCGTGGGGAGGGGTGGGTGGTGAATGGGGTAGATGGAGGGAAGTAGGTAATGGGAGCGTGGGGAGGGGTGGGTGGTGAATGGGGTAGATGGGGGTAGTGGGAGGGAAGTAGGTAATAGGAGAGGGGCGTGGGGAGGGGTGGTGCATAGTTGGGGGGTGCGGGCCTCGTGGTGGTAGTGGGGGGGGGGTAAAGGGAGGGAGAGAAGTAACAGGAGATGGGCGTGGGGATGGGAGAGTGCATGAGGTAGATGGGTGGGGGGTGGGGGCAGATGGAGGGGGGTTAGGGGGGGTCTATGCGCACTGAAGGAGTCACTTGTCGACCTTCATACCCCCACTAACCTTCTCTCCTTCTCTGCCTCCCCCTCTTCTGTCCTTTCCTTCCTTTATTTCACACTTTATCTCTAACTCTGTCGCCACCATCTTCATTCACATCCTTGCTCCTCCCTTCCTTCCTTCTGCTTTCCCCCACCTCTCCCTTACCCATCTCCACCCCTCCTCTTTCCATGATGCCCCTGTCTCCTATCCCTATTCCTCTATTCCCCCTCTTTCACCTTCTCTCTACCTACACTACTTCTACTACTCCCACTCGTCAATATCCTCCTTCTACTCTTTCTACTCGTCTATCACCCCTCCTAATTTATCCCCCTTATGCTACATCCCCTATACTCTTCCACACCTTCTTCTATTCCCTCTCTGTCCTCTCCCATTACATTTCTCTCACACTTCCCCTTCATCCTCTCCTCCTATCTCATGCCCCCTTCCCTTACTTACATCCTCCTCACACACCTCCTCCCTCCTCCTCCTCCACCGCCACCACCACCTTCTCTTCCTTCTCCACCACCTCCTCCCTCCTCTTCACACACCTCCTCCTCCTCCTCCACTCACCCTTTCTTCTCTCCTTTTTTATTAGACTCGTGTCCTATTTTAATCAAGCATGTCTGAAGCTCTGCATGTTTGGCCTTCACTCATGTGGTCTTATCTCTTGTTGTCTGACCTACTTGTAAGAATAATTGTTAAGCTATTTATGGTATGAAGCTGGAGATATTATTATTATTATTATTATTAAGCTATTTATGGTATGAAGCCGGAGATATTATTATTATTATTATTATTAATATTATTACAGTGTTGTAGTATAGGTGTATGTGTGTAATATATTAGTGTATATGTGTGTGCAAAGGTTTGTACGTGTGTGTGTGTGTGTGTGTGTATAAACCTCATGATATGTACTCGTATGTGTATATCAGTTGGTGTTTGCCTGCCCCTGTGAGATAGAAGGAGATAATAATCAGTCAATTCTTCAGGCTATAGACTCCTAAATAGCTGTCCCCTTGTATACAACACTGTACTGTACTTTCGGTTTCACTCTGGACCTTGGTCAAGATTACGACCTGGGCCACTTCAAAAATTTCTCGGTTTTCTCCACATAAAATGATAACTATGCACTTTAACACGGTGATTTGACTTTTTATTATTTTACTTTGGCTAGCGCAAGATGATTTTACATGCCACAGGAAAGTTCTCGGACGCTAACGGATATTTATAAGTGTCTTGGTAATGTATCCATGGAGCTACAAAACTTACAAACAAGTGTTGATAGAAATACCCCACATGAATTTGGTTCAGTGTGTAAGCATACATGTCCTCAAGTCGGAACAGCGTTAAGGGGATTGTACTGTTATTATATACGTTTAATATATTGGAGCACATTGATTCCTCCTCAAAATAATATTGCCAGGAAACAGGGCCGGATGAACAAAAATAATAATGTTACCCTGTTGCTTGGAATAGTTTGAAGGTATAAATTGCTACATGCAGATTTAGGCCTGAAAACATATTACTCCCTGTCGTACCCCCTTAAGAACCCTGTGATCGTCTATGAGAACTGGAGGCTTCTGATTCCTCCTGACTATGCCACGAAACAAGCTCATTCCATATAGGTGGTGTTTCGTGACAATATTTGAAGGACTCATTTACCTCCAATTTTCTGACTACATTACTGAGAGTTCCATAAACATCAACAAATAGTACGGTATAATACAGTATGTAAAAATATTTGTGTTGTTGACTGTCTTCTCCCTCATGGCTGGCTGGCTGACTGACAAACCAACTCCTCTTCACAGCATCATCTCCCACTCCTCCCAAGCTTCATCTTGACCTTTGTGCAGCTCATAAGGTCACTAGTTTGTCCAAAGGAGAAAAAATTATAAACCAGCGGCCCGCCTTCCTCGCCTCACGCACCTCCCACTTCCTTTGTTTACTCTCTGCAGGCCAAGGCGGGAAATTTTGGCGCGCTCCACTGTGTGCCACTTTTTTTTTCTTTTCTTTTTTATACCAGGCCTTTATCTCCTGCGTGGGCCATTTTACACACCTTAATTTGCTTTAGGCACGTATTATCCTTCACCCACATTAGCTGAAAGTAGTACCAGAATGACAATATTTAGAATGCTTAAATATCGTGACAAGTCGTGCAATCTAATTATGATACAAGATATAAAAATAGCGTGAAGGCTGGATGGAGGGAGGCAATAAATGTATAAACAAAGCGAAGCCATCTTTCTAGAGACGACGTGGTTAAAACATGTTCGGCTACATCCGAGACGCACAAAATAATAATAATAATCAATTCCCTATTTATTTTTACTTTCGAAAATAAAAATACTTTTGGTTGTTCATGGGTGTTGTATCGTGTTGTTAAAATAATCTTGTTACTGGGATAGGATGACTGTGTGTATTATGTTAGCGTGCGTGTGTGTGTGTGTGTGTGTGTGTGTGAGTGACCAGGTGTATGTGCGTGTGCGTGTTTAAATGTCATGGACGAGCCTCGCGCCTTATGTCTAGTGTTCCATAGTGACTGGTACACTGCTGACTGGGTATAGATTACGACTGGATAATGAAGGAAATGGCTGACTGACTGGAATGATGACACAGACATATTGACGTACACTGAATAATTAGAGTAAAGACCTAAAGACTGGATAATGAGGAGACTGACTGACTGGAACTAAAAATTAACGATATCACGGAAGTCTTTCATGTTTTACACTGATAATTATAGAACTGAAGACCTGCTAATGAGGGGATTGACTGACTGGAACTTTAATTAATGATCACAGGGAGCTCTTCCATGTTTTACAATGATAATTATAGTACAGTGAAGGACATAAAGACTGGATTACTCTCACGGCCTCAGTTAGTAAGTAAGTAAGTACTCATCTTCCAACATTTACAACACTCATCATTATCATATACAAATTATTATCGTGCATCGCTTATTACGTGTTGCTGTTTTCGTACGGATGGATAGAATTTCAGATATATAAACATTATATATATTTTTTTTCATTAGCTGTTTCTAGATACCCTAATTAGCCACAATGTTTATTTATTTTTATACTTCAATATTATAAACAAGCGAATACATCATTTAGGGGAGAGAGAACGTACGTACTTTAGATAGAAACTATACAGGGAGACAGATAATACAACAAGTCATTATTATAGTCTCAAGGGGACTTCCTTGATTCCTCCAAAGTGTGTCAGGAAACAGGGCCAGATTAAGAAAAATAATGGGGGTCTGTTGCTTCTAATAGTTTGGACGAATCAGTTACTCCAGATTTACCAACACTGTACTAGGCTACCCCCTTAACCAACCAACCAACCAACCAGTCACTCCTTCCCATTAGGCTACTTGGTCAGATATAATGCGCACTACACAGGCCTATACTATACCAGTCATTCTCACTACCACACACTTTATTACCAACACTTTCATACAGTACAGAATTATACAGTTATTTCTAGTCATTTTCGCTACCACAAACTTTATTACCAACTTTTTCATACAATACAAAATTATACAGTTATTTCATCAGCCATTCTCGCTACCACAAACTTTTCCTATTTTTGTTGTGTAATACTTTAATGCAATACAGAATACTACAAAATTTAATACTACAGTCATTCTCTGTTTTCAATGCTAACTTTTTCCTACAATACAGAATACTACAGTTATTATTACAGTTATACTACAGTTAATCTATAAACCACTATAATGCAATACAGAATACTACAGTTATTACTACGTACAGTTATCGTAAAGCAGTTATATAGTCTATATACCACAATCATGCCGTACCAACTACAGTATTTGCACTACTATATAAACACTGATACTTACAATCATATATTATACAGTGAAGGTCATTCGTGTTGCTACATACATAACCTACCGTACCTCAGTAATTCTTGTCAGTCGGTCATTCATTCATTCCCTCTGCTATAAACACACACACCTTACCGTCACTGTCACGGCCGGAATGAGGGACACACACACACACACACACGTATGAAGGGTAAAAATATGAAGGAGAGATGTAAGCAGGAGTAATATTTGGGAACTGAAGAGAGAGAGAGAAAATAAGTAGAGGAGAGAGAGCTGAGAGGACAGTACAATAAAAGGGAAGGTGTTCAAGGCCACTAGTTGTCCTTGGCACCAGTATAGTCCATTTATGTCCAGAGATCCTTACCCTACTTGTCTGTCCCTCCCTCCTCTCCCCCTCATC
Source organism: Petrolisthes cinctipes (assembly GCA_033782935.1). Classification (NCBI taxonomy): domain Eukaryota; kingdom Metazoa; phylum Arthropoda; class Malacostraca; order Decapoda; family Porcellanidae; genus Petrolisthes; species Petrolisthes cinctipes. Next base: position 75,090 of record JAWQEG010000817.1, on the reverse strand, counting down.
CTTCCTCCCTTCCCCCACGTGTTCCGTCTCCCTCCTCTCTCCCCCACATGGCTTCTTTCTGGCACATCTCTCCTTCGACACACGTCCTCTTTCCCTACTCTCTCTTTTTCCTCTCTCACTTAACTTCATCTTCCTTTGACTCTCTATACTCACTTACATCCCTTCCTCATTAACACCATCCGTCAGTCTCCTCTCCCATACATACAAACATACTTTACAATACATACATCCCACCATCGTTCGTTCTTTCTATCCTCCTAACCCTATCTTTATCCCTCCTTCCTTCCTTCCTTACATCTACTCCTTCTAGTATCCCCAGGTCCCAGGCAGAGTAATGGTGGTGGCGGTGATAGAACACTGAAAATTTTGTGCAGAAAAACTGGGCCAACCTTGTCTGGGTGTGGCCGTGGTGGTGGTGGCGGCTGGCTGCTGGCTCGCCCCTGCCATCTGGGAATTGTGGGCGGGGTGTACTGGTGGGCGGGAGAGGTGTGCATGCATAGACCAAGGAAAATAATAGATAGGGAAGATGATATAGCAAAGTAAAGTATATTATTCAGTAGTGAGTGTGGTGGTCGTAGGCTAGGTGGGTGTGGTGGGGATAGCTAGGGGAGGGTGGTGGGTGTGGTAGTGGTGCACGTTGGATGAGTTGGAGAGCTGGGTGGTGGTGGGTGTGGTAGTGGTGATAGGGGAGGGTGGTGGGTGTGGTAGTGGTGCACGTTGGATGAGTTGGAGAGCTGGGTGGTGGGTGTGGTAGTGGTGATAGGGGAGGGTGGTGGGTGTGGTAGTGGTGATAGGGGAGAGTGGTTAGTGTGGTAGTGGTGATAGGGGAGGGTGGTTAGTGTGGTAGTGGATGAGATGAAGAGCTGGGTGGTGGTGGGTGTGGTAGTGGTGATAGGGGAGGGTGCTTAGTGTGGTAGTGGATGAGTTGGAGAGCTGGGTGGTGGTGGGTGTGGTAGTGGTGATAGGGGAGGGTACTTAGTGTGGTAGTGGATGAGTTGGAGAGCTGGGGTGGTGGTGGGTGTGGTAGTGGTGATAGGGGAGGGTGGTTAGTGTGGTAGTGGATGAGATGAAGAGCTGGGTGGTGTGGTGGGTATGGTAGATGAGATGGGTGTGGTTGTGGGTTGATGCAGGTTTGAGGTGCGACTTACACTAGGCGTGGTTGGGGGGAAGATGTTTGTGGTATCCGGGGAAGTCTCGTGCACTGTGGATGTCCTTACTTCTGCTTCCATTTTTTTTTGTTTTTGTTTTTGTGTTTTCTTAGGCGGAACATCGTGTAATACAGATGCAAAGGAGGATTGTTTATACTGTATGTTTCAGGTCGACTGATAATTGGATTGTATATACGGTACAGTGGTCAGAACAGGAATATTAAGTTAGGAGAGAGAGAGAGCACCCACCTTTCCATAATTCTATTCATTCCCTTCCAGAGTACCTACTTTTTTTACCTGCTATATTGAAGGCAAAGTGCGTTGTATACTAATCATTGTGTGTTTGTTTACAGGGAGCCTTGTTAGCGACGGCTGCTGTTGTGCTGGCGACTGGACATGGCGGCGACTGGACGTACACTCAACCTTTCATCCGACAACCCAGGTCAAACACAGGTCAGCCTGGCGCCACTAATATCAAGGAAGGGGACGACGACATTCTGGAGTACAACCAAACCAGACACTCCAGGACCGAGACGGGACAACCAGGGATCAATGTTACCGGCAAGTGGAGGTGAGTAAGTGAGGGAGTGTGTCAGTGGGATGGGCAAACATGATATTCGTTGTAATACTCTTGTAACTTTTCTATTGCACTATAATTTTCGACTGTTAGTGAGTGAGTGGGACGGGCAGACATGATAGTGGTAAGGTAATTGTGTCATTTCTGCATTGCACTATATAATTTACTGTTGGTGAGTGAGTGAGTGGGTGGGATAGGCAGGCTAATTGTTGCAGTACTCGTGTCATTTTTGTATTGTATTATAATATCTACTGTTGATGTGTTATGTCTTGTATCTTATATCTAGTGTTCCATAGTTACTCGTAGTGTTGTTAGTCAAATTCCTCCATGCACTCACTAGTAAGGTTGTATTGAGCTATATTATTGATATATCCCTAAAGTAATGTAATGATGTTGTTGTAATACTAATCATTCCTTGACTACATGCAGTCTTCTAATACAGTGTAGTTGGTTGGAATTGGGTTGTCCCCTTCACTAATGTAGTTACTTCTTCATTCCTCTTCCCTCACCACTAATGTATTTACTCTTTCTTTCACCTTCCCTCACCTGTATGGTACTGTGACGTGTGTGGATCAGCTGGGTGGATGGCCAGGGTCGGCGTCACAGCGTGTGGTATGTGGCGGACACGGGCGGCTTCCGTGCCTTTGGTGACCTTCTACCCAGCCCGCCTCGCCCTCCAGCTTTGTCCCCGCCAATACCCCTGACCGTGGGCGTGCCTGTGGTGGTAGCTGTGCCCATTACAAACCAGCCTGCTGCCTCTGTCGCTACCCCTTCTCCCGCCCCTGCACCCGAGGCTGTCCAGGAGGCACCTCACCTGTCCAAGAGCCTGGAGCCGCAGGTACCGGTGGAGGCTGCCATGAAACAACCTCCACCTGTGTCGTCATTAGACGGTGGCAACTTGGTGAAAGGTGTGGGAGTGTTGGAGAAAATGTCCCTTGATGTTCCAGCCTCTCCAGTATCCCAGACTGGCCAGGGTGAGGCCGCCTCTGGTATCCTTGTGGGCATGATGAGTTTCCTGCCACAGTCAGACTTTGTGTTGATAGACAAGTTACGGGTGCCCACTTATCCCAAGCCTCGGGTGGGGTCGTCACAACTAGTGCCACAACCAGTGCCACTGGCGGGTCCAGGGCCAAGGGTAGTGACGGGGCTACATACCTCTGGCCGACAACCCACTGAGGCTCCAGCACAACCCAGGCCTCCCCGCCGTCCCCTGGCACCCTTAGGCTACCAATTATTGAACCTGGCGCCGCGGCCAAGGGGACGGGGTGAGGCGGGGCTGAGGGGAGGCGAGGGTAAGGCGGCAAGCAACAGGAGGACGCGACCAGTGCCTCGACCTGTACAAGTAGTGGGACAACCCAGCCTAGACAACTTCTACAAACCCTTTCTTCTCGCTGACACCACATCCGACCCACACCCATCACAAGCAAACTACGACTACCAGTACTACGACTACTACGACTACCCCATGGCAGACTATGATGTAGACGTGGTGGGGGGTTCGGGGGGACCACAACCAATACAAGACACTACTAACCAACAAGTCAACTCGTCCACATCAACCACCACCACCACGGAGGAGGAGGAGGAGGAAGATGAAAATGACAGGGGGGTGGAGGAGGAGGAGGAGGAGGAGGAGGAGGAGGAGGAAGAAGAAGAAGACGAGGAAGAGGGGGAGGAGAGTGAAGCGGTGACAAGGGAGAGTGAAGGTGATAGTGACAGTAATAGTGAGGAGGACAGTGAAGAACCATAGTGACTTTCAAACCTTGGGTAATAACTTAAATAATTTTTCGTGTGTGATCAGCCAACCTCCCTAGTCGGGGCTGTAAGCTCACATCCTCCTCGGTGTGTTTGTGTTTGTGTGTGTGTGTGTATGTGATGGGGGTACAGGTGTGGTTCGTAATGTGTAGATGAGAGTGAAATGCAAGGGTGTGGAAAGTGTGTGTGTGTGTGAGATGTACCGGTAGTTTGTATGTGGTAGGTGTGTACAGTACATGTGTGTGGAGAGTGGGATGTTTTGTGTTGGAGGTGTGTAAAATGTGTAGTTTTGTATGTGGGAGGGGTGTACAAGTGTGTAGGGAGTGTAGTTTTGCGTGGGAGGTTAGTACAAGTGTACTGGGTATACAGGTGTGTGAGAAGCAGGAGGGAGTGTATACAGGTGTGTGAGAGGCAGGGGTGAGTGTATACAGGTGTGTGAGAGGCAGGGGGGAGTGTATACAGGTGTGAGAGGCAGGGGGGAGTGTATACAGGTGTGTGAGAGGTAGGGGGAATGTATACAGGTGTGTGGGAGGTATGTACAGTACAGGTGGCATAGATGTGTGAGTTAGATATACAAATGAATCCATAATCTAAGAGTCAAATTAAGTGCAGTGAACCACAAAAAGAGGAATATCAATGAATACTAGCTTATTATCATTAAAACATAATTGTCTTTTTTAAACATTGATCTGTAAATATTTATTTTCCCAGTACTTATTTTCCCAGTTATTTTTATATAGTCGGGTTACAAGGTATCTTTGTAACCTACTTATCTGGATAGGAATACACAACTAATTAACTTTGGAATACTCTACCGTCAGCAATTGTTTTTCCTACTGACGACCCAATGTGTCTTTGCATCTCGGAACGAAAAATTGGACATGATATTTGGATCTCAATTACTACTTTTTCATTTCACAGGTGTGGCAATTAAAAGGTTCCTTGCCTTGTGTTCTCACTTGACACGGTAAAGAAAGAAGAAACTGGATTAGGTGTTGGTTTTGCACTTATAACAAAAATTTAGCTTCAGTCCTTAGTAACACCGAGTATCATACCAAACACTGATTATGGTGTATTAGTGTATTTATGGTGTATTGTAATACCTATATAAACAGTTCAGTTGGACACACACACACACATCACACAGTAACCAACCAAACAAACAAACAATAACACTGGCATCAGCAGATCATGAGGCAGACGTGACCGTGACAGAGTGACAATGAAATGCACCGTTATACAGGAACAGTTAACAAAAATAAAAAAATAAAGTTAATGAATAAAAACCTCCAACACTAAGACAATGGGAAATTATTGGGTCTGGCATCCGAGTAAAAAGTATACCAGAAAAAAAAAACACGATGATTTACTGTACCTACATGGGAAGTCATTTCAGAGATAAGAACACTATATTCCATATCGAAATATACTTAATGAAATTAGGACTAACTTAGATCTTGACACAATTATCAGCATTTTGATCACAGTGTATTTATACAAGAGTAATATGTGGTAAATTTTCCTGTAGCAATGATTATGATGTCCAAGATGTAACTATAACATCCCTGCAGCAGTAGAATTGAAATCAAAACAACCCAATTGAAATAGGCTCTGCAACTTTTAGCAGTCAATAATGAATTAAATTAGCTTGGAGACTTGTATGTAAGGTTATCGACAAATAATGATTGAAGATTATTTTATTTCCTTCAGAATAGATCCAGGAATACCCCCAGTGTCCTTCCTACCTCCCTTACGTTGTTACCTTGACACATAACAAACTAGTGGTTCAATATAACTCTTTATTCACTGTTATTCCTCTTTACAATAATTGCACTTTTGAAATAATGGTATCCGCTGTGTGTGTGAGAGGAGGGTTGTGAGAAAGCTGTGTGTATGCCTGCGTGACAAATATCTTCTATACTGACCTGACTATCTAGAAACAAGAGAACCTGAAGAAGAAAAATTCCACTGACATCTTCACACAGATTATGTTTACTATATTTTTATTCTGATTTAAATTAAAAGTTATGGTGGTATTAAAATTTAAGGTATAGGAATACTGTACACTCCCATTTCACTTAATTTCTTTTAGAGAAAATGAAGTTTGCACTACTCTCTCTCTCTCTCTCCATTACAGTAGTGTCAAAACAGTAGGCCTACTTCCCTAGAGACAGCAATAGTGGGTCCTCTTCTTTAGTCCTCCTCTGTACAAAGCTTTGTACCACATGTCTGAACCGTGGGTGGGTGGGGGGCGTCGCCTGGAATTCTACATGTCCCCCCGTGGAAATGTGTCAGCTTCTACCCTTGTCTGTATATGTTTGTTTTTACTAAATTGGGCTTCATCCATGATGAAGAAGAAAGAGAAAGAGAAGGAAGTAAGAAGAGAAGTTGAGAGAAAAAAAAGACGAGGAAAATTGTGATGAGGTATAGCAACAAAATTTTGTGAACGAAAGAAGGGGGAACCAAAAAGAATGATGGTGAAGCAGAACAACAAAATCCTATGAACGATAACGAAAAAAAAAAAAAAACAATAGAACAGCAAATTTAAGTAATGTTTGAAACTCATCAGAATCAAAGGGATACACAAACACGACAAGGTTGGAATAGATACAGTTCCAGGATCTCCTCAGTGTTACTCAGAAGTATTCCAGGCGATAAAACAAGGGGTGTGTGTGTGTGTGTATGTTGGTAGTGTGGTGTGGTGTGGGACCAAAAGTGTCTTGTAAATATTGTCTAGTAGTAAAGTATCCACAAAGTCCCAACCTCTTTCATTATTATTTTTATGTCTCCTCAGAAGCCATGCATGTCCAGGTTTTAGTTAATTAAGATACCTGCGAATTGGAGAGTACTACTGCAGCCTCCAAACTGTGCCAAGAAATAGAATAACACTCACTGGCTTGTACACGTGCGTGGAATATACCTGAAGGAAGTAAAATTGTTTGGTCAAGGGAGTATAATTGTCTGGCATTAGTCAGAGTAACATTCGGAATCAGTAGAGGTACGCAGGCAAGAAGCTTACTATGCCATCTTAGTTTAGGTGGTGTTTAGTTGTACAGTTTGAAGGAGTTGATAGCCTCCAATTCGCTAATAAGAAATTTCCTTCCTTAAGACCGTGTATCATAGATCACTATTACTTGTATTTAAATTTTGGACAGGAAGGAAGTGATTCTAGAACTACAAAATTTGTCCAGGTTATTACAGTAAGGGGGATTATTAATACACCTTTTGGGCATTAGACCACCTTGATTCCTCCAAATTATCCCAATAAACACTACCGAGTGAACAAAAATAATGGTGGCCTGTTGCTTGGAAGAACTTGTAATCAATTGCTCCAGCTTTACCAACCCTGTATTACCCCCTATAAATAGAAGTGGGGTCTTAAAACCTCCCACGAAAATAATTCCTAAGGTTATCGAGCTATATATTCACAAAAAGAATGTTTCAAGAACTAATGTTGCTTACGAGGCTTCACACTCTGGCTTTCCCCTTGAGAGCTACAAAATTATCTCTTAGTAATATACAGTAAATGTTACTTGGTGTTAGAGTTGAAGCCCACCCCACTAAATAATTGTCTGATTACACTTAGATCAAGTACCGTATTCGCAACAACGGAAAAATAAGTGCAAATGGTATAATCACTTACTAAAGGCAATTTTACAAGTTCTCGATGATAAGAAAACTATGCATGTGTCTGTAAACTGTTTAATAGCAAACCACAAGTGTTTTACAATACCTATATTTCCCCGCTACCATTTAGATAAAAAAATAAACTAAGTACTACATGTTGGTTCCCACAGTAAGCTTAGTATAGGGAGGAATTAAAACCTTTATCTGTAGTAAGTGTAAATGAGACTAATATAATGGTTTAGCAAATATACTACGTAATATTAATAAATAATAGTATAATTAATCTTGCTGCAGGAACAGGATTAATGGATCTTGAGATGACACTCAATCTGGCAAAATCTCTAACCTGTCTATTTATTCCACTCACATTACAAATTCAAAATCAGCATTTTTGCTTTCACGATAAACTTAAGAATAATAATACTAAGAAAATGAATACTATAATAGAAAGATAGTATAGTTCACTTCAATTATTACTAATAAAATAATGCCTTTGCATATTATTTAAATTAGATAAAAGTTCTATTCTATAAAACATAAAATGTATTAAATATTATAAGGAGCTAAATGTAGAAAGGACGGCATAATGAAATCAGTATACAGGTATATATGTGTATGTGTGTGTGTGGTCAGAAAAATTGCCTTCAGACTCAAACAGCATCAAACAAATATGAAAGATTTTCACTCTTTCACCTACACATTTTAATTGGTCTCAAGGATGAATATTATGTAATTGTTTTGGTGGTGGGATTCCAAGGGAGGGGAAGGGGTAGGTGATAGAAGTGTCGTTACATTATAATTATTGAGAAGTGAAGGCAAGTTTGTTGGTGAAGCCTGGGTAGGCAATGGAAAAATTATGCTACTTTATTATTATTATCATTACTATTATTGAGAAGGGAAGGCAAGTGTGGTGGTGAGGTCAGGCAAACAGTATAATCCTGAGCCATATGTAATTTATGTTCGTAAAACCACAGATGTAGTTCATAAGTATCAAAGGTATTAATTAAGGACCCTGTGATCGTGTATGAGAATTGGAGGCTTCCGAATCCTTCTGACTATACCGCGAAACAAGCTCCTTTCATACAGGCAGTATTTCGTTCACCTCCAATTTTCTGACTATATCACTAGAGCCCGTAACACAAGAACAGTTTTGGTATTCACAAAGTAAAGATAATATGTTAAAGGCATCCACTTTTATATTTATATTTTCAACGGAGCCCTGAATAATATACGATTACAGTACATTATATGGACTCCGTTTTAGTCTTATCTTTGATGATATGAGACTAAAGGTTAAAATATCGAGGTCACATAGTATAGTAAATGCCAAAATAACTTGAGGAAGGGAAGGTTCAGTGATCCCTTCCAAAAGATGAGATCAATGTTTTGTTCTTAGTAATCAATCACTTATTTGTTTAAGGACCCCGTGATCGTATATGAGGATTGGGGACTTCTGATTCCTCCTGACTATGCCACGAAACAAGCTCCTTCAAATATAGGTGGTGTTTCGTGGCAATGTTTTGAAGGACTCTTCTATCTTCAATTTTCCTACTACATCACAGCAGGTCCCCATAAGGCACATATTGAGCATCAATGGTCTTATTACAGATGCAATTATCCCTCTACGTATGATTCACAGAAATATAAATAACCCTTTGAGTTTCCCTACATTTAGTTCTGTATGTGGAAACTTAAGGACGTGACCAACTTATTACAGTGGTTGTGTTCATTTAAGGGATGGGTAGAGTTTGGGTATTTTCGGAGATAAAGATTCCACTAAAGTTCTAAACTATTCCCAGCAGCAACAGACCATCAATATTTTCTTTAGTCTGGTCCTGTTTCCTGGCATACTTTATAGGAATCGAGACGCTCTATTGTACCAAAAGTATACTCCTCACTTAAGGTATGTACCGTATATATAATTATAGATGAGGGTTTGGTTGTAAATTATAGGGAATGCAACACCTTTATAAATAAACACTATGGTAGGAAGATCAAACCAACTAGTAACTAAGACGTGTATAAATAAAGTGTCGTCATCTAGTGAGGCAAACGAGAAGCCACCAACATCATCAAAAAGCTCCACTGTCTCATCTAGAGCGACACATTAATCTCGGGGGGCCTCGCAAAAGTTACGGGTTACTTACAACCTACTATCCCGAGGTCGAGGTATAGAAAAAAATAAAAAATATGTACTTACTGAGTGCATACAAAGAGTTTCATGATGTCGGCATATTCCTATTTCACAACAAGCATCTTATACAGTACAGCTTCTACGCTTACATCCTCGACAATTCAAACGGTTATGGTGAACACTAATAGTTTATAAATGACCCAAGTGGACAACTTAAAGAGTTTGTCTGGTCTGTATAAGTAGCGATAAATTCTCGTCTCTTAAAATACAACAATCAACAATTTATGAATATTCTAAGGATTAGGGAGGCGGCCGAGTAGAGGCGACAAGACCGTTAAGCTTTGGTTTAGTTAGGAACCAATACAAGTTGCAAGTGTTTGTGTAAAACAACTACCGGTTCGTTATACTGTATCCATAGTAACAGTCTAACAAAATCAACTTTTAAGGATCCTGTGATCGTGTATGGGAATTGCAGGCTTCCGATTCCTCCTGACTATGCCACAAAACACGCTCCTTCCTTATAGATGGTGTTTCGTGGCAATATTTGAAGGACTCGTATACCTCCAATTTTCTGACTATATCACAGGGTCCTTTAAGCAGCTGAACGAAACCTTGAACATGTTAATATTTACGATACTGAAATATGTCACCAATGGTAGATAAATAGAAATTGTCACTATTTACCTGCACTATGAAATAAAAATGTGGAACTGGTTGTTAAGGTTAAAATAAGAAATAAATGCAAAATAAAACTTGAGATGCATGACAATCTTCACTGTAATGTCATGATGTTTGGTATATGGTTGTTTGTTACTCGGAGATTTTTATGTATACTTCTTTTCTTGATGGGATTGATGGACTATTCACGTGTCTTTCAATTATAGACTATGTATTGTGGAGTATGTGGTGTTTAGAAAGACAAGGCAGGTCTGCATCTCGCATTCACCCCTCGCCACTACCATAACCATTCCACCAACCACCAACACAACAGCAGTATGTGGTGTTTAGGAAGACAAGGAAGGTCTGCGTCTCTTGCATCCACTCCTCACCACTACCACAACCACTACAAAAACCACCAACACAACAGCAGTAGCCAGACCTACACCAGCTCCTGTCAGTCCGAAGTAACTCTTGTGGTTGCTATCCAGGCCCTTGTGTCCAGCCTGCTGTAGCCACGACGCCTGAGAGACAAACATAAACATATTCAACGGTTAGGGGTGAGGATATTAATTTGTAATCAGTCATTAAGATTTTCTTTTAGGTTTGCTGTGCGTACATACATAAGAGGGGAGTGTTATCATTGAGGATTGGTTGATGTCGGCACCGATCATGGGTCACAAGTAGCACAATAACAGTGGAGTTGGTTTGTTTATTTTACGTCGATAATAAATATTAATGGCGGATGAATTGCTTTGCATCGAAATGAGACAATCTAGGTGGCACAGTAGCTAAGTGGTGACAGGAATATTATGGTTCCTTCTGTGCCACGCAATGTAAATAAATACTGGAATGCTACTGGCCGCGTTTAGTATATGTTAGGAACTTGAGATAGATTTCTTTATAAGATGCTTATCTTGAAAACTTAGGCAAATGCCACTAAAACTGTCTTCAATCCTCTCCCATAAATTGGTAGCAGGAGTCGTTTGTCTGGTGTTGGTAGAGTATAACAGGCAGGCAATTTGGTGGTTGTGGCTCGAGTCTTATGTTATACTTTGTAATAGCCAGTTATATAAATTACGAAGCATGCACATATGTATATTGTGTGTATTGTCTGAATATACCATAAGAGTGTGTGTAAAACTGAGTGTAGATAATGCTCACTCACCAAGCTATTCTTGGGGATGGTACCGTTGTTAGCTCTGGCAGTAGATGACATGAGGTTTGAGGCATATGTTCCCTTCGCCACACCATCCTCAGTGAACCCCAGCTCTGAACACAAGCCAAAGAGATCAGTCTAAGTACGCTATTAAAATATAAAGTGTTTAGAATTTATAAACCAAGGAGAACAGTCTAAGTAAGCTATTAAAATATAAAAATTTTAGAATTTCAAGTTAATATACTACTAGAATATGAAGTATTTTTGGAATTACAAGCTACATTGAACTCCAGCTCTGAACACAACCAATGGTGACAAGGAGAACGGTCCTCATACGTTATAAAGGACCCTGTGATCATGTATGACAATTGGAGGCTTCGGATTCCTCTTGACCATGCCACGAAACTAGCTCTTTCCATGTAGGTGTTTCGTGGCAATATTTGAAGACTCATTTACCTTCAATTTTCTAACTACATCACAGGGTCCCTTAAGATATAAAGTGTTTGGAATTATAAGCTACAGTGCCACAGCGAAATGTAAGTTGCGTTAATTTAGGGCCAAATTAATGCTTGAGGAATGATGTTTACAATCGCATAAATAAGTTAAGTTCAATAGTCAAATTAATTATGTACTTGGAATTACTTAAGGAGGTATATAGTACAGTATTGTTGGTGGTAAATCTTGAGTAATTGATTCCTACAAACTATAATATTCTAAGCAACAGGTTACCATTAGATTTATTCGTTGGTTTTGTTTCCTGACATACTGTGGAGGAATCAAGGCACTGCAGTGAACCACGTGTATTTCCCCCTTAAAATAATTTAAATTACAACCATGCTTGCTTTGCAAACAATCTCAACAAAAAGTATATACGGTGGTTTAATATTTCTTTATAAAATTTACCTTCAGACAGTTAAGGGGATATTCTATTGTTGGTGAATTGGAAGGTCTCTGCTTTCTCCACACTATGCCACAAAATAGATCCCCTATCAGTACCACTAAGGGCGTCTGTTATTGATATAGTTAGGACGAATCAGTAGCCTTCCAATTTACCAACAAGAGAATCTCCCGTTTAATTAATGTTAGTTAGGAGGAATCAGTAGGCTTCCAATTTATCAACAAGAGAGAACCTCCCCTCAATTAAATATTCACTTAGTTAGAGAAATAGTAAATATTTAGTGAACTTACGTGCGAGTATGGAAGGCGCACTACCAATAGCCACTCCTGCCCCCAGTGCCACCAACACCAGTATCACACCAAACACCAGGAGGCAGATCTTTTGTCTTCCAGATATATAGCATCCTCTCCTCATCCTCCCTGTTCCGTCTTCCTCATGGCCTCGTAATATTTCCTCCTTGTCGTTGTTTACTCCCTGGTTGGTGCTGTGTAGACTGATGGTGTCTCGTTCCTTTAACATTCCACCATCACATGTAGACATGGTTTTCAGTTCCATCTTATCCAGTGGGGTCAGTAATGGCAGCTGGGAGTTAATGTGTTCAGGGCTGTTATTGTATGTATCCTTTTTAACAATGTCGTTAGTGGTTGTGTTGGGGACCTTCGTATTCTGTAAAAGACATACATTAAGTCAAGAATACAATAACACTCTCTGGATACACGAGGAATATACCTGAAGGGAGTAAAAATAGGTTTGCTTTAGTCAGAATAAAAAAAATAATAATAATAGTAATGATACTCAGTAAAGAAGTTTTATTATGATTATCAGAATCTCGACCAAAAGTTTTAATATAGTTATGTATTACAGGATCTCTACAATTTTTTTTTATTATAATCATCAATATCTCGACCAGAAGCATAATTATTATAGTTATTACAGGATCTCGACTGAAGCTATTATATTGTAGTTACCATATCTCGACCTGAAGTAGTTACCATATCTCTACCTGAAACTTATTATATTGTAGTTACCATATCACAACCTGAAGCTTATTATATTAGGCTAGTTAACATATCTCGACCAGAAGCTTATCATATTAGGCTAGTTACCATATCTCGACCAGAAGCTTATATTAGTTACCAGATTTTGACCAGAAGCTTATTTTAGTTACCAGATTTGGACCTGAGACTTATAATACAGTAGTTACCAAATTTCTATCTGCAGCTTATTATAATTACCAGATTTCGACCAGGAGCTTATTATAGTTATACCATACCTTGACCTTGAATCCTATAGTTACTGACCTGGGATGAGGAGATGAAGCTGAGAACGAGGTAATTGACTGGAAGACTGGCTATGTCCTCTCCTTGGTGTGGTGCCCTGAAATATAAAGTAAATAAATATAAAGTAAAATACAAGTACAGTACAGTCGGCGGCAGAAGTCCTGTCGTCTCACCTGCTTCACCGAGACACGCAGTGTTCATGGACTCGAGAAATACGCACGCTATCTACACTTAATAATCTCGAGTCTATGAATATCGCGAGCCTCGGTGAAGCAGGTGAGGCGACAGGACTTTTGCCGCCGACTGTACAGTCAGCAGCAAAGGTTCTGTCTCTTGGAGGATAACATAATCATCAAACCAACACATTCATCACCATACAACATTATAATAATATCCAGGGGGTAAATTAATAGAGTATAATTCTCAGGGTTTTCAGTTTACATGCCTGTGAAGCTTATATTTACTTAATTGGCAGATGTGGCGGCGACACGACTTTTGCCGCCGGCTGTACTGACAGTGTGTCGAACAAAAGGAAATTTCTTAACCTACATTACTTTCCTATCCTTTAAGGGGATAAATAGTAAACTTTTAGTACATTGGAGCGCCTTGATTCCTCCAAACTATACCAGAAAACAGGATCAGTATACATATAATGATGGTGGCCTGTTGCTTGGAATAGTTTGGAGGAATCAGATCCTCCAGATTTACCAACATTGTACTTCCCCTTTAACAGATTCGAGGTACTACCTATGTCTGTCTACACTGGGTATTAAAAAAATATAGACCTAGGGTTGGGTAGACGTAGGCTATTGATGTGGGAGAGAAGACAACATTGACAGACATTCACAGAGCATTTTCTGGTATATTTGGTTGATTATACTCTGATGTACTTGGGTGTGAATTGTGTCAATCACGATATGTTGGGGATGTTATTTATTTATTTATTTTTATCTTTACTTTCCTCCTCTTTTTTTTTTATTATAAGCCGAGCACGTGAATTTCATATCGTGAACTTATGACTGGATATAGTGGTTCATTAGACAAATTGTGGTGATTTATCGTTCTACTGTTTATTATTAAATTATAAAAATATCTGTCCAACAAAGCATTAAAAGGATTAGTGCAGGCTATGAAACTTTAATTCAAGACAGGCACCGGTTTTGCAGTATGATTTTTATGGCAACAGAAAGTAAATTGGTAAGATTGTCAGTTAGGCTATAGCTTGTAGTGTACATGCGAAGAACGGTTTAATTAAGACTTGTTATTGAAAGCATAATATATTGGCATTAAATAAAATTGCTGTCAACACAGTGCATGCACACACACACACACACGAAAGCAGTTAAATGTAGCTGTAGATAATGAGTTACTTTATTTGCAAGTGTAGTTGGACTGTGTACGAAAGCAAACTTATAATAAAAATAGGGCAATGAATGACAGGTTGACGCGTATATGTTAAAATTGTGCATAAGTTAATCCTTCAATATTTATCTATGTAAGAATATTGTACCTGCAGGTGGGACAACGAAAATGTTGACCGTATGTGTGGAAGAGCTGTGCCAGACACTTCCTGCAGAAGGTGTGTCCGCAGGCAGGCAAGGCGACAGGTTGACGTATATTTTGGTCCATGTCCTCCTCACACACACCACACGCCACCCTCTCACTCGTGGCAGCCTCTTGTGTCTTGGCCATGTTTTTGTGGTTCTCCTCAGCTTCTGTGAGTCTAGGCATTTGTGGAGATTCTAGGTTTACACTTTGGTTTCGTAAAATTTCTTCATCACCCAGTTTCATCTTGATAGTTTTTTTGTCTGGTGGCACCTATTCAGTGGTGTGTATTTGAATATCTTTTAGCATATTATAGAAAATTTAATTCTGTATTACGTCCATGCATCTACGTTAAAGTGCTCGTACTCCTAGCTGTATAGGTTACTTACATTCACATAACATGCAATAAAGATCACTGTACAGCCAGGAACACAAGTCATATAGAAGGATGAGAGAAACCACATGCACTATTGTTCCTGTCTGTAGGCTACTGTATTGTATACCCCGGGTTAGAGACAAGCCATACAGTATAGCCTACATGCGTCATACTTTTGAAGCGTTTGTTTAGCTGCAGTGAAATTTATCTATCATTCTTCCTCCGGGATGACTATAGACTAAGTAGTCTACACGCCAAATGAACGTGTGTCATGGTGGTTACAGGGGAAACGCAACATGTATAGTGGCCAACAACACATAGAGGTAATATATTGAGCTGACACTAAAGCATACAGTTAACTAAGAAAAATTAATGCACCATAGAATTATAGGATCGATATTGCTATGGGGATTGACTGGCCAAACGAACAGAGTAGCCAAATGTCTGTCTGGTCTAACCCACACACATCAAACGCTAATCAAGAAAGTATCAGGGAAGTTTTGTTATGAGCGACAATCTTTGGCGTTGTCAGTGAAGAGCCAGCAAGAGGCGACGTTACTTACACCGACCACATGGCACTCTCTTAGGGGGGTATTATTAAACTACAGCTTCTTCCGAGGTAATATTCTCTTCGTCGCTCAATTCCTATTATCTTACAATACGAATTGAGCCCCGAAACACTTTTTCCTCGAAGTAGTAGTTTAATTAATACCACCCTTTAATTAGCCTCCCATCTGTAAGGACAATGGCAAAACGCAATCATAATCCAAAGTTTCCTAAATCATTCTGGAGTTATTAGTGGAGGTCTGGCATAAAGTGGATATTTATGAAAACTATGAGCTGGACTTGTAATGGACGATGGGGCTAAACCAACATTATAGAGACTCTGATAATTATATAGGTATTTTAGTCTTAATTAATGGTTTGAGTTGAGTGGTTGTTTCTCAGAATTTGCCCTTAAACTCTTACATTGCATTAATCAGCTTAAGTCAACTCTGTACGATTTATGTTATGCTGCCATTCTCATTTACTAATAACCTTTAACTACATAAATTCACTTTAATTTTACAACCTCCCAATGTAATCCAGCAGGTTAGCAAAGACACATGGCAAACAGTGAGTACAGAACTACATTATCATCATCATTCACTAACTTACGTTAGAGAGAAAGAGATTCATTATTATTCACGGCTGTCCTCGTCAAAATATCAATCACAACTGATCACTTCTCGGACTTGTTCATATATTATTTTATTTGGCAATTATCTTTCTTTGATAATGTGTCACGGCACTGAACACCGAATCTCATTTATTTAAGCAATAAGTTAAGAATTTTTTGTTTTACCATTCATGCACCCAATGTTAATTAGTTTCCCCAGTAACAGTAATTATATCACTGAGAATATAACAAGACAATTTATCCTAGCTCAAATGAGGCAGTTAGCACTTAATTAATTAGGTCTATTGGTTAAAATAAAATATATTATAAGTTTGATCTGTTCCTACCTTCCTGTTGGCGTGGACACTGGACACTCGACAAACACTACCGTCTACCAGTCCAGCAGTAGTACTCCGTGTTACACCGAGTAATGGGAATGACAGGTGGTGGTGTGTGTGTGTTTCGCTTGCTGGGTGAGTGTGTACTGAGTCTGAGGACTGAGCATGACTCTGATACGATATAATACACTGTGATATCTGATCTGTATGAATGACTGTATCTCTGCTCTAGTCTAAGATGAGGTGCCAACAACACACACATCGATCACATACTTGTCATTTGTCCCTTAATTATTAATATAACTTAAATTAACACTACACACATTTGATCTACCTCACGCCTCATTGATACAGTTCTTTGTGGAACTGCTTAAAGTTGTGCACTGGTATAATATATGAAACAAATAAACAATTGATATATTAGCTAATGGGTAACCAACTACATTTGGAAACAGCATGGATCAATACGCCAGCAGAAATTTGAAATAAGTGAACTTGTACAGAACGGGTGAGGTAGGAAATTTTACCGGTCCCACCCACACCTGTCCCGGCTGTCCGTACACCTTCCTTCCCCAACCAAATCCAGGGAGATAGATAGATAGCTTATGGGCAGATTTTTTTGTTGGCAAATTGGAAGGCTATACTGATTCCTCTTAAATCAAAGACCTTCCAATTCACCAACAAAAGAATCTCCCCTTTATTTCGTTCTGCAGTGTTTACGAGTTCGTCTCAGCCTGGATCAAGGGCAAATAAAGTTGAAGAATGACGCTTGGCTTGTATCGAGAAGGATATTCTTAGGATATTCTTTATAATTGTCTCATTTGTCTTTCCAAGTTCATTTTTACCAGGAGTAGAGGAGACAAATAACGTTATTAATTAAAAGGGGAGATTCTCTTGTTGTCAAATTGGAAGGCTACTGATTCCTCCTAAGTCCTAACTATACCAGAAAACAAACGTCTTCAGTGGTACTAACAGGGGATCTGTTTCTCGGCATAGTTTGGAGGAATTAGAGACCTACCAATTCACCAACAAGAGAAACCTCCCCTTAACCCTAACCTAAGCAAACCGAGGGGATGAAGGTAGCAGGCAGTGGTATTGAGACGAACAGGTATTCAGAAGGGAAATATTGTATGCACCACTTGCCGTAGCCTAGCCTCGGTCACACTTGCATTCTGGCTGAGTTGCCAAGTTGCACAATATTGTACTACGAACGTTTTAGGTTCTGTTTGAGTACCAGAATAGTTTAATTGTTACGACACGTCTTTAATTGTTTAGTTTCGACTTGGAAACATTATCTGATAAGGTCCCTGTCAAGAAGGTTATGTGACTGGTTCAGTTTGTTTGTCTGATTGTTAGAATTATTGCGGTTATGTGTGAATATTATATTTTCTTTTTACCACAGGTGAACCTTATGACAGACAAGTGTATACATTTTTGGAAAGCCACGAATATGGATATGTTTATAGAATTATTGATTTATAAATTTATATCTTTATTTTTGCTTTTCAAAATTAACCTTACATTGAAATGCTACGTTATTGGTCAAACTCAGTTCTAATGCCACTTTATTAATAAATATGAGGGTGAATTATTTGAGTTACTGTCAGTGTTCCTGTCCCAACTTTATTCTTAGACGGGGATTCTCGGTCTTGACGGGACGCTCACTTTGCTCAGCCTTAACAGAGATGCCAGTTGATGTCTTAAATTTTCTTTGCTGGCTTGTGTGTGTGTTGCTTAGTAATACATTTATTTTGTAGTTCATTCATCTTCAACATCCCTTCACAATGGCATGAGAATGTCGGTCAAATATATTCAGTTCAGCAGAATAATAATACACACCTTGAGTTGACCATAATGTTATCTTGTTTAATCATTATGTTACATTATGATTAATATTTCCTGGCAATTCATGTGTCAATCATCTTCGTCGTTATATATGTTACTATCATTCATTCATACGGAGATTTAAAAAAAAAAAAAAAAAAAAAAAACTCCCTTCCGCACTGAGTAGGTCATTCTATATTCTGTTATTTGAAACACGTGTAAAATCCACAATGCGACATATGCTTGGCCAACAGAGCTTCAAACTGCGGCGGGCCCGCAACGTGTGTGCGCAATGCATGTGTGTGTTTAGTGTGCGTGTGCATGAATGGCAGTACTCCAAATATAGGATACCGGTAGTGGAATATTACTGATAGTTGCTATTTCATTGAATAGTCCTAACTGAACATCACAAGTTATTCAGTGACTGTACAACGTTAATTAACTTTTTCCTTTAGGGTGGAAAAGATAGGGAAAATAATAGTTCTTTTTCCCACACTGCAACATATTGCAACTCCTTGGAACCCAATATTTTCCCAGTGTTTTTTCCAACATACTGTTAAATGTCATATCTTCAATCGTAAATATTGTCATTCTAATTATATTTTTCTCCGTATAACCATTCACTACAACATGTCTGTAAAAAAAGAGAACTATACAGATGAGTTTTGACATGATGCACTTTTCATTTCATGTTAGGCTGCTCGATATTGATCGTAGTATATGACCCAAAACACCTTATACTTCATAAATAATTAAATCTTGAACACCCTGCATTACAGTCTCAATATGTGTTTGTTGGTACGTGGGCTGCATGATGTTATGATACACAAGGATGATCCATGAATCTGTCGTCAAGTTGCCAGCACTAGACACAACACTGAGGACAGGCGGTAGGAAGGCTTGTGGGAACCCAGGCATACCAACCCAACCTTACTAAGATTATATTCCACCGTCATGCAATAGATGACGTGCAGGAAGAATATAAAATACCTGTTTGATTTAAAGGTCAAGGTCACTAGAATGAATCAATTTATTCATAAAGAAACAGGATGAACACAAATCTGGCACAGAAGTAATAAATAAATAAGAGTGAGTTCTCAGCACATCTTGCAACTGCTGTTTACGGACGGGGCGGCGCGGTGTGAGAGCAAGTGTGCAACTGTTTCAAATTGTTCCTTCATATTCTTTGCGGTTATACTTTCATGGTAACACACTGCAGACGTTTCGTTTTATTTTCTAAGAAGTGGAATGGTGGCCTATTAATATTTCAAACGACACAGGTTAATTCATACATGAAACTTTGTGCGTGACTGCAATAATTTGTGTTTCACAATATGGTCATCTTTGTCTCTTGTGTGCTTTCTATGAATCTCACACTATATTGAGTTCGCTATAATTAATCCTTAACTTCTCATACAAATATTATTTATTGATACAGTTATCTATGACTGATGGCACTTACAATGTTTAGTAGCTGAATATTAAATAAATCTTAGCTGTTCACTGACCCTGCATAAATTGTTATCTTACTGTATACTTTTCTTTGATTAGTTTTCTGTTCTTTATGCAGTTCGTTATTTCATTATAGGTGTGTACGGGTTCGATAACAAAGTGAGTTAATATAATGTTCAAATATATTAAAAAAAAGATTTGGCATTGTCTTGAAAAACACCACATAGTGTATAGGGTTGAGAAATGTTAAACTCGTGCCTCAGTTAATAAAACTCGTCCAGGTAATTTTCTAGACCAATGCAAGTGGTTTTCTATAGCAGTATAGCCATCTATGGATTAGGTAATGGCTTGTCTAAAAGTGGAATTGGTTGTCTGTCTGTCCCTATACTTATCTATTCGTCTGAGTTCCTCGTAGTTCTGTCATTCTTTTCCTATAGGCCTAATAGCCTATTTTCTTTTCCCTTCTGACAGATTTGTCCACCACTATCACATTACCTCTTCCATTGTCGTGTCCATGCATTTATTAAGCTTTTCCCACTCTTTTGTCCTGCTGTCTTTCTCTATTGTTCTGTCCAATAGCATTTCCAAACTGCTTTTTTGTTTCTCTACGATTTTGTCTTCCAGTATTAACCGTTTATTATCATAGTTCTGTCCGCAACTCAGGGGTCTTCATATATGTATGGGGTCCTTACTTGTATTATGAATCCTCTCTCATGTGTATAGTGCCTGAGTCAGTATTTGGTGGCTCATAAATATTGGTTGACGTCAGTGGTGGTAATGACAGTATTTGTAAGGAGCAGTGTCAGTATGTTAAAGACCCTCACCTCACGTCTGCATGTGTTTAGGGGCCTTGCTGGGGGCCTCATCTGAATAATTGAGGGGGTAGTACAGTGTTGATAAATCCGGAGCATATTATTCTTCCAATATATTACAGGCAAATATTCCTTTTGTTTATCTGGTTTTGTTTCCTGACATACTTCAAAGGATTCAAGGCGTTCTAATGTACCAAAAGGGTCCCATGCTATCAACCTCTTGTGTTATAGATCACCTGCTGACTGTGGGGATTGTCTTGTGGGGCTAATCTGTGTAATGGGGTCCACACATATTAAGGGTCCTCGTAATTTGTAAGGGATCTTCATTCGTAGTTGCCCTTTACTGTGTACTGGGGAAAGGTTTATGTTCGGTGCAATGTGATTAAGTACAGTACTACACCTGTCTGTTAGGTTGTTGTTATTAGTCCTAAGGGCTCACGATGTTATTACTTAGATCCAATACTTCATGACAAGTGTGTGCTTTCTTATTTAGTATGTTATTAGACAAAATTAATAATCAAACAGTCTTTCACGGTTTTTACCTACTCCATTCTATATTTGCTGTAACTGTCGCGATTGTATCCCTGTAACCGGATGTAAGGAGATGCTGAGGTCAGAAATTGTCAAGAAATGTTGGCCTACCAATTATAACTCAGATCTCCATTATAGCGCGCAGTACCTTCTCTCGCATATATATATATATATATATATATATATATATATATATATATATATATATATATATATTGTGTGTGTTATTGAATGATAATTGGTTTCAAATTTGGTTGTCATACCATCACTGTAATTGAGGGTGAGTAGCCTACCCATTCTGTTTCCCTCGCTCTAGGTTCACCCCTGGAGATGGTAGGTTACTTGTGGTTGGAGTGTGGCCTTGTTGGCTCATGCAGACACCACCCTTCCTTCTCTTGGGGGGGAGGGGTGTGACCAAATAGTTTCCTTTGTTCTCAGAATTCGTCGGAAATGCTTGATTGAACCAACAAAATGATAGATATCTGATTTTCCCTTTATCGATTACCACCAATGCATATTTTCAGCCTATTTCCATAGAATATTTCTATGTTCAGAGGAGTTATATATTTTGCGACCTCTTCGTCCTCTGTTGAGTTAAGAAGAGGCTTGTGCTTGTGGCTTACATAATTTCGTTCTCTAGACTCACTTGACTGGTGAACTGAACACGTAATATGCAGCTTGTATCCTCATCAGATGTGCAGGATATCAAGCCTTTACTTCAGAGTATTAGAGCTTCTTTATAAAGCACCCATTTTTGTCAAGGTGTGTTGCCAGGTTTGTTATTTGCTACAAGTCATCAATATAAACTTTTTAACAAAATTGTTCATGAAGTCTGGAATGTAGCGAAACCCTTTGGGAAGTGCTTGAAGAAGGGTGGAACTGACTGGGACACCACCTCCACTACCACCACCAAGTTCCGCAATAGGTCAAGTTCATGTCTCTTATTAATCATATTTCCCATTTCCTAGCCATTGTAAAGACTCATTCTAAAATCCTTCATAGTATCTAGTATCCCTGTGGTGAGTATGGACGCACGTCAAAATAAGAATCGCTTAATAAAAGACTAAAAGTTGTGAAGGATTGTGCGTCATGGGATAGGTATTTAGATGCCGAAACCACCAACCAACCAACCAATCTTTGTTGAGCGTCCACCAAGCCGAGACGTGTGTGCCCGACACCTCCTCTACCACCCTCAGATATCAAAAAGTATACAGTGTGAGTGAATTAACACATTATTTTGGGCTTCCTGGTGGATTTTTATGCGGTTTAGTAGTTTTGATAGAAATAAGTGTGTTTTTAATCACGAGGCAGAGACGTGTGTGCCAGAGACTTCTTCCACCCACAGATATAAAAAAGAACAGTGTGAGTGACATTATTTTGGGCTTCCTGGTTGATACTTATGCGATTTAGTAGCCACAGGGATACAGTTTTGATAAATATAAATATGTTTTTAATCATGAGGCCGAGACGTGTGTTACCGAGACCTCCCAGACGCGCCCCTCGACTAGCCACTCAGTGTTGCCAGGTGAAGGAATATTTCTCTTGATTTAGGGGATTTTGAAGCCCACACAGGGAAATTATTTAAATATTGTAAACAGGGAAATTTCTACCAGACAAAATACCAAAAAGACCGTCAGTGTTCAAGAGTAAACATGGAATTATTGAGGCTAAAAGGGAAATTCTGATATTGAAGTTGAGGAAATTCCGTCAAGCATACCTGGCAACACTGCAGCCACAGACGTCAAAGAACACACTGGGTAATTTAACACATAATTTTGCCTTTCTGGTCAAGTTTTATGCAATTTAATAGTCACAGGGTCACAGTTCAGACAGATAGGAATGTATGTTTAATAAGGATGGCAGGTGTCAGCGCCAAGATGTGTGTATAAAGGAAGAAATACTTGTGCCGGTGACAGATTTGCTTTTATCATTTGTTTGCTTATCATTTATCTGCGGAAATTCCATGTCAGTCAACCACCAGAGAAGAATTAGGGAGTGGTGGTGGTGATGATGAAGGATAAATAAAAAAAAATACAATATTATACTATTTTATCTATGGTGGTGATGATTCTGGACACACGAGAGAATATTTAAATGTCCTATTGGCATTGGTTTCGGTAATTTTTACTTGTATATATAATAATGGTTTCAGCTATTCACGTTTTTATCATTTTTTTTTTTTTTTTAGTTGGATGCAGGAATTATTGACAGTTGTGTTTGCTGAAGGATATTTGGTAAATATTGAATGAATTACCGTTATTGGGTACGGTTTTTCTACCTTCATTACCCACTTATTTAGACCATTCTAAGACTATTTTCTTCTATGGCATTTTCTCCACAAATGCCCCATTTCCAAGATAGGGCATATTCAAATGGGGCATTTTGAAATTAGCCTTAGGTTAGGTCCCGGTAGTCTGATGCGGTCTAGGTTAGGTTAGGTAAGGTCAGACTTATTTATTTTGTGTGTGTGTGTGTTTTGCTGTGTTTGAGCGATACTAGCATTAATCTCAAAAGATATTGAAGAAAAATATCACTTTCCTGCGTGATCAAAACAAAATGCAGTATGGTAGGTCTACAGCGATGTAGCTCGGCCTAGTATTGATTATTTTACCATAGGTCTATAATGTCGTTAGATATTTATTAATGAGAGGGAGTTAAGATATTTATCTAGACTAGGTAGTCTGCTGTGGTCTAGGTTAGGTTAGGTTAGGTCAGGTAAATTTCAAAATGCCCCATTTGGATCGCTTAATAATTATCTTAGCTTAAAATGCCATAGAAGAAAAGTGTCTTAGAATGTTATAAATTAGTGGGTAAAGAAGGTAAAACCATCGTAATAAAAAACGGCAATAGAATAGATAATTACCAAAGTTATGATTTCTTGTTTCCTGACAAACCAGCTTGATTGAACCTAACCTGTGCCGGGGCTACTGCCGATACAGCCCGTAACTATATATAGATATGCTGTATGAGGAAACTATGTGATTGTGTAAGATCACAAAATAATAGATAAATAGTATATGAGTATTTTAGTAATTTATACTTGGTTACATTTCCATACGGGACATTTTAACTAAACAGATAAAGTACCAGGTAGTGGTGTATACAGTACAGTACTTACAGTTTTATACTTTTGGGTTATACTGTACTACATACCATTTATGGTAAATAAAGTTTTAAGCAAAATGCCAGGAAGTATGATGATAGTCATAATAAAGGGGACATATGGTTGAAAGTAGAGTGTTCCATTGTTGACCGGTTGTGTACATGAAAGACAGAGTACTGGCTAACTTATTGCATTACTGAATTGGACAGATATGGGGTAAGATAGAATAACTTGGCAAGTGTTACAAGCACTCATGAGGAGAAGCAGCATATATTGAAAGAGTTCAAAAGACTAATATCCATTAAAATAGCAATAGAAGATATGATGATGCAACTTTGCGATGAAGACCAGCTGAAGGGGGATTAGTCAAACCACTGTAATAGGCCTATTTTGTAATGGAGTGGTCATGAAAATTTGAATTGGTATCATAATTATCAGGTCTGTTATTCTTATATCCTCTACCTCTCTCCTAGTCCACCCTGAAGACAATAACAGTGTCCTTTTCTATACCATTGACTTTCTCCATACCATACCCCATAACCATTCCTCACCTTACTGTCTTTAACTCCAACATTTACTTTCTCTCTCTTTCTCAGTCTCTTTCCCAAATATTCTTTCCATCCATCTACTTTCATGTGATGGCAATTTAAACTTTGCTTTCCAGTAAGACACAAGAAAAGATGGCGGACACAGTTAGTGAACAGGCCACAGCAGCAACAGCCTCTGCCCCTGCTCCTGCCCCAGCAACCCCAGCACCTGAGAAGGCCCCTGGGAATGTGAAGGAAGGCAGTAGTGCAGCAGAACAAGGAGGAGTTGAAGGAAGTAGGTGGGCGTGTGTACTAGGGTTGGGTAACAAAAGTATTGGCTTACATAACTTTCATAAACGAATCCGTATTTTCCATATTTGGCTTTGAGAATGCTTGCACCCTTGTGTATAGACCTGGCATTGTATTGGTTATTCATCAGTATTCCACTTACCTATTTCAAGGAGTGTGGATAAAGATATAAAATACAAGTACAGTATTATATCTCTGAAATAATGGTTCAAGGATGTGATATCATCCAAGAAATTTGTATGATACCAGGAAATTCAGACTGAATAATAACCACATCTGTTTATTATTAATATTTATTACTTTATATATTAGATTACATAAGAAACAATTGAACCATGATATTAAATGTAGGAATGTTTAAAATATGAACTATTCTCTATAAGAAGGAATGGATTCAGGACTGAGTTATTGCAGTGGCTGGAATTTTTGTTGCCAAAAAGTAATAATTTATTACTGTATATGAGATTAAGAAAGTTCCGAAGGGAACAAGGTATTAGAGCTTGAGATAGAATTCTGTAGATACTGTCAGTATAACTGACAGAATGTGTTCATATTTATGATATTTATTATTTTTGTAATGTACGTAAAAATTAAATACAATGGGATATACGTGCTGTAGGTAAAAATTGGATTTCACTGCAACCTATTTCTCATATCAGGAACACTATTAATATCCTCGTGTTGTAGGCATTCCATTTCTTATTGTACTAGTATAGTATCAGAATGCCTTAGGCTAGTACAATACAAGAAATGGAAAATTCATCACACAGCGATTATAAAAATTTTGTTGTTAGTCAAGAGAAATGACAGATAACAGGTGTACTTTCCCCGGAAGGTGGCAAGGAGTGCGAGGGGGCGATAGGAGGTGCCAGGAGGGACCCAGACATTAAAAAGGAACTCGGGGAGAGTGATGAGGAAGATGAAGGAGAGGAGGACGATGAGGACTATGACTATGATGAGGAGGAAGAGGACGATGATGACGAGGACCAGGAGGGATTTATGAGCATGTTGCAGAACTTCCTCATGAGTAGACTTCACATTGGATCACACCCTGATGTTCCACAAGTAAGCTTGGGTTGATACAGTAAGGCATAAGGTTTCTAGAGTCTGGTATTAAAAAAAAAGTTCTGAAATGTACCTATTCATCTGTAGAGTGCTTTCCTTGGACAAGTAAACATAAAGTATTAGAGAAAAATATAAAATTTGAGTCATTCTGTATGGGATATCAAGTGTCAGGGTAAACTTGTAGAATATAATATTATGATGACAGGTTCTGGAGTCGGTGAGTGTGGAGGGAATGGTGCAGTACCTGAAGAGTGGCCAGGTCAAGAATGTTATCACCATGGCTGGAGCAGGCATCTCAACCTCAGCTGGTCAGTCCCATTCATAAACATTGTGTGATTTTCAAAGTACAGAACATAGGGTCTCTGTCCCACTTATCTTTGTATTACAGTATTTGGATTTAACCTCTAAGCCGCGGGCCTTATCTAACGTGGCAGCTCTGTATTGCAGGCCTTTCTTCCGCACTCGCGGTCACTATGTAAACAATACATTTGACGGCTAATAGCTTGTAAACCACTCACGCTACATAAATAAATGATATAGGATATTGAAGTACAAACCCTTAGCTGTCTTCTGATTTACTTGTGTTGTATTTGAGTGGCTAATGAAATGGCTCTCTATCTGTGTAGAACAGCATTATCATTTTGTTATTTACATGTATGTTATGTAAATTACTTAATATGGCAAAGTAATATTATAAAATTAAGTAATAAACAATAAATTATTCAAGTGACAGGAGGAGGGGGAGGTGGTGGGGGCCTGCTTCAACAATGTCTCTTGGTACGGATTGAAGGTAGGCTCAAAGGTCTTACCTTGATGGTCAAAGGAAAGGTCTGTGCCTTGATCCTCGTGACTATTGATTCAGGCCGAAGTGTCAGCGATAGCTGTGTGTGATGCTTGTGAGGTGGTGGAAGGATGACTTATACCACTGGACCTGGTACTTGGCTGTAGGGAGTCGGCGGTGGCAAGATGACTTGTACCACTGGTACTTGGCTTTGGGGAGTCAGTGGTAGCACAATCTAACTGGTTTTAAAAAATGTTCGATCTTTGATTGATGACCTGCTTGATGTTGCTGGACTACAATTTTGGCACGTAGAATGCGGAGCTGGTCGTAATGTGCCACTTTTTTCGTTGGTGGAGCCATCTTGGTCGTTAAAGAGGCAAAACATTATCACAACAGCGATGTTCTGTCTACGTGAGGAGACAACAACACAAGGCAGGCAATGTGTTTATAATTTATGTTCACGTTCTAGGGGACCAGGAAGTTTGAAATTGCCGCACGAACTTATTTAACTTTTCCTGGACGGTCCGAGCGTATGTCTGGTAATCATACATATTGTCGGACACCCGGACGTTGTCCGGCAAATCTGAAATTCGGCAAAAGGAGGGTCGAGTGTAATATAAATGTGCATCATAATACGAGATGAGGGAAAATTATGAGTTTATTGACAAATTGACTGCCTTAACCCTACTTCCAATGTGTTTGCAGGTATCCCAGATTTTCGGACACCTGGGACTGGCTTGTACAGCAATCTGGAAAAGTATAACCTTCCCTACCCTGAGGCCATCTTTGATATAGAATACTTCAAGACCAACCCCAAGCCTTTCTTTGTCCTGGCACGAGAATTGTATCCAGGAACTTTTAATCCCACACCATCACACTTCTTCATCAAACTCCTTCATGACAAGGGTCTTCTACTCCGTCACTACACACAGGTTGGTGTTACTTCGACTTCTGAAATCTCTATTTCTTTAACGCTTGCTGTCCCACCTCTCTATCACCTTCTCCCTTGTCCTACAGGATTTTCCAGGCCTAGGGCAATCTTTTATCCTCATATCAGATCTTTGTTTACAAGATCATGCATCTCTGTTTCCCAAATACATTTTCATGTGTGCTTCTCAGATGGTACTATCATATAATTCATGAATTATCAACATTATCTTGCACTTAGGAAAGTATGTAGTAGCCAAGATGAGTCAGAAGAACCAGATTGCATGCAGTTTCCTTAGTTGGAATAAGCAAGTAGTTTATAATAAATGGGTTTCCAGATAAAACAAGACTGTATTGAAGTATACTTCTGTAGTGCAAATTTTAATGTAGAGTATAAATATTAATTATTTGATCTGTGACATTGACAGAATATAGACACACTGGAGCATGTTGCTGGCATTCCTGGTGACAAGTTGGTGGAGGCTCATGGCACCTTTCGCACTTCACATTGCCTAAGTTGCCACAAGGAGTATACCCAGGAGTGGATGAAAGGTAAGGCCGATTGAAAATTTATAACTAAGTGGTTCTTGATATTTGTATTTTACTGGAGTAAAAGTACTGGGGAAAAATCTGTTGGACTATCTGTTGATGGCATTCTAATAAAGAAATTGTAATGTGGTGGTAAAAATTCTTTTATATGGTTTCTTTGAAAGTTCAATTGCTCACCATATGGCTGATAGGAAAAAGGGTAAATGTCATATTCTGGATGACACTTGCTGTGAGAATTGATGTGGCATTGCCTTATATTGAATTCTGTCAGAGCTATAGATAGATAGATAGATAGATAGATAGAACCTCCTTTCTTAATGTTGTGTACCTCTCAGACTATGAGTACTAGTTGCCATTACCTTTGTTAACCCTCAGAGGAGATCTTCCAAGACAAGATACCCAAGTGTACTGGTGAGGAGTGTGATGGTCTGGTGAAGCCGGACATAGTGTTCTTCCGGGAGTCTCTGCCGCTGCGTTTCTTCCAGATGACGCAGGTGGACTTCCCCAAATGTGACCTACTCATCATCCTTGGCACCTCACTCACTGTCCAGCCCTTCGCCATGCTCGTTGACAAGTGAGTGAATTGTTACTATATGTATGACATTAGTTTTATTTTGTAATATCATATATTTAATGTGTGATTGGTATGTACACCCAGAAGTACTAATCCCCCCCCCCCACCCAGTAGCCAAAGTTGCGGCCAGTGACAACCAGGCGATAGAACACACCACATCAACTCCACTACCCCAACCCCAGTGGTTCATATGCTTGAAGTTTTAGAAAAAGTGAAGCATTGTTTCATACATGACTTTAGGCGATGTGAGGATCTAACACTCTCGTTATAAATTTTATAATTACTCTAGACCTACAATATTTACGATTACTGTCTACATATTCCAATCATTATTAGTACTGTTGTAAATTTAAATATTTAGTAAGTAATGTTTAGTGAAAAGGATATGATGACTTTTCATATCCATTCATGCTCTCATGTCTACACTTTCCATCACACGCTTCTCTTGCCACCCCGAATAGTTCCTTCATCACTGTGTTAATAATATAAACTACTGTAAAGTAATGATGAAACTATTGTATTGCCATACACCTCTCACCTCCACACACATCAACAACATATAATACTTCTGTATACTTGGCAACTATATCATCCTGTTGTTACGTGAGAAATTAGCACTTCCGGGTGTACTGTAAGGCTGTTTCAGGGGAAAATATTTGTTGCTATATATTTACCAGCTCAAAGTTTTGACATTATACACAGGGTATAATATCATGGCTGTGATTACTACAGTGTGCCAGCCACCTGCCCACGCCTGCTGGTGAACCGAGAGAAGGCAGGAAGTATAGACCCCATGGTAGCGTTACTGCAGGGTATGGCTAACCCCGGTGGTCTGGCATTGGACTCCCCTCACAACAAGCGCGATGTGGTACTTCTTGGAGAGTGTGATGAGGGATGTGCCAAGCTTGCAGATATGTTGGGCTGGAAGGTGAGAAGTTTACGAGTGTTGTACCAGTTTCATTCAGCTATTCACTATACTCTGTTCCAAGTTCACAAGTGCTAATATCCACCAACTTAATTCATTTAGTTACACTAGGTTTCGTATGTAGGAATATGATGTATGATATATACATGGCAAAGTACTGTTAGGGATGCATTTATAAATTTACTTTTAATGTAATATGTGCATTATATGCTCTTTTCAGGAGGACTTTGAGAAGCTGCTACCAGCAAGTAAGTGATGCGTTAAGTCCCCTCTAAAAACAGAAGTGAAGGGAAGTCTGTGAGGGGACGAGGAAACAGCAGGAGATGGCTGTGACAACAGTAGATTAAGGTAAATAACACACACAGATTTTTGTTAACACCTGTATTTGACATGATAATTTTTACCGTTAATTGAGAAATGGCAGTGACACAAAATGTTAGGCATTGTACTTTCATGGTGATACCTGAATTGAAATTTAATTATGAAGATGTAAATTATATGTTACTGAAGTGTATGATCAAAGGGATGTAGTGCAAGTGAAAGGTTAAATATTTTAAAGACAATGACTCGGCTTGAAAGGGGAAGTGTAAATACATATGATAACATGAACCGAAATAACATGCCAGATTTTAAAGTAATATTATGGATATCTTTTATTGGATTCCTGAGTGGTTCATCAAATTTGCTTGTTAACGTACAAACTGGCATGAGAGATGCCGTTATCTCTTCTCGTGGTAAAATATCACTACATTTTCATATTACATCTATAAAATATTTTAA
Organism: Petrolisthes cinctipes; assembly: GCA_033782935.1. Lineage (NCBI taxonomy): Eukaryota > Metazoa > Arthropoda > Malacostraca > Decapoda > Porcellanidae > Petrolisthes > Petrolisthes cinctipes. The sequence goes on along the minus strand of JAWQEG010000817.1, from coordinate 44,278 downwards.
TTTTGCAAGCTTTGTTCATTGGTTCCTATCTCATGGAAGAATTGCAAGGAGTTCATGATTCAATTATTTTAATACAACTTGACCTTATAAAGACTAGAGTTGTTGTGCCCCTTCAGACCTAATCCACTCCCTTTCCTCTCTAAAGTTGTTCCTCCTATCCGTCTTCTATTCCCTTGTGGAGAAAGATTTGTCTGGCTTAGCACATTCTTTGCCATTGTATCATTACAAGGACGAGATTAGTAATCAAGTATAACCATGGAGTCAATGTCACCACATTGCGTGGTAATTATGTTAAATCTGGATTATTCCATAAATCTTTAAACTACTTTAAATGCATCCTGTTTAATCAATAGAATTCCTTTGACAGGGTTTCTTATAAAGGATAGTCAGTTTTATAAGTTAATCTTTCAAAGTCACTCCTTAACCTTTGAGATATTATTTAGTTATGTGGCATTATTTTCCAGTTAAATCAATATCATGTTTTTTTTCTTGCTTTCCATTCATTTAGTGCAGCCACACACCTTCAAGCAAAGCCTTGAAGTTTTCTTTTCCTCTTTGTTCTTGGATGATGTTTCTAGCCACTTAATCCTGTTCGTTTTTGTGACAAATAGGGCTTGTGAAGGCAGTTATCTTAAAACAAAAAATAGCTATTATACATTGAGTTTGATGGAAATAATAGAATACATCAGTCTCAATGTAATTTACGTATGATGTTGGTTGTCTTAGGTATACCAAAATATTAAACATGAAGTTATCAGAATTTTGTTAATTTTAAAGCATGTGTCTGTTGATGAATCTCAATATATATTAGATGTACAAAATCATTAGCACATTAAGAAAAGTATAAGACAGGTTGGGTATAAGTGATTTCAGATAGTTACATAATTATATTAGTTTAGAGGTTCCACATTAATAAAATTCCAAAAGGTTTTAAAGCAGCTACACAAATTTTAAAGTAAGGTTAAGGAAACTCAAAATTTTTTTTTTTTTTCTAAACATTTGCAAGGTTTAATAACATGGCAATACAGATGGGAGTACAGTTTGTTATAATTACAGGAGAAAATGGTGAAGAATCTTGAGTTTCAATGATTTGCATGGAAAAGGTGATTGTCATTGGGTGGCACTTGTCTGGAAATGCACCACACAAAAGGTCATTTTTGCATATTGAATTTTCTTCAAAAAGGCAGAGGTTTATGTTATGTTCATAAGTATACTAGCTCTGTAATAATTATCTGCAAGGATAAGTAAAAAGTAATTATGCTTTTTTTTTTTTTTTTTTTTTTCCATAGGATATTTATTTAAACTTTGTGGTTTACCGGTTTTGTAGCCATCCCTTGAATGGCATAAATGTGAAATGTCATGCAGTCAAGAGTTCAAATATTGCCTTAGGAAAGAACACAAGTGCCAAAAATATACATTCTGAACGAGAGATTCACATAATACGTACACAGTACATACATGCAAGGTCAGCCATTTAGCAAAAGGTAGTACTGTAAAAAAAAATGGTGGCTCGTATGAATACCGTCGTTCATGTACGATGATTATTGATTATTCTTGTTTTCCATACTTGCTGTAGCTGGCTTACTATTGTTGTTATTAGCTAACCAGCAGCAGCAAGCTAGCTATTGTTGCAATTACAGAAAGAGTAAAGGAGATGAGAAGTATGGCAAAAAACCTTAATTTTGCTGCTCTCATTTCTTATTCATTCAATAATTGGTGGGCATAAATAATGCCTTAATATCATTTGTGCTCTCTGGGAATGCTGTATATGACTGACTTTATTTGCAGGTGTGTCATGAAATATGTTAAACATTTGCTTCAAATTTATTCTAGGAAAAATAGTTAAGCTGTAAAAATGAAATTCAGTACTTATTTATAAGAGAATTATTATATAAAGTTCCTAATAACTTTCTGTATGTGTAGTCTGTCCATTGAATATTAATCTTTGGTGCATAAATTTGTGAGCCATTTCTTCCATTGTCAAGTTTCCAAATATGACATTTTAAAACTAATCATGTGCTGTATTCCTAGTCTCCTGATATAACTATCAATTGCCAACATTAGTACTTGACATAAGACAAAGATACAAATCCTTCCCAACTATGATCGACAATGCCTCCCTTGTAATTTTAGTTTGAATATAAAGTATATAAGGACTGGATTTTTCTCGACACAAAATTTTTTAAAATTGATTACAGCGGTCTTGAAAATGTGATGTAAGGAGGGAAGATACACTATCATGCCTACTTATGATTAAATGGTATACCAACAGGTTTAAAACTCAAATTGCACATAGTACAGTGGAATCAATCCGAAAGCACTACTGAGGCAAATTTTGACAAAGTCAATCACAGTATCCTTCAGTATGATAAACATGGGTCAATGAATATTGTTGAATATAACTATAACATTGCTAAACAGGTAGAATATTATTTAATACAGATATTACCAGTATGTATAGGCTTATACATCAGTAAGCTTTGTTATGAGACACATTACAAATTAGGCTGCTAGTACACCATTTAAACATGTGACATAAAGCATTTTTTTTCCTTGCACCACCATATTTTTATGACATGCGTGCGCTTCCCTGAATTTCGTGCCAGGAAAAAAAATATGAACGATAGTTACTGTTAATCCAAACTAAGATCATGAGGAAGGAGTTGTCAATCACATTTGGGAAAGTTTGGTATTCTTGTCTAAATTAAAGTGGGACATGACAAAGTTACGACATGTGGCTATACCCCTTTCAATCAGCACTGTTTTTTGGTAGCACAGGTAGTACCAAGGTGAGCATGTATAAACGTTGCTGATTGCCTACTTGTGCTACCAGAGGCCAGCGGTGAATGAATGGGATATGGGAATACAGTTCTGGAAACTAATTTTGGAATAATATAAGACTGTCCACATTCTATACTTCTCCAATTGAAGAGAACTACATTAACATGGAATAAATATTAATACCAAAAATATTTGCAATATTGAAATCAGTATTAATAATTAAAGTGATTTTGTTTTATGTAAAGTAGCAAGTCTGACATAAGTTAACTCAATGTTCAACATCTGCCTCTTTGATCCTTTCTCGTAATAATGTACAAGGTTTTTAAAAACCTCAGCAGTGGTGCATATTTTAAGTGCTTTCTCTACTAATACTATGATAGTTCGTGAGCTCGTCATTGTGCTTAAATATTTTTCATGTTGAAGGAAATTATAAAAGTTAACCAATCCACATGGTTAATTATTATATTATATAAATATTCTATTATATAGGCTTGTTGTGAACATTAAGATGATTTACTATATAATATAATCCTTTCAATAGACAATATTGCCATTACAATACATAAATTTGTTCTTCATCTTGCTAAAAAATTGTCAGATATACAGAAAATTGGGCATAATTATTGTAATTAATATAGGGTATGCAGGCAGTTGTTCACATAAGGGTCTATTGATAAAAATATAGTGTTAATTTACTGTGGACACTTGTCAACCTAATTTTCCCTGAATGTAGCACTTACAAGAACTAAAGAAATTGGACAGCAACATTGATGAAGTACAAAAAATTAAACTATTTCAATGATATGAAAAATAAATTACAAATCTAAATATGATGAGTAACAATTGCTTTTGCAGGCTTATCCTAACATAAGATACTGCAATAACATTTATCTGTAGTTCTGTACTTTTGCTTACACTTTAACATAAGACATTTGAAGAAGACTAGATTGAAATATGTTTCTAAATGGAATGATCTGTATTCTGGCTTTAGATCTAATTACTTTCCTGTAATACTATCAAAGTCATCTCAATATTTTTAGTATTAATCATTGAAGCAAGTCTGTTTTAAGGCATTGACATTATCTAGCCAGTAAGTAAAATTTGTGAAAATATTTTTTCCACCTTCATTAAAAAATAGGCTAGAGTAATGGCAAGGTTTAATTATTGCATTTAATGTGCGAGGACCTCCTGTTGATGGAACATGATTCCACTCTTATTTATTTGGAAGTTGGTAGCTATTTTAGTTCTTAGCTTCCATTTTGGTGCAGTGGTGCTACAACAACAATGAGAATGTATTTGGCCAACTCACACTATGGCAAAGGAGAAACCTTACAAGTGCCCTCAAGAATGAAGACTACGAGGGAATACAAGGGGGTGGGGTGGGATGAAAAATATATATATATATATATTTATATATGAATCATTTGTGACTGCTGTGGGGGATGATTACTGTATGAAAACGAAGGCAAACATTACTTAACCTCTCCCTCTTGATAAAAATGAAAGCCAGAAATTTACACATGGGAGGGTGACTACACCGGTATCATAACATTGCAAAAACAAATTTGGAGGGAATAGTTAGTGTTAGAATAATTTTGATACTAGACAATTAACAGTGACAAAATAGAGGCCAAACACTTTGGGTTGGCTGATATCAGGTTCTTTAGTGAGCAAATCTTCGCCTGCCTAGTCGAGAATGGTTTCTCTTTTGGCAAAGTTGATGTCGCAACACTGTATCAAAATCTAATTTCTGCATATAGTATAAAATATATTCTAGTAAGGCCTGAAAGACTATACAGCAAAGAACCCCTATATGGCCAGGGTTTGAACCTACACATCTCTGGTTAGTGTTTCAGTATTGGAAATTTACAACATAACCACCAGTGCTCCATATAAAACTGGTGCCTATTTTTCAGTACATTGGTCTTTTTAACAGATTTATTTTACTGACAGTAATTAAGACAATCTTTCATAGTGATCTGATACTGTATGGCCATAGCAGGTAATACTAGAATGATATTACAGATATTGTATTATTATTGTTGCACATAGGTTCTTCCATCAAACATTAACTGTATTGCTGGGAAAATGAAGCAACTAATGAGTATTTATTCAGCAATGGAGATGACAAAACTAAACTTTTTATAGCATATTATAAAAAAAATAATACTGGAACAATCGGTTAATGTACTGTACTTGAATGAGAATTTACCCTTTTTCAGGATGTACTTGTAAGATGATGTCAGCTTTATTCTGCATATGCAACTTATGAAGTTACCTTAAAATGACTTCTAAATGTTCATTTTAGTGGCTTCAGTTTCCCTGAGAATGACTGATTTAATGACCTACGTGTGAAAGCAAGAATTATTAATTTATGGGAAAAGAAATTATATTATCTGAAAGTGTGACATCACCATAATGGAAAAAAATCAATATGACAGAATCCAGGCAAGATGCATAAATTTGTGATATATTTTACTCTATTAAGACTATAAAATATCAAAAAAATATTTTAGCACTAAATATTCCCTTTAACCTATTGTCCAATCTTCATTCAAATCCATTCTGATATTTTTTACGGAACTATGATCATTACTTTATGATTCACAAGAAATGTATGCAGACTGGACTACAATAAAGTTCACTATTGTTATACTGTAGTTTGTAATTATTACCCTGACCAACATTTAAAAAAAATTCTCATTACCAAAGAATTGTAAGGTAAGTACAGTAGTATCATTAACCTCGGCTGTAACTATATCTGGTTTATAGTGTTCAAAAGCAACAAACTAGAAAATTGTTAACCTGGCTTCCTCCCCTTAAACTTTGGTGAGCTTAGGACTATACAGAAGGCAAGAGTCCACAGTATCAAAGGGGGTAGCTACTGGTTATGGCCTTTACACTTTTAACAAACCATACAAGTCTTGAATCCACAACCTAGACAATAGTCTCGATGAGAGATGGTCGACACTGTACCTGGCCAGTATTTGGGCTGAGATTTTCTTTGTTTTGAGAGAGGCTGCTAGTAGCATGAGAAGCCTCAACTTTATCACCTTTCACTGCCTCACCAGAAGATTTGCTCATTAACTGAGATTCTGAGCCTGTTATACATATATCTGATCCTACTTTACTGGTACCCGGAGTCGGTTTTGAATATTCAAATCCTACTCTAGAAGTATCTGTACCTGATCTTTGAGATTCTAATCTAACTGGAGAATCTGAGCCTGCTTTAAATGCATCTGACCTAACTTTTAGAGCCCTGGTTGGGTCTATGTTAAATGAATCAGAGTGACGAGTGTCGTGAGCAAAGGGCTGCAGGTTCAAGGGCCGAGCCTCATCCAACTGTGAGATGAGGCTGCGTGTTGAGTCAGGAGAGGCCAGTGGAGCAGGGCGGAAGACTGGCCGGGGTAGAGTGTCAATATAATCCTCTTCAGTATCATCTGGGTCACGGTGCACAACACCAACAGTGTAAGCAACCACTGTGGCATGATCAAGCTTTCCAGGTACCAAAGCAAGTTTTTCACATACCTGCAAGGAGTAATCGGTTACTGATTGGTAAATCTAAATACATTAAGAAAGAATGCATGAAACTAGGTTGGTGAAAAAAGGATTTAGGAGTGAATACTAAGGGCATAAGAAACCAAGAAGGCCAAAACCATGGCACAATAAATGAGTGATTGTATGAAAATAAATTGGATAAGGTAGAAGCAATAAATCTTATGCATGAGAACAAACAGTGTACTGTATGTCAAATTGGCAACCTCCATCTGTTTACCCATCTAACCTAACCAATTTACTGTCTCACACCAGGTCCCTCAACTTCACTCCCAATAATGAATACAAACATGTACATAATTTTTTATAACTGAATACATCTCCACTTAACCCATGTTACAAATATTACAGTATAACAACTCTTTTAAAGACTATCTTGCCAGGGACACATCTTGATCACATCAAGAGAGTTGCCTAGAGGGGCATTCAAAATGTGTGGGGTATTGAGATTGCAGTAGAGTCATCTTGTGGTTAACTTAATACTTCGTGATTTTTTCTTTCATGTGTTACATACAGTATATACTTAATGCAATTTTGATAGATACAGAAGTTACAGAACTAATCTCATATGCAATTGAATGAATCATATTGAATAGCCCTGCATTATGTAAAATACCAAGTTTCCTCATACACACCTTCCTTCTCCTGTTACGCTGTTCAGACCGGGACAGTTGCTGTGGCTGCTGCGAACTCTTTGTTGTAGAAGATACAGCATACAAATCAGGGTCCTCCAATATCCTGCGTTTTGCCACAGTCAACTTGGTTGCAAAGTGAACCATTTCCAGACAGAGGCCTTGGGCTGTGGTCACAGGTCCTGGTGAGGTCAGACCAAAGCGCAGCAAATCTTCCATCCGTAGCAGAGTCAGCTCATGTCTTTGATGAGCTTCCACCATTGGTAAGAATGGGTCTGCTTCTGTCTCTTCTCCATCCCCTTGTTCTGGCAGCCCTGCACCAATGGACTTCACATTACACACTGGCTGTAAGAGAAGATGAAACCGAGTAATAATGAATGAAAAAAGAAAACTGAAGAAAATTATTTCAGATTCTATGTATTCAAAAGATCATTACAGATTATTTCACTACCTGGGGCAAAATGGTCTGGTAACACTTTTTTGTGGAAGGTAGTTAGGCCAAAAATAATCATGACTCTCTGTTTTGGAGCTATTTGGCAACTGGGGCTCTAGCCCAAAGTAAAACAATACACAAAACTAATTCTTCGACATAGTTTGTCCTGGGGTGGGGTGGGGGGGGGGGAGATGGGGGGGGGGGAGATAGAGAGAGACAGCATCCAGCCCTCTAATTAGGTTGTTTTGCCTACCATCTCCATTTGTATTGCCACACACACCACCACATGGTGTTCATGTGACTGCAGTTTTCAATGAAACTTTTATGATCATCAGACAAAGAAATTTGTTTGCATTTTTCTGTAACTGATGATCACCAGATATAGCAAGTCCTCAAAAAGGAATTGCATCCCAGCACATGAGGAAGGGATATAAAGGAATAAATCATATACTATGCAACAGTGATACAATTCCAAACACATTACACTGCTACACAAATGAGTGAATATTCCCTCTGAAATTAATAAAACCTATAAGAAGGTGAAGTTATTGCTGTTTTACCTTGGCCAGTCAATTTATAGCACAAAGAAAGAATGAAGAAAGGAGAAATAAAATCTTACAATAATAGTCTATCATATGTGCCGAGTTGAACAAGGTACTAACCTGCTTGGCACCTCTACTCTGACTACTCTGGTGTTCTCTAGTTGAAACACCCTGCTGGTTTCTTCTGCTCCTGCTCCTCTGCTGCTGCTGCTGCAGCTGCTGCTGATGGCGCTGATGATGCATTCTGCTTTGTTGTTGCTTCTGTGCTTCCCCATTCCTCTTACTGTTGCCATGTCCTGAAGAACTACTCCTTGCTGTCTCTCTCCCCGAGCTTCTACTACTCTCATGTTGCTGCTGCTGCTGCTGCTGCTGTTGTTGTTGTTGCTGTTGATCTGTTGTGCCATTCTGTTGTTCTCTACCACTGCTTGGTCTGCTGCTACTCTGCCCTTCCTTAGAGGTATTCTTGACTTCCTTCTCTTTCCTAGGTATAGCAAATTTGCCCACCACAGGATCGAAGTTGTCAGATATGCCATCACTGGTGAGAAAGACTATGTCTCCTGGATCACAGAAGGTAAGGGAACAGGTCAAATTGTTTAGTTCTGGGTTCTGGCCATCCACTGGTCCTAAGGCACCCAAAGCATCACGCATGTCACGCATACTGTATATGTCATGTGACCCTGTGAGAGAAGAGGTTGATATGAATATACAAGTACTATATGAAAAAATATTAAGGATCAGCATGATATGAGCAAGATTGACAAAAAAAAAAAAAAAAAAAAAAAAAAAAAAATAATAATAATAATTTAAAGCCAAGAGCATATTTACAGATCACAAAGGCGCCTTTCTCTGCACTCACAAGTCAGATTCTGGGTTCCTATAGCGGTTCCCCATTTGTAGTTTAAAATAACAGTTAATGGAATGGCTTCTTTCAAAGGCAAATGAAGGGGATTTCATCATGGATATACTGTAATTGAGGAAGGGTCAAATATTTTATGGGCTTGATTTATTATAAAGAAGACAGTATACAGATAGGATAGAAAAGATCATCTACCACAATATTTGAATATAATTTTAATTTAATACCTTCAACCACTTTCATTTATAACTAAAATCAAACGTCAGTTCACACACATCAAGCTATTATGGCTCACCTTGCGTCACCTCACGGACCCCATGTTTCTGTGAGTACACATATGCCAGTGAATCCCCCACATTACACACACACATCACAAACTGGTCCCGGTTAGCGAGTGGGGCTATCACAGCTGCGGTGAGTGTGGTGAGCATTCCATCCTCCTGAAGAATGAGGCTGTGTGCTGCATGGAATGACCGTAGTAGGGCAATAAAGATGTCCTGTGAAAGAGACATGCATTACTAAAGTGACACAAAGCAGATTAGTGTAGTATTAAATATGGCATCCTTTTTGTTCAATGAAGATAATTTTAAAAGGAAAGTGTATACAAGCTTTCAAAATTTTTTATCAGATACCGGTAATTATCAAAATAAAACTACTTTAGATAGCATTTAAGAAATACTTTGTTGTGGGCCAATAATAAGGCTAATGATTCCTCCATCCACAGTAGAGAAAATGTCATTTTGATGAAAATTGAAAAATCAAACTTTATTTGTGGATGCGAGACAAAAGCAGATTTCAAAATGGGTCTTTAAGGGTTAATACAATTTAGGGAATTGTTGGTGGGTATCACATGAACTTTTGTCCACATCAGTACTATCACTGCTTACATTAGTAGTATCAGGAGCTACTGCAGCAGGTGAGTATAATGCTGTATTAAGGTGATGTAGACAACCATGGATTGCACACCTAGCTGCTACACTCGCCTTCTCACCCCAGTTCACACCATCGGCCAAGGCAAGGATAGCACCGTCTTCCCTCGCCACTACACCAAACGCATCAGCAATAGGGTTTCCTGCAAGATTGACAATGATGTTAAATTAAGGATGTTACGTACAGTGTTAATTAGTCTTCAGTGATTAAAAGTTTCTAAGGTATAAATTCTTTTTATATACTGTAACTATATTTCACCAAACTGCCTAGGGGGATAGGACCAACAGAATACCACACTTCACCAAAACTTTCTTTGCCACCACTCTCAAAATTCTTAGCAAAAACGTGATCTAGAGTTGTGTTAGCTCTCACCTGCCCGTTCACTGGTGAGGGGATGCCTCTCGTACAGTGTGGTGGAGAGGCCGTAAGCTCGACTATGTGGTCTGTTCCAGTTGACCAGGCCAGCGATGTCCTCCCTCTCACTCCGTAGCAGGTCAGGGTCAGGTGCTAAGGAAAGTAATATGTGTGTGTCTCTACCCTTGGTTCCTTTAATTAGTTTATTCAAGTTTATTTTTTTATGTCTGCAAACAAACTTACACAAAGAAACCAATATGAACTTAATCACATGACTCAAGCTTATTTATGCCTGCGAACTTGCATAAAGAAACTAAAATGAATAAATGACAGAGTGTTCTTCGATAGTAAGATGAATTAAATGACAGTGTGCTAATGGATAGAAACACATAGAATAAGATCATCAACTGGAATAGTATATGGCAGGTTTACTTGCTTATATCATGAAAAATACTTTCTTTTAGGCTATGCTGGTCAGTTGATATAAACCTATGTCTATGGTCATATAAGTTAGTCATTGATAGATTAGGGACAGAACTGTAGTAAAATATCTTTATGAAGTTAAACTAGATAGAAAGCTTACTGTCTACAGAAAGGTCAATAATTAATGCAGGCAAAATATGCTCATACAGTTAGAGTGAAAAATGCAGAATTAATAAATAGCAAAGGTTTAAATGCACTCAGATGAGTTTACAATCGACTCCCAACATAGTTGAACCTTCCATTATTCATGAGCTGCAATCTCTTCTAAGCTGAAATGAAATACTACAGGTAATACACTATTTTGATGAAACTGACATGATACGGCACTTATATTTAAGTAATAAAATATTTTACTTTACAGTCACAGCCTTTAAATACATAATCATTTGATTGTTTATACTCTGTAATTCACTAAAAAGTAAGAAGATCACGCGACACAGAAACAGAAACGTAAAAAACAAAAATAAAATCGAGGAGGCTAATAATAACAAATAACGTCAACTACGGGACGGTGTAAGAAAAGACAACAACAACAACGGTGTGCAATACTAAACGTAGATAAACGGTTATTAATAATAGTTACACAACCATGCATATAATAGCACATATGTGACGGACAACAAACAGGTGATGATACTGTACACAAACAATGCAAAACGATCGATAACTTTATGGTTAATTGATGTATGTATGGTGAGGACTGACTAAAGTGCAAGGCATTCAATATACACAGTTGACATTCATGGTTTATAAGGGCCATATGAAAAGTATACAAGTCCTGAGCTGGACAATGAACCTTCCTTGTATATGACCCTTAGTATTAATATACCTAGGCCTTGTTTATCTCCTATAATCATGTTCTCTTTTATCTACTTGAACTTGATACCATGAGACTGGGTGAGTGGAGTAAACAAACAGCTGAGTGGGAAAGGAGGGTTTCTGTTGTTATGTAATTGATTATTCATATTGGTTATTTTGATAATACTAAAGAGTAAAGGAAAAGAACATAAACACGGTTACACACACACACACTGCAACCTTATTTATCGAGTCTTCATGCATATATCAGTACAAAGGTATTTACCGGTACCGTATAATAGGGAAGGAATAAAGCTGATGAAGATATAGGATGTAAACAGAACAGGGAGGGAGTATAAGAGAGCAGTACAGAGGATAGATAGATAGAAAGAGAAGGGAGGGGGCGGATATCACGTAGCACCGTATTATGTCCTAGAGTGGGGGAGGGGTGTGGGATTGACAATATTGTGGAGAAAACGGGGGTGGGGTGGGGTGGTGTGGGAGATCGGGGGAGTACTAAACAGCGCAGGGGGAATGGAAGGTGTAGGGTGGGTGGGGGTGAATATCTCATCAACAATGGCGTACCAACATCCTAGTGATAACAGCACACATACACACCAATAGGAACAGGAACTGGTAACCACCCTCCCACTGTATACACGACACACCTCGCATCAACTCATCCAACTCCATGTCTGCTACCGACCCCGTGTGTGCTATGAACAATAATGCAATAATCGTTTATCTATTAGTATTCCCAGCAGGAGTCCAAATTAAATATAATTTTACAGCAATTTATGCAACAAAATCGTCAATCCTTCATTAATTTATATCAACACTTCTAGACTCATTACGGACCTAGCGTTAAGTGAATGTATTTATGTTTGGGACTGAACAGTAAGCCACATGTGCTGTTTGTTCTTTATCAGCCGTGGTACTCTGCTATCCTATGTTTTCCTGTTAATGGTTTTCTCCAATGACTTCACCCGTCATTCCTCTTTACATGATTTTTTTTGCATATTGAGTCCGTGTATGACAGCGACGCATGCGAGTGATGGTCATATACCGAACACACACACTTGCAAAACCATTTCTTACATAGGGACGGCCAAAACTATGTACTTGGTTTAATTATACAGTAGGTCTACTTTATTTCATCTCTATTAATTTGAAAAAAAAACAGCTGCAGCAGATACGTGAATGGGGGGGGGGGGGTTGCCACAGCTGTGCAACCCCTCCCTACCTTGGATCCTCTCCATCGATTTCAGTAAATAATGATGAACCTACAACCATCAAGCCCTGGTAGAGAGAAACAAATAGCTGATGGCCTACACACACTACATTAAGAGAGTCAGCAGCAGTTGCCTTGTGTATGTGTGTGTGTGTGTTAAGGGGACAATGTACTTTTGGTGAATTAGAGTGCCTTGATTCCTCCAAAGTAAGCCAGGAAACAGGACCAGATGAACAATAATAATGGTGTCCTGTTGCTTGGAATATTTTGGATGAAGCAGTTGTTCCAGATTTACCAACACTGTACTACCCTCTTAAGTAAGGATCTTCGCCTCGCAGACGCCATGACGCCCTGGAAGCCTGCCAGCAATTCCACGAGTTTAACAAGAACGCAACAATGAATTTCCCTCACACCACATGGCACCTTGACACTTCTTACGTCATCACAATTAAATATTTAACACATTGCCACAGTTGGAGAGAAAGGAAGGGTAGGGGAGAAAGGAAGGGTAGGGGAGATAGGAAGGGTAGGGGAGAAAGGAAGGGTAGGGGAGAAAGGAAGGGTAGGGGAGAAAGGAAGGGGAAGAAAGAAAGGAAGGGGAAGAAAGAAAGGAAGGGGAGGAGAGGACGGATGGAAGGGGAGGAGAGGACGGATGGAAGGGGAGAAGAGGACGGAAGGAAGGGGAGAAGAGGACGGAAGGAAGGGGAGAAGAGGACGGAAGGAAGGGGAGAAGAGGACGGAAGGAAGGGGAGAAGAGGACGGAAGGAAGGGGAGAAGAGGACGGAAGGAAGGGGAGAAGAGGACGGAAGGAAGGGGAGAAGAGGACGGAAGGAAGGGGAGAAGAGGACGGAAGGAAGGGGAGAAGAGGACGGAAGGGGGGAGAGAAAGGGAGGGGTGGAAAAGGGAGAGATTAAACTTATACCAATTCCTGCTCGCTCACTCTCTCACTGTAGTCTGTCTGTCTGTACGATTATTGTATCCTTCAGGCGCTTCAGTTTGCCTTTCCTTTCGGGATGGAGGCGGGAGAGGGGAATCTAGTAAAGTCGCCCTGCTAATTGTTATCACCATTACTCCTTGATGCCATCTTAGTATGTGACTATAGAAAATGTTATATCACCGGCAAAAGTAATCGAACACATAGAGGAGAGGTTGGGTTGAAGTGAACAGGATATCATAAGATTAGGGTGTTGTACTGAGCCTACGAGTGCCTTATAGTGATAGTGAAAGGGGATGGTTAACAGTATCCACACGAACCACGTTCTACTTGTGTACATTTATACCCCAGCACATCGCTACTAAAATCACACGCTAACACGCACCACTTTTAAAGTTAAACACGCATGTACACTAACACACCGTTAGCAAAGAACATTAGGTGTACAAACACATACATACAAAACCAGCGTCCACAAATACACTCCTATCTCACCCGTTGGGAAGGTATTGTCATGGTATATACTGTAATTAATGGTACAAGCATGGGTGTTATACTAAAGACACTATAAGGGAAAAAATACTGAAGTTGGTTAGGACTTAGAGTTAAATTAAATGACACAATACGGAGAAAACACATTCCAAGAGTTGTACAGTATTCCTGTAATAAAATTCATAATTCATTATTATAAAATTAGGAATTATCTTAAATGTGTTAGGAGTTATTTTTACAAACAAAAAGCAAGAAGCTATATTTAGTTTTGTGCATTTTCAGAATGAGAATCTATACCGTACTGTATAGTTATGTAAATTTGTATATCTGTATGTACAGTATGTATGAAAATATTTCAAGGTACCGGTATAACTGCTGTTTGATATGTGCAGGTATGTATCTTACAAAAAAAATCCAGAAAATGTAATATTTCTGTACTTTTCTTTGTACTTTTGGTTGTGTTTTCATTCACTATTTAGTCACATGAGTCGTGTGATTGGTTAATGAGAGTGCTACATGGAGTGAGTACATGCTTGGGTTAATAACTGGTTTAGTACAGTAGGTTATATCATAAAGAGGTGGCAAACAGCACACAAAAGTACAGTATGGTTAGAGAGTGGTTAGTACAAAAGTGAAGAATAAGACACATTATACCATACTCTTTGCCCTACATCATCACTTGAATGGTTTGAAATGCAGACATATTATATTTACCAATTCATCTGTTGGTATGATGAAATTATATTTTTACAGATTATACAGTACCTGGAAGTTTCATGACACACATTTGATGGCTACCATGCCCTTTCACTGGTACATTTAAGATTATTTACACATCTATAGAGAGATTACACATCCAACTACCATACGTATCATGTACTGTACAATTCATGCATCACGTTCATTTGCAGCAGATACCAGCATCCTGACATGTTCATACACTCCCAGCATACAAACAGGCAAATACAGTAATATAGTATGATGTCGTTGCATGTCAAACCATTCACAGTAAAGTTATACAACAAGAAATATGGTGAACCAACAGTCTGCTGTCGATACTGAAGTCCTTGCAAAGACACGAACATTAGTTTTCACACATATATACAACGAAAACATGAACAATGACCTACACACACTACATGACAACTACGACAAAAGGTGCCATCGCTTCCAAAGAGGGCAGTACATACGCAGTACAGAGTTCCATGCCCATGCCCGCGTATCAAACAACGTGCTCTTGTTAAGAGTGGGTGGCAGACTGACAACTCGCAAAGTTCAGTGAAAAACACATTGGTCTGCATTTTTTTCCCATCATGATGGTAAATATCCACACCAAAAATTAAGAAGCTCCTCCCTTGGATCCAATTGACAGATGTGCAACTCTAAATTCCTGGTACTGGTCCTAGACATTTACCATCGGGCAGAAAAAAAAAGACTTTCATCATACCGGTTATAACGCAAAAAGCATGTGCTTAATCATGCAGTTTTTAACTGCTCTAGTAGAAGGTATTTAATGCTTTACATATGGGAGGGATGGGTATTATTACTGAGAAAAAATATTACAATTATCTCTAGAAAAATTGAAGAGTGAGAAATGGAGGGTTTAGGAAAAGAGAGCTTAAGTAATGTTAGAAAATTGGAGAATGAGTACTTCTTCCAAATTGTGCCACAAAATAGATCACTTTGAGACAGTCTATTTCTCGGCAATATTTGGAGGAAATAAGTATCTTCACAATGCCATAAGTGATGAGAAAAATAGTGAGGAAGATAGGATTGAGGAAAGGAAGTCAAGATATAATTGAAGGAATAATAGAGAAGGTGAGAAAACCCCATTTGTAAGGAAAGAACAAGTGAAAAATAGTGTGATTGGAAAAGTAGGCTAACCAAGAAAGATAGAACTTCAAAGAATACCAGTACTTAGAAAAAAGGGGAGACAGATAAAAAGGGAGAACTAGAGGGGGAAATTAACAGGTCAGGCAGGGTAGGGGAACTTCCAACCCCCAAATCCCTTAAGCAAGCAGAATAAGGGAAAGAAAGAGAAATAAAGTGTTTGGTGACAAAAGAAAAAGGGAGATGAAAAAGTAAAAAATTGATGGGTAATAAAGGGAAGAATGGAGATGAATAAGTAGGGATATAACTACTGTAAATTTAGAGGTGGTGGGGAGGGTGGTAAGGGCCATAGGGTCAGGGTAAGAAGCTAAGTTACAACAAAAAGTGATGGGTGAGGAAGGGAAGATGCAATAGTAGGTACAGCTACTGTAAATTTAGAGAGAGATGGAGGGGTGGAGGTAGGGGCCATAGGGTCAGGGTAAGAAGCTAATAAGTGACTATACAACATGCTGAGTGAGAGCTTTCTTGCCGTCATGGTGCAGCACAAGGCAATGTAAACAACAACCAGCACAGGTGTCGTCTGCTGCATGGTTGGGTTTGTCATGACCTCTCGCGACTGACCTGCCATCATCCCCGCCTCAACCAGGTCAAGGGTCATGAACTTTGCCCGTTGATTGACCTGGCCGGAACCCTCCCCATCAGAGGTCATCTCTCCGCTGTCATCATCATCACCATCACCACCAACACCATCACTGTCATCACCACTCTCCTCCTCGCTGAAGTTTCCGTTTACACACACACCACCATCACCACCACTAACATTCTCAACCTGTCCCACACCACCATTTACTTCTTGTTGTTCACCATTCCCTTCTTGTTGTTGTTGCTGTTCACCATTTCGTTCATTGTCCAGTGGCGTCGTGCTGATTTGGTTGTCGAGGAGGGTCGTGGGGGTGACCTTGTTCGAAGCATCCGAGGTTGAGGTCATGGTGGTGGTGGTCGTGGTGGGTTGTTGGTTGTTAGGATCGACCATAATGAGAGGATTGAGGTTGTGGTCGAAGGGTAGTTGTTGGTGTTGTTGTGTTGTGTCGTGTTGTTGTTGAGGTTGTATCAGTAATTGGTTGACTACCGTGGTTGTTCCCGCTTCTGTTTCGTCCCGACAGCTAATCAGAACCTCCTCCATCATGCACTCATTCCCACCACCACCACTAATATTCTCATCGCTGCCGCTACCACTATCACCATCACCGCTTTGGTAACCCACATCACTTCCACCACCACCACCACCACCATTCCTCACGCCACCACCATTACTGTGTGTCCTGGGATAAGCACAACTACCACCATTACTACTGCTATTACTATGGCCATTACTACTAGCCTCCACGAACCCACTACCACCTTCACCACCACTATCACCGCCGCCACTATCCGGGGGGAGGGAGAGACCATAGTTGAGGGGTCCTTCACCAAACTGGAGGAAAGCCGTGGAGGGAGGGGCTCTGGCGGGGTGAGGGGAAAGGGGTGACGGTGCCTCCCCCCTCCAAGATGGAGGCTCGCAATCCAACGAATCCATGCTCTTTCCTTCGCTAACCCCGTCAACACCAACACCGTATTTTTTGGCTACCGGCGACTCGCGTTTACGGAAATACGCCGCCATGTCAGCATAGAGCGTCTTACGTGGTGGCGGTTTCTGCGAGGTGACGTAAGCGTTGGGCTGTGCGTCGGAAACTGCATCATCGGCGTCAATATAGTCGAGGTCGGGCTCGTCGCGTTGTAGGGGAGGATGTCCCTTGCGGTTGACCGAGGTGAGGCCGCCCCCTGGACCAGTGTAGGCCGCAAGCACACGCCGACGAAGCTGACGGAGGGGGCGGGTGGGGAGCTCCTCACAGGTCCTTCCATACACAATCGTTGGCTGTACTCCTCGCACCTCCCTGTAAACAAAACACATGCTTAGTACATCATTAAATATCACAAGGTAACGTTAACTTACATAAATGATTTAATAACCCTGCCAAACTTTAATATATAGCCTATACCTACCCATAAAACACCTACTTATAGTATAACACAGCATAGCGTTACAGACCATATTTCTCAATGGAGAGGGTTGAGGGGAGACGAAAGGAGGAAAGTAAATGTCTTAAACGGAAAGGTCTCATCAATGAAAGTGGGAGTAATTGGTGCGTAGTGAAACGAGTATATAAACAATACAGCGAGTAGTGAATGAGTGAGTGTTGAGGGAGGGAAGAGGAGTACAGTAATGAGTAATATGCCAAGGCCAATCCTACAGGGTGAGGCTCATTGTTGAACCTCGTTAGTAGGAGTGTTTATATAAGTACAGTCACGAGCCATAATAAGTAACCATGTGGTCTGCTTCGAATTGTCTGATGGAGTATTAATTGAACGAGCCCCGGCAAGTATGAGACAGGATAAACGTGGTAATAATTGGTTCACTGGTAAAGTACGTCAGATGAGTAAGAAAAACTAAAAAGTAAGAGAAGAATAAAAATGAAAAGAGACTTGAAGGAAGAGGAGAAAGAAAAACATAGAAATAAGAGAAGGGTCAAAAAGAAGAGATACTAGAAGGAGAAGAAAGAAAAACAGTGAAGTAAGAGAATAGTCAAGAAGAGAGAGACGAGAAGGAGAAAAAAAAGACAGCCAAAAGAAAGGAGCCACTGACTGCCTGCCTCGGAGCCACACTAAGCACCCCTGCAGGCTACAGTAGGGAAGGGAAGGGAAGGGAATGGAAGGAATACAAAGGACATTCAAACAGCAACATACCTACTGGTCCTTACGAGGCTGCTTGATTTTGCTATTCTATCTAACCTACAAGAGAGGGAAAGTATAGCAATGAAGGGGAGGAAAGGGAAGGGGAGGAAAGGGACGGGGAGGAAACGGACGGGGAGGAAAGGGCATGGAAGGGGAGGAGTAGGGATGGGAAGGATATTGCAGGGCAGGAAGCCGGGCCCAGTGTAGCAGCTACATCAACTATTCACGCTAAGTAAACCAGACCTTCCTTCCCCTTACGACGTTACCAACCCAAGCATAATTTCAACATTACCGAGCCCTGTCTGGTCCAAAACTATAATATCTATATATATACAAATAAATATTCCAGATAGCTCGTTCTGACAACATCGAGAGAGACCAGACTCCAATACATAAAAAAAGGATATTTGGTACTACAAGAAGGTTGACTCGTTTCCATAGACTCTGAAGGGATACATGGGTGAGTGAGTGAAGAGGTTGTATGTACGTTCTGTTCCCCCTACAATGGTACTCCTAATGTACTGTCTATATCTTGGGTTACACTCATTGATGGAGGGTAGGAGGGGTAGAGTGGACAGAACAGTAGATTGGGTTACAGTTGGTACATAGGAGGAAGCAGGATATTTGGTTACAGTGGGTAGATAGGAAGAAGCAGAATATTTGGTTACAGTGGGTACAAAGGAGGGGTACAGTGGATTGAGTTACAGTGGGTACAGTGGAGGGGTACATTGGATTGGGTTACAGTGGGTATAGTGGAGGGTACAGTGCATTGGGTTACAGGAAGGTGCGTATTGAAAGGGTACAGTAGGTTGGGTTTCAGTTAGGTACATAGAAGGGGTACAGCAGACCAGGTTACAGTGGGTACAGTACATAGGCTAGGAGGGTTAGCCTACAGTACATCATGAAAACACACAATTAACTACAGTGAATTATAATGTCAGGAAATACTAACGAATAAATACATATATACATAAATACATCTGCTGTATGATTCCTAACCCTTCATATAATTATCGTCTCAGGAAATGAAGCTACCAACGCCTTAAAAACTCAAAACGAGGAAAATTCTGGCAACACTGCAGAATCAGGGGACTAAATTCAGTACAATTTGGAACAAAGGACTACCATCATGTACCGTATCTACTTAGCATTTTATATTAGGGCATGAAAGCTACATAATACATTGATATGCAAATGATGATTTTATTAATGATTTATATGCAAATTAGGGGAATAATAACGTTCATATGTTTTTTTCCCCTCAGGCAGTAAGACCTAAATTATGTAGGCAGACAAGGTTATCACACAATTCCAGCGTCAATTATCATGTGTTATGTAAGGTTAATCTGTAACCAGGATAAAAAAACATTCATTACATGCTTTCCTATGTTTCAAGATTCATTGGTAACCCTGTATCGATCTCTGAAATGCCTTTAATAATAATAACCTTGGTATTAGCGTTAAAACTATAATAATATAATATGGTACCAAAGATATAATACCGAACCTTGCGAGGCTGTTTGGATTTACTAAGCTATCTAGTATACAAGAGAGAGGGGAAAGTAAAGTAAAGAAGAATAAGATATACGGTACCTACAACACCTTCCCACAATCTGCACATATCAAGCAGTACCATATCCTTTATAATTATCACAACATAATACAATAACATCTCTAACTTTAATTCTCTTTTTTGTTTTAATGGGCCTGGTTACAGCAAAGTGGTTATGAACAAATAAACATGTGATTTACGAACGTGAACGAACGGCTTAGGCTAATCCGGTTAGGTTAGGTAGGCTATGAGCGTTTGAGTATGTTGTCAGGCTGGTTGTGTTGTTTTCCCTATACTGTATAGTCTCTACATAGTCAGGCACAACATTTTCTCTCGCCAAAAATGACCTTACCAAGTAAATATAAAAACACACACACGATAAAAATAAGATATATATACTAACCAAGACAACAAACAACAGCAATGGTGGTGGTGGTGAGGAACAATTAAATAAGTAACTAATTAAATAAACACGTAAAAACTCAGACGGTAATAATAAGATATATACATGAACCAAAACAACAAACAAAAGCAAAGATGATGGTGGTGGTGAGGAACAACAACAAATGTCACGCAGAGAAGCCCTACAATGTGACAAGAGGTGAGGTATCCGGTATCATTAGTCTTCTAACCCGATTGTACTTTGCCCTAGTGTAAGCCTGCGGTGGTGGTGGTGGTGGTGTGGTGTATGGTGGTGGTTTATGAGTGAAAGTGGTGGTGTTGGCGAATGGTGATAGGCCTAGTGGTGGTGATGGTGATTTATGAGAGAAAGTGTTGGTGAAGTGGTAGTGATTGGTGTTGGTAATTGGCAAGTGGTGGTGTTGATGTGAAGTGGAGATAGTGATAAATGTGGTGCTGGTATAACTGTTTTACCTCCAGTCATCTCCCCCCCCCCCCACCTATCTCTCTCCTACTTCCTTTAATGTGTGATATTATACATTCTCTCTCTCTCTCCACAGAAATCAAAACAATGACAACGACTTCCACCACTATAACAAGGGAAGTTACACCCACAATTATAATACACGTATACAACAATACCCTCATACTCAAAACAATAGTAATGTTGGAAGAATTGTGCCAGGAAAAACAGTTACATACAGACAGAAGTAGGACTGTATTAAAATGTATTGAGATAATGTACAGTTGCCAAAAGAGGAATTGCGACAACTATTTATAGAGCATTAAATATATTAATGTCCATAGTTGTTTGTAGGGATCATAAGTATGTATTCCAGAAGGATATGTATATTTTATTCTGTTATACATGCTTATAGTCCCTACAAATAGTTGTTGTTGTTGTTGTTCTTGTTGAAGTTCCTCAAGCCCTACAAATAGTTGTAGATATTACTATGGTTATAGTTCCATCAAGATTTGTCGCAATTCCTCTTTTGGCAACTGTACGTACGGTATGATGTTGAGAGAGAGAGAGAGAGAGAGAGAGAGAGAGAGAGAGAGAGAGAGAGAGACCCCCATTTCAGGAAGTAAGATATGCACACCCCCACCCCAACCCCTTCTTTCAGCTGCCGTATCGTACCTGGGAGAGTCTCAGGTTCCACACATAAAAATAACTCTGTCTCTCCTGCCTGCCTGCCTGCGTGCGTGTCTGCCTGAGTACCACATGTGTGTCTGCCGCCCGCTCTCTGCTCTCCTCCCCCTCAACACTTGCAGCGCTTGAGCTTTGTACAGTAGGCTACACTCGCATTCCAAAATTTGTATCCAGGTCTTGAAGTTTCGAATCATTTGACATACTAGTGAACCAATTACAACGTTTATCCTGTTTCATATTTGTTTGAGCTCGCTTAATAATCTCGATCAGTCTATTCGAAATAGGCCTGGATACATATTTTGGATTGAGAGTGTACAGTCGGCCTCAGGAATTCGTAAACAAGGCATGGGTTAAAGGGGATCTTAATTCTGCACTTACTGTAGGCATTGTTCTGCTGACTGATTCAAGTATGAGCCATATAAACTTACTAGAAAAGTTTGTAGTTAAGAAAATACTATAGTGAATTTTCTAGTTGCTACGAACCTTTGATATCACAATGGTGTATATATACGAATTCCTGAGGGCGACTGTACAGTTGGGGAATAATGTATCTGAACACTATTGGCGGCTTCTGGCAACATCCCCAAAAGTAAACACATCAATGAGAGAAAGTATTTATGAATTGAAGGAAAACTTTTATTCCACTGTCTGTGGTTGGTCGACGTCACCCAATATCAGTTATCCTTATGTAGTAATGAATAAATTTTGTCCAGTACTAACGTGTTTATCACTGACATTGTTACCAGAAGTCGTCAACGGTGTCCAGATACTTTGTTCCGCAACTGTACATCACATGGGTATACAAATATTTCTAGACCCGTGCTGCACCCATGTAGAACAAAAAACTCAAACCAAGCCAACCCTCTAAAATGTGTTTCTGTACACCAGTGCTCCCTTAATAGACAATACATTAGCAGATTACTACCTCGTCTACCCACTCCATCCACAACATTACTAGACAAGAGTGTTACGGAATTAGTAGTGGTAGTGGTGGTGGTACAGAGGCATTAGCAAACACCACCACGCCAACACAAACAACAACAACAACAATATATTCAGGGGCTTTTATACAGTAAAATGCCCATGCCACCAACAGTTCGTTAGTGATGATGTGGACGGATGTAACAACAACAATAATAAACCTACGCACAGAAAAAAAATAGCAAGAACCAAACAAGGACAACAATAAATCTCACAATAATTATAACACACATACACAACAACAACAACAGTAATGATGATAAAGGATAAGCAAAGTTCACACTGAGTGAAGTGTTGAGTGAAACAATATAGGTTTAAAACTTTATACCAGCCAAGATTCCACTGGGAGTACTGTACTTGATTAGCTCCCTCCCTACCTCCCAATTCCCTTGCCTTTCTTCCCTTTCCTGTGATCCCTTACCTTCTATCTGTCAATCCTTTCCCCTTTTTGCATTTCCTTAAAATTTCCCTACCCCCTCCTTCCTTCCCTTTTCCCTTACCATCTATCTCCCAATCCTTTTCCCCTTTTTGCATTTCCTTATAATTTTCCCTACTCCCTCCTTCCTTCCCTTTCCCCTTGTTCCCTTACCATCTATCTCCCAATCCATTCCCCTTTTTGCATTTCCTTATAATAATTTCCATAACTCACTCCCTCACTACCTACTTCCTTCCTTCCTTGCCTTTTTTGTGTTCCTTACCCTCTATCTTCCCTTCTATTCCTTCACTTTTGTATTTCCTTACAGCCTTTTTATTTCCCGAACTTCCTTTTCCTATGTTTCTTACCCCCTATCTCCCATTTCATTACCTTCTTTGCATTTCCTAATACTCTTTTCCCTACCCTCATGCAACTCAATTTTCCTTCCCTCACCATTCCTAACTTTACACATATCCTCTCCTCTCTCCTCCATGGTCCCCTCCTCTCACTCACTCACTCTGAGTCTAAGCAAACTCTTCTTTGACTTCAATCTCTTTGTTCTCGTAACTTCACTCTCCCTGTCCTAATTCTCTTTCCCTTCCCTCAATCTCATTACTTTACTCATCATCATCATCATCCCTGCCATACCTCCCCTTCACTATTTCCTCCTACATCCTACCTTCTCCTTCCCATTCCTCTACTTTTCCATCTCTCCTTACGCACATGAATTAATACACAATACGAATATATTTTCTGCCGTAGCCTGTACCTAATAACCTGCTGCTGGTTGTTTTCCGTGTCAAAAGAGCAGAAAGGAGTTACGGTTGTGTGTCGGGCTTCTGAGTGAAAGACTGCGTTAGTCGGCCCTTAGTGGGGATTAACTGTCTGTCTGTCTGTCTGTGTACATGAAGCCATACACGAAAACACAAAGAACTATATGCAGAACTTTAAGTATATACTGCATTTACGTTTGTATTGACGTGTGTGTGTGTGTGTGTGTGTGAATGAAACTGCCGGTGGCGTATTCGTCAGTGGGAAACAATGGAAATTAACACTGACTTATAATAATTTGTTTTGTACTTGTAGAATGTAGAACCTAAACAATGAAAAAGACATGCAAAATACTTCCTTAACCTCGTGTTTGACAGAAGAAATTTACAACAGTCATCGTGTGAGAGTATATAATTATTTGCGCATTTGTAAGGACACACACACACTCTCACTCTCTCCCTCTCTCTCTCTCTCTCTCTCTCGCAAACCAACGACTATAACAAGCATCAATTCCTAGCTGACAACTACAATAGGCTACTTCTCGTCCCTCTATACACACCTACTGACATTCTATCCCCTTTACATTTTCCATCAACGCTGTGTCACCTGAGATCACAGCGGGTCATCTGACAAGTTATAGTGTGGGTCACGCCGCCACAACTGATGTAAACAAGACAACACTCCTCAATTTGAGATGTTCGGATGGAGAGGATGAGAAATAAAAGTATAATAAGGATGGTATTATATAGATAGGATGAGAAATAAAAGTAAAATAAGGATGATATTATATAGCTAGGATGAGAAATAAACGTAAAATTGGATATTATTAAGAGTGGATGTGAAATAAAAGTAAAATAGGATGATATACTGTAATTCTAGGATGAGAAAAGTAAACTAGGATGCTATGATAATGCTAGGATGAGAAAACTTGAAGTGACATTAGCTTTGGTAGTTCTTATATATATATATAAATATAAAAATTGAAACTTCCACCAAAGGTAAATAAAGATAAAATACACACACAAAAAAAGGGGGAAATAGAGGTAAAAAATGCAGGTAGGCTATACAAAGAAAAAGGAAAAAAAAGGCCTACCAGTATCAGACTCCACTAACTTAGTTACTTAATGAATGGACTGACTGGCTGGTTGGCTGACTGGCTGGCTGGGGAGTGAAAAAATAAAAATAAAATAAAACAAATATCCGCTGAGAAACAAAGGCTTAGTGAACCTACCACAACAAAAAGCTGAACAGATTATACAGACCATCGAGCAACAGCAACTAAGTCGACCAGCCAGAAACAAAAGCTAACTAAGAGAACGACCAAGAAACAAAAGCTAACAAAATGGACCACCCAGAAACCAAAAGCTAAACATACCAGCCAGAAACAGCAAAACATACCACCAAGGAACATAAAGCTAAGCAGATGATGAAGAACCAAAAGCTAAGAGGACCACCCAGAAACAAAAGCTAAACATATCACCAAGAAAGTAAGACAAAGCTAAGCAGACAACCAAAAGCTATATATATAGGCCCTCAGTACCAAGGAACAAAAGCATGGTGGACACGGAAGGAAGACGAATAGGGGTAGTGTACTTAAAGTGGAGTCAATTTGTTCCTACTTGGAGAGAGAGAGAGAGAGAGAGAGAGAGAGAGAGAGAGAGAGAGAGAGAGAGAGAGACCGAAAATAGATAAGAGGGATGAGAAATGGAAGGTGCGAAACAGGATATATCATCCCATGAATTCCAATAAAATAGAAAGAGTATCCGTACCTGAGAGAGAGAGAGAGAGAGAGAGAGAGAGAGAGAGAGAGAGAGAGAGAGAGAGAGATAGAGAGAGAGAGAGAGAGAGAGAGAGAGAGAGAGAGAGAGACGTGCAATATACAGTCCAACTAACCTAAGCCATATTGACGCTTGAGGCAATTTAACTATAACCGGAATTGTTGTGTATTGACCATTCCACAACGTCAGCTGGAACACACAAACATACACACACAAACGAGAGAGAGAGAGAGAGAGAGAGAGAGGGAGAGAGAGAGAGAGGAAACACCTGGATACTCGATGGAGGAAAAGTACGACTACGAGAGAGAGAGAGAGAGAGAGAGGAAACACCTGGGAGGCAGAGATGACAGAAGATCAGCGAACGATTGATAAAAGGAAATGCAAGGGTGACTCAAGCTGTGAATATACTGTACACAACAACAACAACAACAACAACAACTCTGGCTTATTATAACCAACAACATACGGTACTTTATCTGAATTAAATAACAAATTGTAAAATCCCAAGAGAAAGCATTGAGAACACCACGTTTGGAATGCTCTACTTTATATACCAACCATTAAAATATACTATTGTTGAAATACCTTGGCGCCAATAATTTAATCCAGCCTAAATAACTCACGGAAGGTTCAAAATTCAACCGATTTTGACAATATAAACAAAAATATAATCCGCGCGCTCTTGTAGTGGAAAACATGAAGCTCTTTTCACATACGGATCCGTGCTTTCGTAAAAAAAAAAAATAAACGAGGGAAAGCATAAACATTATAACTTGGTTGGTGAAGGTAATATGTGGCAGGGGAGAAATGAGACAGGAGGTAAATTGACGGTTACGATTCCCGCGCGAATCATCTTGGCGCGGCCCCTGACCGAGCGTATAGGCTAGGCTACCTGACCTTGGTGGTGTGTCCGTCCCCTTCCTTGTTACCTCCCACCTGACTCATCCCTTACTCCAACTGTCACTATAACACCTACACCACAGACATAGAACACATACCAGTTCAACCCCTCTTATAGTTACTCCAGCACATCATCTGACCGTAACAATGTGCTGAAAATGACAAATATTTTACGTGATGCCACTCACTGAGCATAGCCTACATTACCCGGCCAATACAGTACAGTTGTCACATTTTACACCCGTTCAATGTTATTTTCATTTTTTCTGCTCACTCCATCAACACCTACAGTAGCTACGATAAGCTTTTGCTGGAGTACTATAGCTTGTATACTGTACCTCCATCTGTGGGGTTAGGTATAGTACGTAAAAATGTGTGTGTGTCTGGTGTAACGTGGGGTTCGAGTTGAAATCAAACACTGCAGGTATCGGGGGTGGTGGTGGAGCGTGTGTAATATTTCCGTCCACTACAACATCAACACGACCAGCTACATGACTACCCTTGTCTGCCTGGTCAGCGAGGGAGGGAGGGAGGAAAGGGGAGAGAAGGGCGTGTTAACCGGCAACTACTGAGGAACATTACAGGCGGGTTTAGAGCGTTAAGCAACAGAGGTGGGCCAGACAGTTTATGTAGACAGGATACTAGACACTGGACACGCTAGGCTGAGAGAGAGAGAGAGAGAGAGAGAGAGAGAGAGAGAGATGAACTGTAGTACGTGAATGAATGAGGAAGGAGAGGTGCATGGAAGCTGAGGGAGGGTGGATATGTAAAGGATGAGGGAGTGAGAGTGTGAGTGAAGGAGGGGGGAGTGAGGAGAGACAGAGTTAAGAGTTGTTAATGTGTGTGTATGTGCATAGTGAGAGGAAAGACGAGGAGGAATGTGAAAGAGGAAACGAAAGATAATAAACATTACAGTCGCCAGGGGATGAAGAGTAAATGAGTCAATACTATAATTACGCTACTAATTACTCTACATCCCACACATTATAAATCAATACCGTAGCCAATAATTCCTCACCCCACCCCATCCCCCAGAGTCTAAATGGCCCACTTGGATAATCAACAGCAATTAACTACTCTTCTGGGGAATAGGGCAATTAAACTCTAGAGAGAGGGTACCACTGTCCCTCGTTTGTCAGGTTGGATCGTAAAGTAGGAAGTGTGGTGGTGGTGGTGGTGGTTGTTGCTGCTGTTGTTGTTGTTGTGTTGTGGGGGTGGTGATAATAGTTGTGGTAGTGGTGTAAGAAGTGGTGGTGGTGGTGGTAGAGGTAGTGGAAGTAGTAGTAGTGTGGTGGTAATTGTGGTAGTAGTAGTGGTGGTAATTGTGGTAGTAGTAGTAGAAAAGTAGTGTGACCTCGTATAATTAACAACAAGACACAGAGAGGATGACAAGTTGTGAAGGTTGTGATGATGGTGAATGGTTTGTTTAGGCTACATTCGGGTGGCTGCCTTACTTCCCTGTTATGATGTGCTCCCTCAGTACATTCTAATCATCACCTATATTAACTTCAGTATACCCTCCCTCCCTCCCTCTTCTTCCATCACCATCAACATCGATCTACACTTCCACCAACACTACTATACACCTCCCTCTTCACAGACTACATCACCACTATACCTTATATCTACACTTCCACAACCACCACTATTACCCTCACTCCAGTCTTATATAAATATTACCCCTTCCTTCAGTCAATTCCAACCAACACTATTTTCAATCCAGTAACCCTCTCTTTTATTCACCCCATCATCAATTTTTTCCACCACCACCACTACCACAACAACAAACAAACTATCCTGACTCCATGCAATACAAATTATATACAGTCTACTCCCAACACTCGTCCGTCTCTTTACTCTATGCCTTCCACCACTATCTCAAACACCATCACTACTACCCAGCTCTCCTCCCCCTCCAGATACTACACACACACACACACACACACGCACACAATCTCCCCTCACGTTCTCCACAGCCGTTTATCAGACCTCCCATCACACTCATAACAACCCCACTCATCTTTTCTCTCGCTACACTGACTCGCTCTCATCCTTCACTCCTGACACTCCTTTCAATCAGTCTTGGTTCATGAATTCTTTTTACATTCCACTCATCCTTCATTTCTTCCTGCTAATACTACTTTCATTCTTTCTTTATCTTCTCACTTCATTGCTATTCCATTCATCCATTCTCTCACCATATGAATTTCTTTTATTTTCTCTTTATCATCTCACTTCATTGACATTCCACTCATCCCTTATCTGGCCATATTCACTCCTTTCATCCTCTCTCCCATCCACTCTCTTCCATGCCATTCCACTCATCCCTTCTCTCATCACATTCAAGCTACATTTACTTACACTCACGACCCTAACTTCACATTAATTAATACCTTTTTACTCCATATACATCATATACAAATGACTTCTCCCTCGCCCTCATCTCACTTTGCATCCACACACTTCCCTCACACTCATTTTATAGATACCGGTATATACTAAACAAATTTCGTCTCTCTCACTCCCCACATTTTCATTCACACTCATTTGATTTATTTATTCTCTGACCTATTGTCAAAACTCTTCCCCAACACCATACAACCACCATAATGCAACAATACCACTACACCACATCCACTACAGTACCACAAACACACAATCACCATCACCACCACATACATAACATACAACTGCCACAAACACAAATTGACTATCACCATCACCACCACAATGCAACACTGCCACTACCACATTCACTAAATACAACTACCACAAACACTATCACCATCACCACCACAACACAACAAAGGCCTCATACCCACACTAGCACCATCTTCAACAGTGGTGCACGTGACAGTAACAGTGCCAGTAACTTCACACACACAAACACACACACACTGG
Organism: Petrolisthes cinctipes; assembly: GCA_033782935.1. Classification (NCBI taxonomy): domain Eukaryota; kingdom Metazoa; phylum Arthropoda; class Malacostraca; order Decapoda; family Porcellanidae; genus Petrolisthes; species Petrolisthes cinctipes. The sequence goes on along the minus strand of JAWQEG010000817.1, from coordinate 14,808 downwards.
CAGTCCTCTCTTGGCTGGCTGGCTGGCTGGCTGACAATGGAGACAGTAGTGGTCCCATCTAAATTTCATCTAAAACTATTACGTAACTATGTTGGGTAGAGGCAAACTCAGGCAGTCTCTTCTATTCTAATTCCACGACGAAAGGCCAATATATATGCACGTTCAATTGTTTACAGTAAGGGGGGAGGTGCTCTTTTTCGTAATTTGGGGGTCTCCTGATTGCTCTTAACTATCAAAGGAAACAAGTCATCACAATGTTAGTATTATGCAATCAGTTTCATGACATAGTTTAGAGGATTCAGTTGCCCTACGTTTTCCCAAAAAGAAGTTCTCCCCTCAATGCGACTTAATCAATAAAACTCGAACCAATGTTACCAAAGAAAAAATGTGTGGTTGTTTGGGTATGACCTAACTAACTTGTTCTAAATCAAGTTTAATCAAATTCAAACCATCGTTACCTAAGAATAAAATAATGTGTGTAATTGTTTGGGTATGACCTAACTTGTTCCTAATTAATATTACACGGCCCATTAGGCTACTCAGGATTTAGAGTTGTGTGTGTGTCATTTTTTATTTCTACACATGAACAGTTCCTCCCAACATAATTATACTCATTTTGAATACTCAATAATACCGGTAACTATAACATACAGAATGAAGTGTTATCATTACTGAGCCTTACGTTCAACCACAACAAACCTAACTGGGGCAAACTTAACACACACTGCACTGTAACTTATCTAACTTTTTATCAAACAAAAGATTAGGGATTTAGGTACCCATAGAGAAGAAACTTAAAAAATAATGAACATAAAAATCTACTCCTAGAACACTGAGTATCACATTACATTATTATTTTTTTAATTTACGTAATAGGGATCGAGGGCTTTGATGCTTATTAGCGGTGCGACTAGGCTATGTAACAACCCTCTTCAACAAACATACAAACAAACAGAGCCAACAAACATAGGCTAACAAGGCAACAAACATACAAACAGAGCCAACAAACATAGGCTAACAAGGCAACAAACATACAAACTGAGCCAACAAACATAGGCTAACAAGGCAACAAACATACAAACAGAGCCAACAAACATAGGCTAACAAGGCAACAAACATACAAACTGAGCCAACAAACATAGGCTAACAATGCAACAAATATACAAACAGAGCCAAAAAACATAGACTAATAAGGCAACAAACATACAAACTGAGCCAACAAACATAGGCTAACAAGGCAACAAATATACAAACAGAGCCAACAAACATAGGCTAACAAGGCAACAAACATACAAACAGAGCCAACAAACATAGGCTAACAAGGCAACAAACATACAAACTAAGCCAACAAACATAGGCTAACAAGGCAATACACAAAAACGACATTATTCAAGACTTCCCGGGGGACGGAGAAACAACCAACCAACAAACTTTCTGGAAATATTACCATCTCACCCCCTCTGTCCATCACACCAGACACGACCTGACCTGACCCGTCGCACTTGTGGTGGTATCTTGACTCAACTTTGGTGTATGTTATCACTTTTTTTATTATGAGAAACTTTGTTGTGGTGGCACCCCAATCTTCTCCCTCCCTTCCTTACCCTCTCGAAACTTTTCCTTTTCTCTTCCTTCCCCCATCTCTCTTTCCCTCCCTCCCTGTCTCTCATTATTATTATTATTATCCTTCACTTACTCTGCCTGCCTAGCTCATATTCTCTCTCTCTCTCTCTCTCTCTCCACCCTTTACTCCGCCTGCCTAGCACATTCTCTCTCTCTGTGTGTGTGTGTCTGTTTACCTCTGACTCTTTCCTTGTGTCCGAGAACAAATACATAGAAAAGAACCCGACAAACAGTTCTTTCAACGTTATATAATAGGTGGGTCTCTTGCTGCTTACAGTACTTTATAATTATCTCCCAGCTTCTACATCTCTTTCTGTCAGTTTGTCTGTCTGTATCCTTCCTCCCTCCCCTCTTTTCTCTCTCTCTCTCTCTCTCTCTCTCTCCTCTCTCTCTCTCCTCTCTCTCTCTCTCTCTCTCTCTCTCTCTCCAATTACGCCCTTATTCTCTTATCCTTCCCTCCATTACGTCCCGACCCTTCTCCTCCCTTACTAAACAGCTGAGCGAGTTGTATTGATCAAGGGAGAGGGAGGTAGAGGGAGAGAGAGGGAGGGAATGAAGGACGTCTTGGATAGTGGGGGACGTGAAGAAAGAGGGAGGGAAGATGGAATAAAGAGGGAGGGAGATGGAAGAAAGAGGGAGGAAGATGGAAGAAAAGAGGGAGGGAGATGGGGAGTTATGAGGGAGGAAGATGGAAGAAAGAGGGAGGGAGATGGGGAGTTATGAGGGAGGGAGATGGAAGAAAATAGAGAGGGAGATGAGGAATTATGGGGGAGGGAGATGGGAGTTATGGGAGGCAGTGAGGGAGGTTATTAGGGACAGAGGGGGAGGAAAACAGAATAAAGGGCAAAAGCAAAAGGAAGGAATGGAGAAGAGGACGAAAGAGTGGGAAGGGAGGGGAAGAGAGAAGCAGGGGGTAGAGGGAGGCGAGGCGAGGAGCGAGAGGACATAGGCTTATATAAGAATAATATTGTAAATCTTTGTGTTATTTTAATTCATACTTTATTATAAGTCTATAAGTTCTTCAATATTACTATAGTATTCATAAATCTATCTTTTATTGATATATAGTACTATACTTAATAATAATAATAACAATAATAATACTAATAGCAATAATATACAAAACTACATTACAAACATGATTAGCAGACGTAAGTACCAATTTTATTATTAGCCTTTATACAGTAATTATATTTGCAAAGGATGATGTGATGTATGTTTAAGAAAATACAAGGCAAGATAATGTTTTTGTCCAAGAGTAAGCCTAATACGATTGGCTACAACTTTATTGATGGCTCGTAAAGAAAAGTTATTGTATATTACTCCACGTATATTGAGAGAGAGAGAGAGAGAGAGAGAGAGAGAGAGAGAGAGAGAGAGAGAGAGAGAATATTACTCTCCATTCGAGTATATTGAGAGAATATTACTCCACATCCGAGTATATTGAGAGAGAGAGAGAGAGAGAACCACGTGGCTGTGAGGAGAGAATATTACTCCCCATTCGAGTATATTGAGAGAGAGAATATTACTCCACATCCGAGTATATTGAGAGAGAGAGAGAGAGAGAGAGAGAGAACCACGTGGCTGTGAGGAGAGGGAGGGTGGGTGGATAGACTAAAGTTGCCTTGGGGTGTGTCGTTGTGGCAGGGGTTGGTGGAGGAGGTGGAGGGTGGGTCGTCGAGTGAGGGGGGGGGGGGTATCAGTAGGAAATTCAGGGGTGAGGGAGTGAAGATTATGGTAGAGTGAGGGTGGGTCGAGTGAGGGGGGAGGTAGCATCAGTAGGAAATTCAGGGGTGAGGGAGTGAAGATTTTGGTTGTGAGGGTGGGTCGAGTGAGTAGAAGATTCATGGGTGAGGGAGTGAGTGAGTATATCTGTAATGGTGTGTCAGGAGTAAGGGAGTGAGTATCATGCATCAGAATACTGTAATACGTAAGGGTTATTAATATATGAGTTAGGGAAGACACAGGTATATATATGGTGAAGGAAACTGAAAGGGGTGTCAGGGATAAGTAAATGTCAGGGGGTAGTAGGCTATGTGTGGGAGTGTCAGGGATAAGGAAGTGTCAAGAGGGAGTCTGTGTGTGTGGGGGGGAAGAAGATAGAAGGAGGGAACAGCATCACAGTGACTCCCTCCAAGACCACACAAGTGACACCAATCTTCACCAACTGTGCCATTATTACCTCCACGTAACCCCCCCCCCCCTCCTCCTCCTCCTCCTCCTCCTCTCTCTCTCTCTCTCTCTCTCTCTCTCTGGTGTGAGTGTGTGTAATTCCACTCTCCGTTTCCCCCCACCAATATTTCTTCGTCTACCCACTATAATAATATCCCTTCTGAGTGTGTCTATTTACTTTTATTTCCTCCAGAGTTACTGTCTCAATCACTATCTATACCACTATCCCTTCACTGTCCCTCTGCCTGGCTGCCCACACACACCTTCAGTATCAGTTGCTATAGTGACGTGTGGTCGGCATCCTCTATGACGACCTTTACACACACACACACACACCATGCAACACATCCCTCACTACGGCAACCAACCAACCTGTCACACCACCCACCACTACACCTGTGTACTGGCAATCAACACAAGTTTTTTTTCTCTCTCTCTCCCTCTCCCTCTCCCTCTCTCTCTCTCTCCATGCAAAACATCCCTCACCACGGCAACCAACCAACCCGTCCCACCACTACTACAATAAGGCCTATACCGGTACTGTCACTCACCACAACAAGTTAGGCTACTCCTACCGTCAAGATAAAGTTTATACATGAACACTCAAAAGCTACATAATATATTCTGTATTTTCCCTTCTTCATTCATAGACCCATCATGAGGTTTGTGAATAGGAATAACACAGATATTAACACCAGCTGACGACCAATAACAAGCATGTACGATTCGGTAAGCACAATCAATGAAACAACCACCACAAATATATATTAGGCAATCCACACCACACGTCCCAAGCGGCCGGCCATGCAACTAAACCGAGATTATTGATGAAACATTGTGATTGTGCTGCCGATATATAGACGATATTGAAGTCTGCAGGGATTCTACAGTATTATTATGTGTGAAAATTGGAGGTAGTGTACTGTAAGATTACTAAAAAATTACCGTACATTTGTGTATCGGTAAATCAGACTCACAACCACAACTGCATAGAGTGTGGAGAAAAAAAGTATACACACCACGGACATGTAAAATCAATACATTGGTTAGGATATACATATATACTCGTAATCCATAATACCTAACCCACCTGAAATCTGGAGCAGGTGGGTTTTAGACGACAACCGACCCAAAGCCTCCATTGGTTCGAAATGCGTGTGGCATCAGTGTTTGTTTGTTATTTGAGCTTAACGCCAATCGACAGTCGACTTCGTAATGGTCATTAAGGCGATATAACAAATAGAGTGTGTGTATGTGGAAAAATGTACGTGTGTGTATGTGAAGAAATGTACGTGTGTGTATGTGAAGAAGTGTACGTGTGTGCTGTATAGTTAGTGTCTGTGAACGTTCTGTGGCCTCATGATTGTTTAAGTCGGCTGTCGTCCAGAAACCACCTGCTTCAGATCTCGGGCTTCGACTGAGGTGGACTACAGACTATGTTATCAGAGTATACAGTCACGAGCCATAATATGTATCCAGGTAGGTCTGCTTCGAATAACCTGATGGAGTATTAAACGAGCTCCGTGCAGCAAGTGTGAAGCAGTATAAGCCTTGTAATTGGTTCACCGGTACGTCAGGTGATTCTAAACTTCAATAAGACCTGGATACTTATAATGGCTCGTGCCTCTACTGTACTGTAGATCTATAAACCATCATGAAAATGTTCAATGACACGCAAAACATCAATCAAACAGCATACAAAGGAAAGGAAGGAAAAAAATAAACGACTAGGTTACTCGCATGCACAGTACACAAAGGAAACTGTACAAAAGAAATTATCTTTATGTAGTGTGTATTCAAGAAACGCTGCATATGTGATGTTGGGCAAATAGTGTAGATAGAAAGGGAATGTTATTCACATTAAGCTGACCACAACACACACACACACACACACAATGGTGATGGTGGTGAAAGTTGTGGGGTCTTTGTCCTATAGTGGACTAATTGAGGGAACCACAAACCATAACTCACCATCAAGCACAAAAATAGCTTAAACTATCCTATATATACCCCAGAAGCTATATTCTGTAAACTACAATACTTATATTATTATACCACATAATTTTGTTTATATCTATGTGCTTGATCAATGCGTGTGTGTGTGTGTGTGTGTGTGTAGGCTAATAATTAACGGGGTACAACCTTGGGAAATGATAGCGGGCAAAAATGGCACTTAAGTCAGTAATGTCACAATCGTACGTGATGATGTCAGGGTGACCACTAGCCTACCTATTAACTAAAGCTCTTCCCCTTCCTTGAACCAATGGAAGGTGTAGTTTGAGTTAACATTATGTCCCTTTCACATGTTTGAGATAAAGTATATATATAAAGTATATAAATTATATGGTACAGCCTATATATTATATGGTAGGGTTCAAAGAATATTATGTATTCTATGAACTCTGGTATATGGTACAGGCTTTACATGTTCATACTGTATATATTCATTCCATATGCAGGCACACATACCCAACATACTCTCTCCAAATATGCAGTCACAGTTAGTATGAGTAGGAATTTCTCTACATTTGTGATTAGGTTGATTCTGCAGTGGATTGTAGTAACTGTACGATGGTTATGGTGATTCAGTAACAAACTAACAATATATTTCCGGTTCATCGTATCATCTCGACAGATACCAAAACATACAAACGTTAGGCTACCATACCGTCCATCACACCAAGACATTTGTTCGGAAATATATCCCTAAGAATAGATACATGACTGCTTGCCTTTGTTTCATAGTATTAAATTTAAGGTGGTAATTCTTTTTTGGTACATTGGAGTGCCTTGATTCCTCTAATGTATGCCAGGAAACAGGACCAGCAGAAGAGCAAAAATAAATAATAGTGTTCTGTTGCTTGGAATAGTTTGTAGGAATCGGCTGCTCCAGATTTACCAACACAAAACTTCCAGATTTACCAACACAAAACTTCCCCCTTATCAATGATGGCAGCATATGGTAGGCAGGCAGGCAGGCAGGCACGGCGCCGCACTGGAACTAACTTTCAAATGTGTGAGTCAGGCAATGCAGTAGTAGTAGTAGTAGTATAGGGAAGTAGTGAGTTGGCAGGGAGGGACACTAGGCTACAGGAATATCTGGAATTCTGGTCTTGACATCATCGGACCTCCCCAGTACCAGCCTGCAGGACTTGGCACCATCTGGATTTAAACTATTCCCAGAGAGTTGAAATACAATGAATAAATAAATAAATAAATAAAAAGTTGATATACGAACATTGTATTTTTACCAGTACAGTATAATACATGTTTTTTTGTTTTCTCTTAATGCAAGGGAAGTTTAAATTGAGTATACAGGCGTAACTATTGGTATATAATTTGTAATGTGATATAAGGTAAAAGTGTTAAGAAGGTGTTTGTAAAATGAGGTTATTATTTCCTCTATACAATATCAAAGAAATAAACATCTCAGTCAAAAATACTCGTAAATTATTTGCTTTAGACGAATCGGTAGCATCCAATTAGGCTACAATCCTTCTAAAAATCTAAATTATGTACTGTACGGTATACGAGTCTAAAAGAACATTAAGGGGGAAGTACAGTGTTAGTACAGTAAATCTGGGGCAAATTATTCCTCCAAACTAGTCCAAGCAACAGAACACCATTATTTTTGTTCATCTGGTTCTATTTCCTAGCACACTTTGGAGGAATCAAGGCACTCCAATGTAACAAAAGTGAATTACCCCCTTAACTCACTTTCTATGCATTTCTCATCATGGTGGGTACATACATACATACATGCGTTACACTGTTTACATCACCAAGTTTTGCGATATATATATAACCTACAGGCATATTTACTGTACAACATATCACGCCACCTATTGTATAGCCTAGAGACTTCCGCGTTTACTGCTGTGACACCCATACACACACACAAACCTTTACACACATAGTTCCTACTCTACAGTCTACACACTCTCTATCTCTCTCTAAATACACACACAAATACAAACCTTTACACACATACCTTTACAGTCTACACACACACACCTCAACAGTCCACACACACACACACACACACACAGTCTGTCAAATTCAGTGCCTGGAATGCAATACCCAAATCCATCATCCTGGTACACAAGGACAGATGGTCGACAGATCCTAAGCCCTTGTTTGTGTGTGTGTGTGTGTGTGTGTGTGTGCTTTTACGGAATTATTTGTACACGACTTTCTGCTTTTGTTAACGACTGAGAGAGAGAGAGAGAGAGAGAGAGAGAGAGAGAGAGAGAGAGAGAGAGAGAGAGAGAGAGAGAGAGAGAGAATGTGTGTGTGTGTGTGTGTTTTACAGACTTGTTTGTACACGACTTTCTGCTTTTGTTAATGACTGTGTGTGTGTGTGTGTGTGTGTGTTTTCTTTTACGGAATTATTTGTACACGACTTGCTGCTTTTGTTAACGACTGAGAGAGAGAGAGAGAGAGAGAGAGAGAGAGAGAGAGAGAGAGAGAGAGAGAAATGTGTGTGTGTGAGTAAGGAAGGGTTTGTAGGCTCCATCGCGTCTCACACTATAGTAGGCTACACTTGCATGATCAATCACACACACACAAATTCCTCACTCAGTACTTAATTCAGGCGCACTCACATTTGTCAGACACATTCACTGGACTCGCACCAAGGTCTCTCTCTCTCTCTCTCTCTCATACATTCACAGTCATAAACAAAGAGAGAAAGTCGTGCACAAACAATACAGTAAAAGTATACACACACACACACATATATCCATACACACACGCTAGGCACGAAACACACGCGGTCGCTCTGACACACATACACACACAAGGCACGCAACACACACACACACGCCCTCGCTCTGACACACATACACACACACTAGGCATGCAACACACGCACACAAATCAACACAAAGGGACGCCCTACAGTGGGACTTTGAATAATTTTCTCGGTCTTTCTCACTTTTTTCCAGAGGGGGTGAGGGAAATGTGTGAAGGGTGAGGTGATGGAAAAATAAAAGCTGAGAGAGAACGGAAGATAGAAAGGTATTGAGAGAGAGAGAGAGAGAGAGAGAGAGAGAGAGAGAGAGAGAGAGAGAGAGAGAGAGAGAGAGAGAGAGAGAATGGTACTCGAAAAGAGGGGGAACAGAGGAAGAGGAAAGGAATTGGTAGAGAGAATGCTTGATGAAGGAGGTAGGGAGAGAGGGGGTAGCAGCAGCAGAGAGGAGGAAGGAAAGATCAGAGGTGAAGGGAAGAGAGGAGGAGAGCAGAGGTAGGAAGAGAGAGAGTGAAGAAAATAAAGCACTGCGATAGACGGGGAGAAGATTAATTGTGTAGTTGGAGTGAGAGGGGAAGGAAAAGAAACGAGGCGAGAAAGTGTGGTAAATTGAAAAGCAAGAGCAAGGAGAGTGATGTGGAGTAGGTGATATGAGAGAGAGAGAGAGAGAGAGAGAGAGAGAGAGAGAGAGAGAGAGAGAGAGAGAGAGAGAGAGAGAGAGAGAGAGAGAGAGAGGCTGGAAATGAGAAGTTGGGAGGGAGGAAACATGGGAATGGAGAGGAAAGAGAGAGAATATTAAAGCCGAGTGAAGGAGGGAAAGTGGAGGAAGGTAGGCGAGAGAAAGAGAGGGAGAGAAGGAGAGAGACGACAGGGTAAAGTGACGAATCAATCTCTCTCTCTCTCTTACCTACACGTACAGTTGCCACCATGCTGGTGTTGTATCTGGTATCAGTGAAATATATGAACTGGACCGAAATTCAGTCGTCTGCTCGGGTGAAACAAACCCAGTGATAAGTTGTCAATATGCAGATTTAACTTTTCTGCAATGAATATCATGCAAAACAAGCTTGTTGGTGTATGAGGTGGCCTCGAGCATTTGATGGCAACTGTACATGGATACATACAAGCAAAATATACATAGAGGTCTGTAGGTACACATACTGTATACAGACACAAAACACGAGCCAAATTTACACACACACACACACACACACAAAACAATACAAAAAGGCACGACACACAGACATACAACCATAGAAAGGCACGATACACACACACACACACACACAATCTAACACACCATTACCCCACACACACACAATTCAACACACCATTACCCCACACACATACACACACACACACACACACACACAATCCAACACACCATTACCCCACACACACACAGCCTAGCCACAGTACAACACACACACATACACACATCTGGGTACACCGACATTGACACGCGTCCAGACACACAGGCGGCACGGAAAGTCAAAACACACACACACACACACACACACACACACACACACACACACACACACACCACGACCATCATCATAGAGGCAGACACGCAAATCCAGGTAATAGTCATACATATGAATACATGCATAGTAATGGATATTCTCTCTCTCTCTCTCTCTCTCTCTCTCTCTCTCATTTATCAGGATGTAACCTTAATAAATCTCCTTCCCTTCCTAAGTCTTCCCCCATTCATACATTTTTCTTCTCTCTCTCTCTCTCTCTCTCTCTCTCTCTCTCTCATATATCTATAACGCCACCCCCACGATCTCTCTTTCTATTCACTCTCCACTCCCTCTCTCCATCCATCATTCACACTAAGCCTTTCCAGTCATACCTCTCTTTCACCTCAGTTTCCCTCTCTCTCTCTCTCTCTCTAATCCATTTTCTTCAATTTTACCAGTCGAACTTTTATCCTTTCTCCTCTTTCAAGCACCGTGCAATATTTTTACCTTGCCATATTTCATCCCCTCTGTTCTTCATGCAAATTTTTTCCTCCACGTTCTCTCTCTCTCTCTCTCTCTCTCTCTCCTCTCTCTCTCTCTCTCTCTCACAAAACCTCGTATTATGCCTCCATCGAGTATCATGCTCTCTCTCTCTCTCTCTCTCTCACACACAAAACCTCGTATTATGCCTCCATCGAGTATCATGGTCTCTCTCTCTCTCTCTCTCTCTCTCTCATACACAAAACCTCGTACTATGCCTCCGAGTATCCTGGTCTCTCTCTCTCTCTCTCTCTCTCTCTCTCTCTCTCTCTCTCTCTCTCTCTCTCTCTCTCACAAAACCTCGTATTATGCCTCCATCGAGTATCATGCTCTCTCTCTCTCTCTCTCTCTCTCTCTCCTCTCTCTCTCTCTCTCTCTCTCTCTCTCATACACCAATTAATTATGCATTAATTATTCATTCATCTCACCAGGCCACTTCCGTACCCTTCATTATTACCCCACCACTAATGAACTCTTTCCCATTATATCCACTCCCCCAAATAGGACTAGGTGGGGGGGGGGGGTCTTAAGGTACACAAGGTAAAGAAAAAATAATAAAAAAAAAATAATATCGAGCATGAGTAGTCTGATGGTTTTGTAAATGATGGGAACAGGTCATGATAAACAAGCTATTTTTTTTTTTTTTTCAGTATCCATCGTCTGAGAATTGAACCAGAATTGAACATACATATTATTATAAGACTACAAAGACGTTGCTGAAACTATAGAAATTTTTGTGATAAGTTGGCAAATGTTTACTTACTCAAATAACACCAATAGATGTTTTTTTTACTCGTATGCGCCCGTATCTCATTAGGAACATTGGTTTTGACTTATTCACATGACCTATATATACACAGAAATGTAAGTGGGAAGCAGCTAAATGTTAACTCAAACAAGGCCCAATGCATTTTGTTGTCTAATTTCTTACTGGTGGCTGCAGATGAGAGGAGTGACCGCGGGTGCCTTATAGTCATCAATAACAACCTTCTCCCTACATGTGATCCACTCCTAATTAGCCTAAGGGGGAAGTACAGTGTTGGCAAATCTGGAGCAACCGATTCCTCCAAACTATTCCAAGCAACAGAACACCATTATTTTTGTTCATCTGGTCCTGTTTCCTGGCATACTTTGGAGGCATCATGACACTCCAAAGTAACATAGTGAATTACCCCCTTAAGGCACCCTGTTATGTAGTCAGAAAACTGGAGGTAAAATGAATCCTTCAAATACTGCCACGAAACACCACCTATATGAAAGGAAACGTGTTTCGTGGCATAGTCAGAAGGAATCAGAGGACTCTAATTCGCATACACGATCACAGAGTCCTTAAGCCAATGTTAGGCAACTCGGTTTATACCAGGATGGAAGGAGCTTGTTTCGTGGTATTGTCAGGAGGAATCAGAAGTCTCCAATTATTATCATACACGATCACAGGGTTCTTAAAGGCCCTATTATTATTGAAAATGTCAACGGCGGTGTTAAATTTATCTCTCCATCTTCCCGTTTCTACAGGAAGCTTGTTTGTTTATTTTCTTTCATCCATGTTGGTGTTATTGTTGTTGTTGAGGCTTCCAGGTTACGTAAAGGAGATGGAGTAGATAAAACCGGTCGCGTAGTCGATTTTTTTTTCTCTTTCTTTTTGGAGAGCTGCCTATCTATTGAGGTATCTCGGATTTTTCATTCAACCAGCATCGTTATTTATGGGAGCACACACACACACACATCAGGGGCAGCAGTACATATCGATCAAGGAGGTTAGTCATCATTTCAACCCCCCCTTCCCCCTCTCCCGTCACTATATCATGCACTCATACTCTTACCCTCACCCCAACTCACTCTCACTCTCTCTCTCTCTCACTCTCTCTCTCTCTGTGTGTGTGTGTGTGTGTGTGTGTGTGTGTTTTCTGTGCACTTCCCCGTCTCTCTCTCTCTCTCTCTGTGTGTGTGTGTGTGTGTGTTTTCTGTGCACTTTCCCCGTCTCTCTCTCTCTCTCTCTCTCTCTCTCTCTCTATCTCTCTCTCTCTCCTCTCTCTCTCTCTCTCTCTCATCTCTCTCTCTCTCTCTCTCTTCTGTGCACTTTCCCTGTTATCCCCGTCTCTCTCTCTCTCTGTTTTCCATGCACTTCCCTCTTACTCCCCCCCCCCACAGTCTCTCAGGAGTTCCCCCCCCCCCTCCTCTCATGTGTTCCTCCGTCACCCCTTCCCTCCCTCCCTCCATTGCTGACTGAATCATGCACTCCCCATTTCTCCCGCCACCTACCCTCAAACCAGTCTCATGCACCGCCTCACCCCCATTCCCATGCAATTCTCCCTCTCCCCCTTATCTATTCTTCCCCCTTACCCCAATGTCATGCACAAAATACCCCATTCCCATGCAAACCTCCCTCTCTCCCTTACTTGTAAACTGACTCATGTATACCCCCTCCCCCAACCTTAACCCTCACCAATGTCATGCACAAAATTTCCCCTTTCTCATGCTCTCCTTTCCCCTTATATCCCTTCCCTGTATACAAGTGACTCATGCCCTTCCCCTTCCCTTCCTAGCTCCCTTCTTTCCCATGCTGGTCTTCTGTCGTTCTTCCATGCAAACCACCCCCCTCATTTAACATGCACACACCCTCCCCCCCATCCTTCTCTCTCTCTCTCTCTCTCTCTCTCTCTCTCTCTCTCTCTCTCTCTCCTCTCTCTCTCAGCATGCATTTTTATTTTTCCTTGCATTCTTTCACCCTCAAGCAAGTGAGTGTATCGTACAGACCTGAAAACTCCGCCTGGCAACACTAATGACGAGGGTTAAAATCTTCACATCATTAAGGTGAAAGGAATATGCAGAAATATTATATTATACTGTATGTTAAGAGTGTAAAAGATTCAACAGTGTATGTATAGCAAACCACCACCACCATCATCACTGTCACTTATTATAATGTTGTTAACATTTTACACATATTGTTATCATTATAGTTTTGTTAATATTCTACTCTCAGTTTTATCATTATAGCACCGTTAGAATTATACTCTTACTGTTGTTGTCATTATAGTCTTGTTAATATTCTACTCTCTTTTATCATTATAGCACCGTTAGAATTATACTTTTTTTGTTGTCATTATAGTTTTGTTAACATTCTACTCTCACTTTATCATTATATCACCGTTAGAATTATACTCTTACTGTTGTCATTATATATTTGTTTACATTCTACTCTCACTTTTATCATTATAGCACCGTTAGAATTATACTTTTATTGTTGTCATTACAGTTTTGTTAATATTGTACTCTCACTTTTATCATTATATTACCGTTAGAATTATACTCTTACTGTTGTTGTCATTATAGTTTTGTTAATATTGTACTCTCACTATTATCATTATAGCACCGTTAGAATTATACTCTTACTGTTGTTGTCATTATAGTCTTGTTAATATTCTACTCTCACTATTATCATTATATCACCGTTAGAATTATACTCTTACTGTTGTTGTCATTATAGTCTTGTTAATATTCTACTCTCACTATTATCATTATAATTATACTCTTATTGTTGTCATTATATCTTTGTTAACATTCTACTCTAATTGTTGTTCTCATTATAGTTTTGGTTTGTGTGATGAAAAAGTCTTCCGTTACTGCTGTCACTATCTTTTTGGATTATGACAAATTTCCTTTCATTGCTTTTAGTTTTTGTTGACATAAGCTTGATGACAATGAGCTTGAAATCTATCTATCTATCTATATCTATTGTATCTATCTATATATCTATCTATCTATATCTATTGTATCTACCTATGTATCTATCTATATCTATTGTATCTATCTATCTATATATCTATCTATATATCTATCTACCTATTTATTGTATCTATCTATATCTATTGTATCTACCTATCTATATCTATTGTATCTATCTATATATCTATCTATATCTATTGTATCTATCTATCTATATCTATTGTATCTATCTATATCTATTGTATCTATCTATATCTATTGTATCTATCTATCTATATATCTATCTACCTATTTATTGTATCTATCTATATCTATTGTATCTACCTATATCTATTGTATCTATCTATATCTACTGTATATATCTATCTATATATCTATCTATATATCTATCTACCTATTTATTTTATCTATCTATATCTATTGTATCTACCTATATCTATTGTATCTATCTATATCTATTGTATCTATCTATATCTATTGTATCTATCTATATCTATTGTATCTATCTATATATATCTATCTACCTCT
>JAWQEG010000816.1:157500-321744 GCA_033782935.1 Petrolisthes cinctipes | reverse complement strand
CTCTCTCCCTCTCTCTCTCTCTCTCTCTCTCTCTCTCTCTCTCTCTCTCTCTCTTAGCACCCAGAAAATGAAGGCCGAGAAACGAGTTTTTACCCCACTACACACTCGACCACTCCACTTTCGCTACCCCTCATTCTCGCCATCAACAATATCACGCCTTGGTGGCTCACACAAAACAACAATAACTGTCTAGATTATTTTAAAGAATAATAATTTACTGCATAACACTTTCCTATAGTCTTAATATTACATAACAGAGTGCCGGATGTTAATTGTTTAGGCTCATTGTTTTTATTTGAAGATAGAAAATGTGCAGCCGTAGCCCCCCACCCACAGTTTGAATATATAGTAGTCCCGTAAGACGCTATGATAAAACAATAATATATCACCTATTTTATCATCCATTTATATTAGACACAGACAGTCTGACTGTAGGAAGCTAAAGCGGTCAGTACCTCTCCAATTCACTGACAAGGATTGGCCCCCTTAAGGACCCTATGATCGTGTATGAAAATTGGAGGCTTTTGATTCCTCCTGCATGCCTGCCAGGTGTGTTCCATATACTGTAGGTGTGTGTGTGTTTCGTGGCAATATTTGAAGGACTCATTTAACTTCAATTTTCTTACTACATCACAGGGTCCCTTTAAAAGCTGGAAGGGGAAGGGGGTTTACACTTACGACAGCCATAAAAATACATACATACGAATACAAACTTTAAGGTTCGATTCTCTTGTTGTTAAATTGGAAGGCTACCCATTCCTCCAACCTATGCCAGAAATCAGACTCCCCTCAGTGGTACTAATAGGATATCTGTCTGTCTCGTGGCATAGTTTGAAGGAATAATACACCTTCCAATTTACCCACAAGAGAATCTCACCTTAATACCCCGAATTTATCTACCTGTCTGTCTATCTATCTAACCTGCCGTGTCTCATCATCTTACATAAGCCCCCCTTCAGATCATCAACTTTGAACTTTTCCCGTGACCTTTGGATAACACCTGCTTCAAAACTGACACAAAACCATCGCCGCCGCTTCAAACATCTCGGTTTGCCAACGAAAAAAATAAAAATAAAAAATAAAAACAGGAAACATGTGTATCATCTCTTAAACATGAAATCAAAACGAAAACCACAACAGATGAATCCTGCCCCCTCCCCCCCCCCAAAAAAAAAAGGCATATATATATATATATATACACACTAATTTTGAACAACTCAAAATTATATAACAAAACGTCAGTCCATCGAAAAAAAAAGAACACACACACACACAACAGAAACCATAGCAACTTGTATATTATTAATCTCTCTCTCTCACACACACACACACACACACACACACACACACACACACACAACGACTTAAAATAATAATGAGTATTGTCGGTCAGGAAGTCTAAGTGAGGAGAATTTTAACTAAGTGGTTTTGGCTGATAGACTTGGAGTAAACAATTCTTCCAACTATTCCAAGCAACAGGATATATATATGTATACCTTTGTTTATTTGATGTGCATGGTGGTCTGTTTCCTCGAGTGTTTTGGAGGAATCAAGGCGCTTTATTATGTATACTATATTCTCTTAAGGGGAGGGGGTCATCTCTCTTATATATAGTTGAACTAGAAGGCTACTGATTCCTCCAAACTATGCCAGGAAACAAGACCCATCACCTCAACACACAACATATATATAGGACCTGTTTCGTGGTACAGATTGGAGGAATCAGTCGACCTTCAGTGTACCCAGAAGAAACGATATAAAAAAAATACGGTATATAAAAAATAAAAAGTGGGCCGGTCGGTTTGTCTTACGTAACATTGATGAACCTCATGGACCTTCCTCTGTTCCTTGTGTGTTATTCCTCTCTCTCTCTCTTCTCTCTCTCTCTTCTCTTCCTTCCTCTGTTCCTTGTGTGTTATTCCTCTCTCTCTCTCTTCTCTCTCTCCTCCCTTCCTTCCTCTGTTCCTTGTGTGTTATTCCTCTCTCTCTCTCCTCTCTTCCTTCCTCTGTTCCTTGTGTGTTGTTTCTCTCTCTCCTCCTCTCTCTCTTCCCTTCCTTCCTCTGTTCCTTGTGTGTTATTCCTCTCTCTCTCTCCTCCTCTCTCTTCCCTTCCTTCCTCTGTTCCTTGTGTGTTATTCCTCTCTCTCCTCCTCTCTCTTCCCTTCTTTCCTCTGTTCCTTGTGTTGTTTCTCTCTCTCTTCCTTCCTCTGTTCCTTGTGTGTTATTTCTCTCTCTCTCTCTCTCTCTCTCTCTCTCTCTCTCTCTCTCTCTCTCTCTCTCTCTCTCCTCCCTTCCTTCCTCAGTTCCTTGTGTTGTTTCTCTCTCTTCCCTTCCTCCCTCAGTCCATTGTGTTGTTTCTCTCTCTTCCCTTCCTTCCTCAGTCCCTTGTGTGTGTAGTGTTAAAATACTATGGAGGGAGGAGAAATTTTTAGTGTTATAGAGAAAGAGGAGAAGTGGTTAATGTTATAGGGAGGGAGAAGTGGAGAGGAGAGAGAAACAACACAAGGGACTGAGGAAGGAAGGAAGGAAGGAAGGGAGGTGTGGAGAGGAGAGGAATAATAACAACCACTTCTCCTCTCTCTATAACACTAACCACTACAAGGAGTATGTATATATTTACAGTGAAAAGTAAACCTCATTTATTTTTGGTAATTGGAAGGCAACTGCTGATTCCTTCACAAACAAACTACAGGTTAGCACAGAAAATAAAATAATCACCTCAACGTTATCAATAATATGGATTCCGTTTCGGGATAGTAAGGATTCTGTTTTGGGACGTAGTTTGAAAAATTCACTACAACTCCAATTTACCTTCAAGAGTTGTTCCCTTAAGGGGGTGCGGGAATAGGGGGACAGGCTGGGGGGGGGTTAGGGTTAGGGGGGGTGCAGGAGTAGGGGGACAGGCTTGGGGGGGGTTAGGGGGGTACGGGAATAGGGGACAGGCTTTCTACCCACCCCAAGCCTGTCCCCCTATTCCCGCACCCCCCAAACCTATCCCCTACTCCCGCACCCCCTTAATTGCCCATCTATCTACTCACTCAATTACATATTCACCTACCTACCTATCTACTTACCTATCTACCTACCTATCTACCTACCTATCTACCTACCTACCTATCTACCTACCTATTTACCTACCTACCTACCTACCTACCTACATACCTACCTACCTACCTATTTAATTTATCATGAAGGGAATCCACATGTAATTAGGCCACTGGGGGAAGGAAGTAACATTTATGGACCAACTTATTCCTTCAAAAGTATTCCAAGCAACATACAAGTCAGTCATCTATATTATTTGTTATTAATCAGGTCCTATTATTTCCTGCCAGACATTATTTAGGGGAATCAAGGAGCTCTAATAGACGAAAATATACCATCCTATTTAATAACCTTGTGTGTGTGTGTGTGTGTGTGTGTGTGTGTGTGTGTGTGTGTGTGTGTGTGTGTGTGTGTGTGTGTGTGTGTGTGTGTGTGTGTGTGTGTGTGTGTGTGTGTGTGTGTGTGTGTGTGTGAATTTTGAATTGAATTGAATTGAATTGAATTTATTTAATCGCTCAGACTTTCACAGGAAAGTATGGAGCACAGCCCCAGTATACATTCATATTTGGGCCTAACTATAAAATTACAGTACAGTATTACTGTATCCACTTGTAATTATGAACATATTATACAGTAACATATACATATATACTACTGTCTCTATATGTAATGCAATCTGCACACACTATACCATCTACACATACATCATCAAGTACACATTCACATACATATACAATATTTTCCACACATACAATATTATCTACTCACACAATATTATCCACACGTACAATTGAATACAATGCAGTCTGCTCTCACAATATTATCTTCATATACAACACCGTATACACATCCACCATACAATATTTTACACACAGATAGTATTATCCACACATACAATATACGATATTATCAACACATACATTATTATCTACACATCCAGCAACATCCACATATAAAATAATATTTTTTTCTCTACCAATATAATCCATAACAATTATGCATATGACATGACTCATCTGAACATTCTCAGAACTGATCTAACAAACATGGAAAAATTATTCAGAACATTTATATTTGTATTTTGCATTAACAACATGTAATTAAAATTCGTAGGCCTTCTTGTATAATAATTTGGTATATATTTTTGACGTAACCTCATTATTTCTTCATTAGTACAAACAAATAGAACATGAAATTCATCAGCAATGTTACCAGCATCACACTTACTACATACACCATCGTCCCTATTTACACCAACCTGTCTGCCAACATTCACAGGTAATCTATTACCTGTGTGTGTGTGTATGAGTGAAAAGTATACCACCCTACTTAATTACCTTTCGTGTGTGTGTGTGTGTGTGTGTGTGTGTGTTGTACTGTATACGTTATTAGTTATTACGCTTACGTCACCAGCGGGCCAAAGGCAATAAATAACAGCGTACCCGAGCAAAACCGGATGTAGAAAAGTCGGCACACGAATGAAAAAAAAAAAAAAAAAAAAAAAAAAAAAATGCTCAGGACTCTATATTTAATTTATTTTTATTATATATTATTATTATTCTGTACCAAAATGTACCATGGTATATATATGTAATAATCTACCATAGCAAAAATGATGTCAGAAGAAATATTCACACCCAACTAAGTATTCATCTGTAACTTATAATTAACACTGCAATATACACGAAACGAGTATATATCTAATATTATCTATAAGACAAAACGGTATTACGTAAAGCACAACCGGTACATTTTTTGCCAGGATTAAAAAAAAAACAAAAAAAAAAAAAAAAACACACACACACACACACACGCAGACAGAACAACACACCAAGGAAATATTATTAATTATTTGCGTATACGACGGGAATAAGTGCATTATATATAAGTGAAAACATAAATATATATAAATAACACACTATAAGTCATATATATTTGCATAGAAGGGAATCATTCGGTACATACATTTCCCACCACCACCACAATAATAATAATAACATCAAAACAAAAACCAAACAACACGTCAAGGTCAGCTCAGGTTAGTATTATTATTATTTGCATACACTATATAATTTTAATTTATTTATTATTATTATTATATAGAAAGGATTCCATGTTTTGTTTTTGTTTTTTACCAGGATGGAAAAATAAAATCACACCCACATCACTTCTAGTTCCGTGTTGTATTTTGAGGCGCCCTTAGTCATGCCGTGTTAAGGTGTGTGTGTGTGTGTGTGTGTGTTGGGCAATCCGGAGCATGACACGGAGATAGAGCGAGGGCGTTTCCAGGCGGAGGTTGGAATGGGTGGGGGTTAGGGGTGGGTGGTATGTGGGTGCGTGGGTGGGTGGGTGGGTTAGGGATGGTATGTGGGTGGGTGGGTGGGTGGGTTCAGGATATTCGGTAGTATGGGAAGGTGGGTGGGTGGGTGGGTGACAAAGGGTGGGTTGGGTCAGGATGTTGATGATGTAAGAAGGTGTGCTGGGTGGGTGAGTGAGTGGGTGGGTGAATTGATTATGGTGGAGGAAGGTTTAGGGGAGTGGACGGGTGGTAAGGAGAGAGAGAGAGAGAGAGAGAGAGAGAGAGAGAGAGAGAGAGAGAGAAGCCTAGATGGGAGGAGGGGCTGAAAAATGAGGCAATCGGTTTAAGCGGTGTGAGAGACGAGTGCAAAAGTATCCTAATGTGAAAATTATAAACAAAAACGCAGGAAAAAATGAACGAACACGCAGACAGACATGAAGGCATAAATACATACATACATACAAGCATATACATACATACATACAAACATATACATACATACATACATACAGGGAGGGAGGCAGACATATTTGTACCATATTATAACCCAAACCAAATATCACTACCATATAATTATACACATCATCTTCTTCCTCAGTAACACTCATTTTGTAATGTTTGTTTAGACTATCGTGTGTTTGCAACGGTGGTAAAGTAAAGTATGATGATGTTGTGTTAATTAATATGACACAAACAACGATTGTTTTTATAGATAGGCTATATATACATACGAAGGGTCCTATAGTGTAGGCTACATAGGAGACTGCTGGTACCCCTTTGTATTCAACCAACAATGGTATGGTTCGATATGCAGGGGATACGAGAGATATTTTCCTGTGCTTTCATGAGGTCATAACTGCATGTGCCGATATAAATGTAAACAAAAGCCATCGATCGTCGTGTTCATTGTCTTATCCATCGCACTTCTGAGTAACTATAGCCCTCCCCCTTCCCAAATTATGATACTTTTTAATATATACAAGATATTCTAGCTTATTGTTGTATAAAAATGTGCCATGTGGGGTCTATAAACATTAGGGGAAATTGTTTACATACACGGGGAGGGTCAGGTGTGGTGTGGTGTGGTGTGTTTGGGTGGTGTGGTGTGTTGTGATGTAGCGTGGTGGTACAGTATGTGGTGTGGTGTAGTGTGGTGTTAATGGTGTGGATAGTGTGGTATGGTGGTGGAAGATGTGGTGTGTTGTGTTGTAGTGTGTGGTGGTGGAGGATGTGGTGTGTTGTTTTGTGGTGTGTGGTGGTGGAGGATGTGGTGTGTTGTGTTGTGTGGATGGTGTGGTGTGGTGTGGATGGTGTGGTGTGGTGGTGGAGGATGTGGTGTGTTGTGTTGTGGTGTGGTGGTGGAGGATGTGGTGTGTTGTGTTGTGTGGATGGTGTGGTGTGGTGTGTTGTGTTGTGTGGATGGTGTGGTGTGGGTAGAGTGGAGAGGATTAAAGCAGTGTTAAAAGCTTACAGTCTATATGTATGCATGTATGTCTGTACTCGTATGTTTGCATGTATGTGTGTGTATGTATGTATGTACAGTATGTATCAAGGAGGAAGAGTGAACCAGTGATGTACATATATGGAACGAGTGGAAGAGATCTGAGTTGTTATGTATGTATGTATGTGTGTGTATGTGTGTGTGTGTGTATGTATCCTACGGACAAACAGCCACAGACAGGTAAATAGATAGATAGATAGATGAAAATAGATAGACAGATAAGTAAATAGAGACAGAGACACAGACAGACAATCAGATATACATATAGATAGATAGATATAAGTATAGAGAGATATTCAGATAGATGGACTTAACAGATAGACAGACGGAGAGACAAAAACCAAAGGCAATCTAGCCAGTTCAATCCGGTATGTAAGTATTTAAACCAATTTCATCCACTGTCCCCTTCGTCGTTCTCTTTCCATTTCCCTTCCCCTTTCTCCTACTTCCTTCCCTCCCCTCTCCCCCTCCCTTTTCTCCTCCTTCCCACGACACATAAGGCCCATTAGCTTCCTCCTTCGATCATTATATTGCTGACCTCGGCCCCCTACAATTACTGCACATTTTTTCATTGGTGGTGGCGTTATCGGGGTGTGCGTGTTCCAGGGATCCCTTTCTCCCCTTCCTCGCATTCAGGTTTATCTTTAGGCTTGGCGGAGGTGAGAGGGTCCGGGGTTATACGTGACGTTATTTTTTTTTTAAATATGAGGCGTGTTGTTGCTGTTGTTGTTGTTGTTAGGGACATTTGTACACTTGTTTATAAAGATGAAGGATTTAAACATGGTTACTATGTTGTATTTTCTTTGGTCTGGGGTTATATATATACGTGGTGTTTTATTTATGAGGCGTGTTGTTGTTGTTGTTGTTTGTTGTTGTCAGGGGTATTTACACACTTTAAACATGTTTACTGTGTTGTATTTTTTTCTATGGCTGTTACAACTATAGGAAAAGTAACTAAGATCACCAATACACATGAGGGAGCAAAAAAAATAAATAAATAAATAAATAAATGAAATAAAAAGGTGCCATGCTGAACGTGCAGTAGCGAACCGAGTATGGAACCCAAACAGGAGGCTATTCGGACCACAACGGCAACACTCTTAATTAGACTGTACACACTCATACGTCATGAATTGTAAATCTCCGTTGTTTGAAAGTGCCTACTCATTTCTGCATTTGCATTTTACGAATTTGCAAGATAAGGGGATAGTATATTGTTGATAGACTGGAGCGCCTTTTACACCTCTCAAATATGCCAGGAAACTGACCTACATGAAGAAAAATAATATTATCTTGTTGCCTGGATGAGTTTGGAGGAATAATTTGCTCCAGATTTACCACCCAACACTATATATATATATATATATATTGGTATATTAGAGCTCCTTGATTCCTCCACAGTATGTCAGGAAACAGAACCAGATTAACAAAAATAATGGTGTTCTGTTGCTTGGAATAGTTTGTAGGAATCAATTGCTCCAGATTTGCCAACACTGTACTGCCCCCTTAATTAAATACTAAACAACAACTAAAAGGACAAAGGTGGGAAAAATTATTATTATTATTATTATAGGGCATACAGTAGTATAAGAAGGGACACGAAAGATCAAATTGATTGTCGAAAATTTTGTTCCTTTCTCCAGGGTTTGGTAATTTCGACCTCCATCCGATTTTCGAATAAGTCTGTATATATATATAAAAAAAAAGGCACACATTGCATTTTATACATTTTTTAATTGTTTATAAATGATCTAATAATGGTGAATTATTCTCCTTTTATTTCCTCAGGTTGTGACAAAGAAAGGCATAACGACCATGATACTTCCATTATGACATCACCAACACACTAACAATCAATCACCCTCAAACATCCAGATAAACTCTAAAGTGAAACCCATGAATGTAAATATCCCCAAGTCTGCAAGATGTGGTTAGGAAAACATTACGTGTGTACTGGACTACTGGTGTTGTTGGTATTGGCAGTGGGTGAGGTGAGGTCACAGAATAGCGAGAACCCCCTAACGAATCCGACACCACACGGCCCCCCACCACCACATTACACAAGTCCCCCACACCCCTTATGGTTTGTAAACGGTCCCACGGGGTTCTCAGTGGAGGGAGAGCACCACAGGGTTACAGGTGTACGTGACTACATAAACGGACCCACTGGAACCTCAGTAGACAGACAAGAGGACAGGCCGAGGGGGACCTACATCAGCGGACCGTCCCAGACATCAGTGTTTACCCAGGAACGCAATGCAGACGAAGCGGAAGAAGCGGCCTTGGAGGTACACCTGGAAAAGTCAACAGATGATCAAGATGCCACGGCGGACAATGTCACAGCTATTGTAGATCCCACGACGATACCTGCTGCTCCTTCTGATGGTGAGGGGGACCATGTGGCCACAGAGGTAGAACAGGGACAAGACGATGGTACACTGAACGAGGATGGAGGTGCGACGGAAGGCGAGTTGCAGCCGGAGGAAGAGGAGGTGAAGGAGGAGGAGGCAGGGGGCGCCATGAGGTCAGCCGGTCGTGGTATCATCAACACACATCCAGACGAAGGCCCTGAAGATGCACAGGTCAGTAAAGGTTTCTCATTCTCTTTCTTCTTCTCCTCCCCTCTTTTGTTTTCTTCGTGTTTTTTTTATTTACGTCGTGTATTAATTTTCATAATTTTGGGACACAAATTATGACTGGCGTTAGTCCACGTGTATTGCATAAGATGTCTAGTGTTATTTAACATCTGGGCGTTAGTAGTGACTCCTCAAAACAAGAAAAATAATCTAAATCAAACTAACACACATTCCTCTACCCTTTAATCAATCAAGCTACGACTTCTCCCGCCCCATATACCGCTTGTTGAAGTAAAATTAATAAACCATACGACACCTGTGATATCTGGACAAAGTAAGACTATATATGCTAAGGACGGAAGCCAATGGACAGACGACGAAGGAAACATTCTCGTGTTATAGATATTTTAGAAGTGTTTATAAATGTGGGTTGTGTTATGGCCGTGTGTGTGGTGGTGATGATGATGATGATGAGATGACATCCATCACTATCATGTTAAGGACAGATCTGTGTTAACCCCACCACGCTACACTCCCATCATGTAATTAACTCTCTCTCTCTCTCCACAGGTCCTCCTAAGTGGTATCCACATCTCTCTTTCTCTCTCTCTTTCACTCCACCACTCACAACTTTCCTGTCACCCACACTCACTCACTCACTCCTCCTTTTTCCCTCTGCTCTCTTTAGAATCTTCCATTTGCTGCTGTCCCTACAACTCTCTTTACTTCTTTCTCTCATCTACACACAACTTGTCTTCCACCTTTGTTCACATTCTTCCCTTTTCTTGCACACTCATCTCCCCTCTCGAACACACTCTCTCTCTCTCGTTCATTCACTCCCTCTTCCGTACAGTCACTTATTCCCTCGTACACCCACTCCCTCCTTCTCCTATTCACTCACTATCTTCTACATTCACACTTTCTCTCATAAATTCAATCCCTCCCTCTCCAGTTCACTAAAGTCTCATCGCCACCTTTCCCCTTCAGATCCTCCCACCGGGGCTCCACATCGACACCACCGACGGCTCCAGGGACGCCAGCGACTGGGTGTACGCCGGAGGGGAGTGGGCGAGGATGAACCTTCCTGACCCAGCCCACCCAGGCATACCCACACCCACACTCCCCAGCCCTGCATACGTCGTTGTCACTAACGAGTATCTCAAAAAGGTAGAGAGAAGGGAAGATTTAGGGCTTTATGCCTATAGACTCATGGTGTTGGTCATAAAGGCAGTCAGTGTTGTTACATCAACATATCTTTCCCCAGCCTACAAGGTTACAATCCTTACTCTTACAGCCGGGTACCTACTTACTGCTAGGTGAATTGGGATATAGGGGGATTAGAACATTGTCCAACAATTCCACTGACTCGGGAATCTAACCCGGAATCTCTCACTTGCTAGGCGAGCATTATAACCATTACACTGTAGGGTCTTGGGGTCCCTACTAATTCCCTTAGGGTGCTCAAACTCACTGGTTACACAGTACACAGGTTTATTGTAGAACAGAGTGTAGCACAGTAATGTAGTACAGATATTAAGGCACTCCAGGACCAAGCCAGACTTGGTAGAGAGTAAACAGGTGGTACAAACACTTGGGAGAGCTTGCAGCAGCGACCACCTACACAGACGTGTGTTTGTAGAAGGTGGCGAGGGTGTACAGGAACGGAGAGTGACGACAGCTGTTGGTCTGACAAGGTCCGGAGCTAAAATGAGTTGCATTGGGCCACTTGATGTACATTACCGCTATTCCTTTTGTTAATTCTAGAATGTGTACTATTCCTGTGATATATCCAAACTAATCGGTATGTGTGTGTCTTTATGTATTTTAGGTGACAATGAAGAGGGAGTTCAGAAGGATGACCAACCTCTCCCTTCACTACAGCTTCTTCCTCAGTCAAGGCGAAGGTCCACCGGGAGTACCACAACTTGAGGTGTGTATGTATGGCAAACACTATATATATATATACGTCTGCTGTTTGCCTGTCCATCCTTATGTCTCGTCGCTTTATATATATATATATATATATCCCTGTTTGTCTGTCTGCTTTTCTGTCAATCTTAATCTTTTACTGTCCTTTTTTTTGTTTGCCTGTCCATCTTTGCGTCTCTTTTTTAATATCCCTGTTTGTCTGCTTTTCTGTCAATCTTAATATTTTTCTCTGTTTTTTCTTTATATATATCTGTCTGCTATTTATAACTCTCTCTCCTTCAGTCCGTTTTCATTTGTTTGTCTGACTGTCATTTGTCTATCTTTCTACCTATTCGTTTCTTCCGTCTACCTATTTGTCTCTCTAAAATCGTAGTTACTATTGTATTTCTCGTGGGTTCGCCTCTCTCATCTTCCACGTTATTATTTTTTTTTTTTTTTCATGCTTATCGTTGCTTTCGTTATTCTCATTATTCGATTTAACCTTTTCCTTGCTGCTCCATCTCTTGGCTATCACCTATACCACCTACACTTTTATTCGGATTCCTGTTCTTCTCCACCTTTCACTTTCCAATTATTTTCTTCTTCCTCTTCATTCTTACTTCGTTGGTTTGCCTCCTCTCCTTATTATCATCTTCTCCCTCTACGCTATTCAGTACTTTTTTTTTTTTTTTTTTGAAGGTTCCCAAACGCCTCCGCTTTATATTCCTTCATTCTTTTAATCTCCATCCATTTATTTTTCTATTATCCGCGGCTCCCTCCCTCCTTCCTCACAGTCACACCTCATCAGTGTTGACATAATGACGGTGCCCACCCAGCTGACCGAGTAAACAAACCAGCATGCAACCAGTGGGAAGGGGGGGAACACCGCCACGGTAATTTCCCCAATTGTACAATATGCATACATTTTCCCTGCTGTCGGGTTGGTAAATATGGGACAAGAGGATCTATTAGATATTCATTATAAAGGGGAAGTATGAAGACTGAATGATAGGCTAGAAAGAACTTGTACAGCCGGCAGCATAGATTCGCGTCCATCTATTGTACTTAATATTGCTATATAATATGACCAGATAGTTGGTATCTGAATCAGTTTTTATTCCAACAACATACGTAATTTACCATATGAAAACTCTATCTGTCATCTCTGTATTAAAATTGTATTACATCACTATAGCTAATACATACACAGATGGAAATGAAGCGAACTTATGCTGCCGACGGTACCACAAGGAAGAAAGAGACAGAGAGGAGGGACAAAAAAACACAATGTAAAAGAAGAAAAGGAAGGATATTTGAACAAGAGGAAAGGGATTGGCTTGGATCAGGAGGGGCGCCAAAATCCTTGAAGTATTGCCCACATCTTTGCAGGCAATAACCTCATACGGGGAAAATAATGTAAAAATGCATCCCTCCATTCCTTGACAATATTGATATAACCTATACTGTGTGTTGGCATTGACAGGTGTACCATGTGGTGAATGACACAACAACCCAACTGCTGGCTAAAGAAACCTCCCGAGGTGCCTGGTCAGACCGAACCATCAGGGTACCAGACACCAGTGACACCTTCTCGGTCAGTAACTAATTAAAGAGGTAGTACAGTGTTGGTAAATCTGGAATAAGTGATTCCTCCAAACTATTCTAAGTATTAGCCGAATAACATTATTAATTTTCTAGTCTTTATGAACACTTCATGTACCAGTGGTGTGTATGAATTCCTGAGGCTGACTGTACTTACGTTCTCATAGCATTTAAATTTTGCAACATCCATTTCTGTATTCTAGATTACTGACACGCTATTTTCATTCCAGATTGTGTTTTTAGCCAGACGCATGAAAGAAGGAAACGAAATTGCCCTTGATGACATTACCACAAGTGGGACCAGTCTTGGAGACCCAATCAGCTCCTCAGATGTTCCAGTACTTCAAGAACCTGAGGAGAGTATAGTGCCTGGCCAAGATACTGCAATGCAAACCCATGACATTGTAAATGCCACACAGCTCCTTGATGATGATAAGTTCACTGATAACCAAACATCCATAATAACACTTGATGGAATAAATGCCACTACACAAGGTGAAGAAACAATTACTTCTCCAACAGATACAGAAAATGTTGAAATATCGGAAAAAACAGAAACCACAGGTAATGTAAACATAGTGGGGACACATTTAGTTCCTAATGATACAATGGATGACAGTGTAAAATTGAAGAATAATATAACTTCTTCCAGTGAGTGGACAGAGGAAATTGTCCAGCTACAAAATGATGAAGATGAAAAGGGTACTCATAAGAAACTTGCACAATCAGAGCACCAGTTTACTGCAGGTAACAGTACAGATAGGCAAGAAACTTTCTCATCCACCAGTGAAAATGAGAAGCTGATTGATGAGAATACTGGTAGTGTTAGCGATAAATTAGATAATGTTGACAATGAAACTTACATATTTTCTTCTCCAACAGATGCAAACACGACTATAGGAAAGAGTGTGTCATTGGGAATAAGTCCTACAATGGAGACAAACGTGACTATTGAGAACAATCAGACCCAGAACACTGAGGACACAACCAATTTGACCAGCATCAGCAGCACTAACAAACCTACAGATGGCAATGAGACTACTTCTGAAATGCCACACATTCTTGACAACATGACCCAGTCTGTCACTACCTCCAGCAACAACCTGACTACAGACAGCATTAATAGCACACTTAACACACAACCACCCAAGCCATCTAGTGGTGAGGAACTGTCCTCATTGCAGACCACTGAGTCACTCAACAACAAGACAACCACCACCAGTAATTCTGAAGACACATCAGACATTATTCCACTAAACATTAATCGTACATCCACTTCAGGAGCCGTCACCCCTACTATCAATATGACAATCTCTCCTTTGAACACCACCACTGGAATTGATGAGCCTATAATCAGCGAGTCCACCACAACCTCCTGGAGAGTGTTTCAAGTATTTCTTGTGTTGTGTGCAATTGGATTCCTTGGTCTCGGTTTCCTCTACTGGAAGAAGAAACGACGGCAAGAAGACGAGATCCCAGTGTTCACCCGACCCTACAACACCGACTACCACAACCCAACCTTTAATATGGATGATGATGCAAGCTTTGTGTCACGGGGTGGAAAACATAACTACAAGTCATTTGATTAATAGTTAAGTAAAATAATGATCATATACTGATTATTACAAGAACAAACACAAGGAGTGAAAGCTTGTATGAATTATCCATGTACCATATCGTACATGTTCATATTACCATAAGAAATTTATGAATATATAAATGTGCACAGCTGTTATTCATAAGTCTGCAGCCATTTTCCTAGTCCCTCACCTTTATTGAAAAATAGAGTATGATGACATTCAGGTTTGTCATTAAGATTTGAGACACATGAAAGGTTCCCCCTGCTGAGACAAGCTAACATCATATATTTTTATACAATTTAAGCCAATATGAAGTACCATGGGGACAAACTACATTAAGTAATTTTTATGTGATGTTTGCCATATTATATGAGTCTACTGACCCAATCAGAGTTAAAGGAGTACCTTCTATATACTGTATAATACTTCGCATAACTAACTCTTTCATTCTCGATCATGCAATTTTCATTATTTCCCACAATACAAAAATTATAAAATATCCCCTGAAACAAATATGAGTTACCTAAAAATGGAAACAATTATAACCTTAAAAGAGCAAAACTGATACATTAACCATATTATACCCAATCTTGAGGCAAGATATGGTCACTTATCCTGAATATAAGTTACAGAAGGGCACTATCCCTACCCAATGACAAGCCTCTAACTCAGTCCAGCTATACACGAGACAAAACCAATGTCACTGGACCATCCTGGAACCCATCAACCTATTAGAAACTTGCTGCCTAAGACCCACACTACAGCATATTGTATGACACTGATTACATGGGTTGGTTTGAGTTCTGTATGTCATTACAAATTACACCTTTAGTTAGTTGTGCCTGACTCTGTGATGAATGGGTGAGTTGGAGGAGAAAGATACAGTATATTATATAGTTAATTCTGATGAATGTAGGTAGAATCTATATATCATTGCTGGTGTGTAGATTAAACAAACAATGGTGATATACAACTAATTTTAAAGTATGTAAATAATAAACATCAAATGAGGAACAAAACTTTACTGACACTTTATCAATTCTGTTTCCACAAGTTAAGGCAGGACTGAAACTTAGTGAATAAGATAAGTGTTTTTCCTCTTTGGTAGTTATCACTCATAAGCATCAAAACAATACTGAACAGGTACAGTAGTGAGTTTAGTCTTTCCAAGTCATTCCTTAATTGCCGCCCATTCTTAAATAGACCAGTCAGAGGACATTACTCTGAGCTACCAAGACCTGGGCCAACAGACCTTCTGCAGTTTCCTAAAGTTTAATGTTCACTCACCTTGTATTGATGTCTGAGTAACTCCTTCCTTAGTTAGTAAAAAGGTTGTGTTGCTGCAGGCAAATTGTGGACTACAGATTCCTCCATCCTATGCCTTGAAACAGATTCCCTCAGTATAGGTGCAGGTTTGTAGCATATCTGTATTACAAGCATCCAATTTACTGACAACACTACAAGCCTCTTAAAGCACAAGTTGTACGTACATGCTTATTGTTTATGCAAGTTGTTAGGGCAGAAAATCACAAAGGATTGAAGGAGACAATATGCTGTTGGCAATTTGAATGCTACTGATACTTATTAAGTCCTGTATAGCAAAAAAACATATAATTTAAACTGTACATTACATTTACTGAAACCTTCTAATCCATATCAGAATGCAACCATACTAAGTCACATAGACAAAAACTTTCACTAGAATTATGCGGTACAGTCTAGGCCTTGGTTATCAACAATATGAACAGAAACTGTGATGTTTTAGTGAATTGGAGGTTAATGATTCCTGCAAGATATGCCACAAAGGTGCTATTGTGTGTCATAGTTTGGAGGAATCTGTAGTTTGCAACCTGGAGACTAAAATAACAGATCAGCTCAAGGACTATTGCAAGAAATTCTGATACTACAATGAGTGGTGATGATGATGATGATGATGATTATTCCTCCAAAATATACGACAAACCAAATTCCTTCTACAAACTATAAGTGCATGTGTTGGTTTGTGGCATACTGTAGTTTGAGGGAATCAACAGTCTCCAATTTGACAATTAGTGTATATCACAATATTGGTCCCTTAAGCAGTTGAGTGTGAAAAATGTGGACGGTATAATGTTTATATCCAGAGTCTGAACCATATAAATATTATGAAATACTGTAACTACTGTACTTGATAAGAAATGTAAGAGAAGTGTGTATCTAGTTATTATATATAAATATATTTACTTATATACCAATATATTATAACTATACAAGTGGTTGTTAGTATATAATGTAATAAAACATTGGCCATTATACTTTATATAATAAGTAACTGATCAGATTACCTTGTGTTATTAGCATGGTTAATAATGATATACAAGATGAAGACAGTACCAGTAAGCTTATGATACATTCCCCTTCAGTAAAAGGTAACTTCAAGTTTACCAATTTATGAACAAGAATACAGTTTGGGGGATATCTGATATGGCTTCACCATGATGCTGTTTTGAAATTTAACCTACAGAATGCAATCACTGACATTTTCAACAAACTTGGGGATGATGATGAGTAAACACTTTACAGCTTCCCTGTGTTAGTGGACAGAATATCATCAGTTCAAATGATTAATTTAAGACTACATTGTGGACTATTCAAGGAGACAATGTTGATTGGGAGTGTGGAAGGTTACTAAAGTGTCTGTACATTCCACTTCTGTCTTGTATAGCCTGCACATATCCCAGCAAAGTCCTCCTTGATACCCATTCTCTTAATTAAAATTAACAATACTTTGTGAACTAAACCTTTATGCAACAACAATTATGACTGACATACAGTATGTTACCAGTCATAACCAGGTATGTGAAGCCATTACTCATGAAGTACAGTACTGTAATACAATACAATGTTGGTATAGTATCCAGGATGAGCGGTGTGGTTTGTTTGGTAAGTGTATGCATCGTTCACCTCCACCTTTCATCAAAACCATTCCTACCTTCACCTCCATCCCTGTCCCTATGCATATACAGTAATTTTGTTTGTGCTCTTTGATCAGACTGCAGGTTCAATACACCTGCCTTCCAAATTATTCTCAAGGGATTAAACAAAGTCATGAATCTAAATGAAGCAAGTCTGGCCTCACAACAGAAAAGGAAAGGAGTAAGTGCTGATGTAATAGACTTTTACAGAAATGTACTCTTAAGTAGTACTACAAAGACAGTACAAACCATACTGTAAAACAATAAAAAATAATTACAGTATCACACCAAACACAGCACACGTATACAGAGGTTAGTGTGATGTTAAAATAAACATGACATTTGAAGAACAAAAGTTACAGAGTTTAATAGTACCTTGATCTATCAAAACAAATTTATAGGATTCCCCATTTCGGCTGTGAAGTTTTATGATTATAAACACATACAGTGCATACAGAAATTGTGTCCTTAAAATAGGGTACCGTATTATAGGTTTCAGTAAAGTCTCATTATTACCACTGTTCATGGCAGATTGATTCATTAATGGATTTTGGTTTACTTTATGCTTTCATAAACAAGGTTGACAGATACCTCCACTTATTTTAACACTCTGGGACATATATAGCTCCACAACATACTGTACATAATAGGTTTTGATTCTGGGTTTTTAATGAAGCTTTCTGAGTGTATATAACAAAAAAGAAAAGCCTTGTTTCACTTTAATAATTTCTTTTAAAACCAAGGACCAAGGAATGCAATAATATTCCTGTAAAAAGTGTACCTTATGGACTCAAAATGTCATGTATTCAAGTTCTAAATTTTGGTTATACAGTACAATACTGTACACTGTATTGGAAGCCCACAGTGCAGTCTCACCTTCATTATATCCATCTAACTCCCTCAAACAGGACTTCCAGAGGAAGAATTGGACGAGGCTCTGTCCATCTTGCGGAACATACTGTCTGCCCAGTCCAGTCCAAACCTCCGCAAAATTTCACCCATGTCTGGCATAGATGAGACGGACTCCGATGACTCACGCTCCTCCTTTGCCGTTTTCAAATTGGACTCCGATGATGGTGGTGGTGGTGGTGGGGAGGTACAGCTAGATGATGATGGGATTGATTCACCCTGGTGGTGGTGGTGGTGGTACTGCTGGGTCAAGGTTGTAGTAGGACTGATTTGTGTTGTATGATGATGCTGCTGGGATGCTGCTGTAGTGGAGCTCCTGTGTGATTGATACTGGGGTTGTAATGAAGCTGTGCTTTGGTTAAAGTGTGATATCTGCTGCTGCTGCTGTGATTGTTCAAAAGAGTAACTATGTGTGTTTTCACGGTATACAGGAGTAATCTTGGATGGATCGGTTGTCCCACCAATGGATCTATATTGTGAGACAGCTTCTGAGCTCTTGTCAAACTCTTTATAATCTTGATTTTGAGTCTGTTCAGAAATAGGGGAGTCATGCTGGGCCTCAAAAGTCCGAGTTCTTGAATGATCACCAGTATAGCTAGAAAGAGGCAAAGTTGATACGTTATTCCTCATGGTGTTTCCATGAGTGGTGCTCACTTCTGGTAATGATACTTCAGCTGGACTTCTGTCCCTGTTGATATTGTCTACAAAGGTGTTTGTCTTTTCTTTTGTGTCTTTAATTAGCTTATGTTCTTTATGTTTATATCTGTTGGGAAAACTTAACTTTTCATGTTGGTGTAAATACTTTCTCCTTGACCATAAAGTGTTCAGTTGTTCATCTGATGACTTTTCACTGGATGGTCTAACCAATGAAGAAGGCTGGACCAGTGGCCCTTGTCTATATGGAACAGACACATCACTTACAGCATCCAATGAAGACTCATATTCCCTTGAGGGTGTATGGTAGCTGTTTGACCTACCGGTACTGGGAGTAAAAGAAACTAATATTAGTTTTGAAGTAGCTAAGAAATTAGCAAAAGCATATTAATGTATGAAATATTTGTCAATGAGGTAAATCAATGGTTTGTTGTAACAAGAATGTTTTTAATTATATTTTTTAAAGAATGTTTCACTGTAATTATGTAGTATGTTCAAGGATCAAGTAATCACTACAAACAACACTATCTTCTTACCTAAAGGAAACATTTTTGGTAAGTGATGCATCAGAGGCACCTGGAGGAAGGGGTGGGGTTGACAATCTTTGTAAAGGATCAGGTTCAGTTACTGAGGATTTCTTCTCTATACTTTCACTCTCCTCTTCACTAATTACTTGCTGGTGTCTCTGCTCTGAATCCACTCTGCCTTTACTTGGTTGTTCTGTCTCATTACTTGTAAACCTACCTCTGTTGTGAGATGGTAGGGGTAAATGTGGACTCACATCATGAGACACAGGCTTAGTTGATGCCTTACTAAAAGCAGAAATATATTCTGAGGGAGATCCAGAACCCAAAACAACTGGATATGGTGGCAGCATGTGTCTTGGAGCTACAGAACTACTAGTCCCAACACTGCTGCTGCTTATTTTTCTCCATGGCAGTTGTCTGCTGACATCTTCACTGGTCACTTTACTAGGCAGCTTTTTAATAGAGGATTCACCTGATGTTGTAGACAGGTTACTGGGCACCCTACTGTTTCCCTTTGACATAACTTTACTAGAGGATTCAGCAGATGTTGTAGAAGGGCTATTGTCTACCTCTGTACTGGGTACTCTACTGTTTCCATTGGATATATACCGGTATACACTGGAAGATTCATCTGATGTTTCAGAGATGCTGCTTAATTTAACTGGAACTCGGTCAATGTCTGTGTAATTAGAGTCTGAGCTTGATGTAATCATTCCTTTGCTAGAGGAGGGGGTTGTCACTGTAACTGAGGACTCATTACTGCTGTACCTCTGCCATGTTTCAAGAAGTGAGGATAGGGATGACATAGACAGGCCAGATCCTTCAACTGTAGAAGTAGATATATTTTCCAACTCGTCTTTCTTCATATCTAACAGTTTCTTTACATAATATTGCAGCAACTTTTTCTTTTGCATTTCTAATTTTACTTTCCTCTTCAGTGGTCTCTGTCCACTGCCTTCTCCCTTTAACTTTTCAGTATAAGTGCTAGGAGTACTGTTCTGGTGGCTGGCCTCCTGATGCCTTCTGTCCAACTTGGAATCAAGGAGGCGTTGAGTCCTTCTTCGCTGTTCTTGGATTTTTTGCAAGTTTTTCTCCAGTTCTTGCAAGGTTGCAGAGTGCGTTGGCAAGGATGAAGGAAGACTGTTGTAATCTGTGCTGCTAATCTCAGAAACTTGTGGCACAGGACTTCCTGGCCTTGATATGTTCTCATCAAATGTTGTTACTGTCTTAAGTGTACTTCCACTACTCCCTGCACTTAGTTCTATATTAATATTGATATCCTCTGAGGTTAATTCTTCAAAGCTTTCACTTTCCTGGGGCATCAGTGGAGGATCTTTAACTCTGTGAATGTTACTGCTGCTCTTGGTGGTGATCCGGTGGAGTGGAAGTAAATCTACAGGCACTGTCTCTGCTAAATGAATGTCATCTGACCTTCTCTCTCTCTTCTCTCCTTGTGTTCTTGGTAGGAGTGTGGAAGGTGGCCCTGTGTAATCTGTGCTTCCCAGTTCAGAGTTTGAGTTTCCTGTTGATGTATGTGGTAATATCGATGACATGTCACTATCTTCTTTATCATGTACAGTTTCAGTATGATGTGGGGCTTCTGGTCTGTCAATATCATGGCTTCTCTGAGGGATCATATCATCTGTATATTGAGGGGAATCTTCCTGGTCATATTCTTCATCTGTTATTTGTTCATCTAACAAAGTGTTGTACAGTCCTTTCAGAAGTCGGTTCTTCCGTCTCTTCATATGCTCCAACAGAGATTTTAAGTCATGAGATTTTTGTTGTGAGCTGAGTATCTGACGATCACTCTCCATGATGGATGAATCATATTCCTCTGTAAATTGAGTTTAAATTATCAGTTTAAATGTACAGTGCTGTCAAAGGTATAAATAAATATGTTTTCAAAGAAATTCAGGCTATAAATTTCTCACCTGTACTAAATAGGCTAATAGAGAGATGAACTAATATTCCTCATTTCTGAACATTTCTACATGGGGGGAGCAATGTACAGTAATGCCAAAAGATGTTATGTTAAAACCAATAGTACTGTGTCATATTGCCTAAGACTAAAAATATACTTTACGTCACTCTGTGTGTTTTAGGTTCACTGAAGGTCATGATACTGAGACTCCTCTGCTACAGAAAAAATACATAATGAGGTTACAATGGAAAAGGATAGCACTACACACCTAAGCCATGTGATAAGTCCGGTGAGAGGGGAGGCTGCTCATCAGGTGTGGGTGAGTGAGGTTCCTCTAGGATACGTTCTACTGCTTTTTCCATCTCTCTCTGCTGCTTTGCATCCCTTACCTCAACCTCAAATACCTGAAAGACAGAACAAAAAATCTCTTAAGTTAGGGATAAGTATTTACTTAGGGATGTAGTCCTTACTAACCTACTATATCCGTGTCTAATAATGGTACTGTACTGTTGCTGGCTACATTTCTTTCTGTCCCCTACAACTGGAGTATAATGTGAGCCCAAGTCAAACAACTCAGTTTGAAATTACACATCCATGGAAATATCACCAATATCACCAATATCACCAACAATATTTTTTTTCCCAGCACAGAATAATTCATGGTACACCTGCTATACAAAACCCTTCTGTATGTAATCATGGGGAAGGGAGAGAATATCCCTTTGGGAGGATTAGGTCACTCATAAAACCTTGCCAAATGAGGTGGAGCTGTTATTCTTCAGTCTTGGCCAATATCTAAGGGAAGATTCCATAGGTAGGAAAATAAATAAAGACCTTGTAGTATATGGATGGAGAATATGGCTATAACATCATTTTGTGAAATATCTAGTGTTGTGACAGACAATTATAATAATAATAATGATAATATTAAAAATATAAAAAAACAAGACTACAATACTCACTGTGGGTGGTGCATCACCAAAGTAAGCTGAGAGTTGGTGTCGTCGCTGTGCATCATCCAACCCTGCCACTAACTCTTGAGCCAGGCGGATCACACGCACCTTGGCCAGTGCTTTCTGCCCTCGTTCCTTCCTCTTCCTCTCTTCCTCCTCTGCTTCCTTCATCTTAGCCTTCTCTTTTTCTACCTGCACTGCAGCCTCTCTTTCTGCAGCCATTCGCGCATCAGGCTGAAATGTGTGGCTCATATAATCTGTTCTTGTGATACTGACCTTGTGTACCATAAGCTTTTATTCAATAAACAACACTATCAAACAAAAAGCATATATCATTATGGTGTCATTGTCAGTTTACCAGTCTATTATGAACCTCAACTGTTTATATTAAAGACAAAATTTCCTCTAAGTCTATGAGAACAATATGATCTAACTGATAGTGTAATGTTATACCAGTATCATCTGATGAAAAGTCACATGCCTATATTGTATATAAAGTAACAGTTATATCTTCAAGGAAAATGTCTGAGAATATATAGCCTATATCTGACAGAACATCTACCTGTACTTCTTATATACTATACACACAATTGAAGTCAATTTATACTGTCAATTTTACATACCACAGTTGACCAGATTTCCTTTTCAATGTTGACATTACTTGGGATGTAGGTGGTAGTGGTGAAGGTGCCGGCCTCATGTAACTGAACCTTAGCTACTTTCTTCACAACTGGCCTGGAATATATCAGTATAGAATTTGAAATACTGGTGCTATGAAGGGTTAATCTTATATTAATTTAACAAGGAAGATAAAATAAAATCTAAAGCAATTACTACATCTTTAAAGTTGTTGATATCACAGATTCTATACCGTACGTCAACACACTTTTTCATTTTGAAGGCCTGAGGTGTGGGTAAGTTGGCCACACGTGCAGCTCTCAGCTTCTCCTTGTTCACTGCCTCCTGTCTCTGCTGCAACAACCTCTCCTTCTCATGTTTCTGCTGATTCATCTGGTCCTTTTCCACTTTCCTTGCTTCTTGGCCTCGTTGTGCTGCCACTTGTTTGTTGTGCTGCTGACGCTCAGCCAACACCTTCTCAACATCAGGCTGTAAAGGAGGAATCACACACTACAACTTAACTGAGAATAAATACATTAATACAGTAAGTAATGGGGCTGGTATGTTTGTAATGTAAGAATTAAATCGCACCACATGATTATACTGTGTAAGGTGAGTCTAGAAGGTGCATAGATTAAGGAACACAGCTGGAGTGAAGGAGGAAAAAATTAAAGGTTGAGAAATTAAGAAAGAGTCATGCAGTAGCAGAGGAATATATGAGCAAAATGAAGAATTATCTTAGATTGGAAGGGATGGACCTGACCTAATCTAACAAAAAATGTGCTGTAGTGTTTAAGACTTGTATAGTGATGTGTATAATTAATAAGGTTTGGTTATATAGTGGGACAGAAGAGAAGCTAAAGTACCAACATCACCACCAAGCTCCACTGTCTCATCTAGTGCGATACCCAATAATCTCGGGGCCTCGCAAGAGTCACAGACTACTGACACCCTACAGTCCCGAGGTTGAGATAATAAAAAAAAAAAAAAAAAAAAAAAAAAAAAAAAAAAATAATAATAATACTGTACTGTACTAGCACTACCACAAGTTCCAAATGACATAATTATAATGATAGGAATGAAGTGTTCTCTTTACCTGTTGTTCAGCCAGCTTGTGTGCCTGACCAATAGTTCGGGTGTTCTCCTCAAACTCCCGTTGTAGCCTCTGTACTTCCTTCCGTTTCTTTTCCTGCCACTTAAGGTTGAGATCTTGCTTCATGTTCAGTTTTATATGTGACTCTTGGTTACGTACACCAGATAAAACCCTTTGTGCCTCTTCTCTTGCTTGTTCTCGTACCTGTCCACACAATTTAATAAACCAAATATTATTATTATTATTATTATTATTAAAGTGATACAGTACAGTATAGTAGTGTGTGTAGTTTTGTTATACTGTTTATAAAAGACATTTTAGGACACCAGAAATTATCTAACAAAGATAGCAGACACAGCTTTCATACAGAATTATCAAATAGGCATTCACCGATAATGACTGACTAATATACTGTTACTAGATCTTTTATTACACATTTTGTCAACAGTTTGGACTATGAACACGGAATTATTTACATAATCTAGTCAGTGGTAATTACATTGGATAGTAACACAACAAGACCCACACTAACATACCAAGATAATAATCGGTAAGGTATTAGGGTATTTATTGAAAGAATTACCGTTTTGCAGCAGTGCTGCCAGATCCGGTTGGGTCCCAGTATTTTGCCCCAGTCATTTATTGTACTTTATCACGATTATTTCCCGGTAGTTTGCCCAGGTTAGGTCCCGGTACTCTGATGCGGTCTAGGTTAGGTTAGGTCAGGTCAGGTAAGGTCAGGCTAATTTCAAAATGCCCCATTTGAATATGCCCTATCTTGGAAACGGGGCATTTGCGGAGGAAATGCCATAGAAAAAAATAGTCTTAGAATGGTCTAAATAAGTGGGTAATGAAGGTAGAAAAACCATACGCAATAACGGTAATTCATTCAATATTTACCGGTATTAGTCAAGGTATTTCTCCATAATCATTCCCATTAATTTTTTTCTGTCGAATATACTTCTTAATATATGTACGTCATTTCCTTTTTGGATATTTCCGTCACAAAGGCATTGACATGAACCGTCGGTTTCTACCCTCTATACCTAATAATTTCGGTAAATATTGAAAGAATTACCATTATTACGTACGTTTTTTTTACCTTCACTACCCACTTATTTACACCACTCTAAAACTATTTTCTTCTATGGTATTTCCTCCACAAATGCCTCATTTCCAAGATAGGGCATATTCAAATGTAGCATTTTGAAATTAGCCTGACCTTACCTAACCTAAATACCCTAACGTTAATTATAACATTCTAAGTACCTAATAATCATGTTTAATATTTATAATTAGGTGTGTTAAGACAATCTCCTTGTTTATATAATATCAACTCCAACACAGCCATTACTTAATATCCTAACATTAATTTACCTGTTGCATACGGAATATTCTCCATTTTTGTTTTTCTTCACGTAATGTTTCTTCCACTTCATTAGGACTCGGCCTTAGTTGTCTTGGTAAGGAGTTTTCACACATACTTCACTTATATATAATAATAATAATATATTACTCAAATCAATAATAAAGGAACAGTAAATAAAAAGGCACCAACAAGTTACAGTCTATTCAGCTGTTGTTGTGTTCCTTCACCTTGATAATAATAATAATAAAGTTGTAAGTTGTCATTGTTTGATACTTTTCAACGGCACGTTATGGGAGTCTTATTAATTCTTGCTAGTGTGTGGTAAATTTAAATGATTGCACAGTCATCTAGTTTCTTGCAGGCATTAATGATAGTCTATGGAGG
Organism: Petrolisthes cinctipes; assembly: GCA_033782935.1. Lineage (NCBI taxonomy): Eukaryota > Metazoa > Arthropoda > Malacostraca > Decapoda > Porcellanidae > Petrolisthes > Petrolisthes cinctipes. The sequence goes on along the minus strand of JAWQEG010000816.1, from coordinate 295,848 downwards.
CCTTTAGAGGCTCTATAGTAGTCAAATGTTGAGGTTTTTTCAACACGGACAAAGATCATTAACATCAGCGTAATGCCTGTGTTGTTTTGTAATCACTATAATGTATGACCTCTCTTTCCATATTACCTGTGTAAGAATTCGTGTGGCCAACCGTACTGTACAGTCGAGGACATAATTCTCTTTCCACCCTCTATATGTGGGTGACAAGGTAGCTCCTCTGACCTTTCAAGCCTAGACCTTACTCCTCTCTGACTATTTTTTTTTTTTTTTTTTTATACCTTTTCCCTCCCTTCCTTTCCTACGTGTACTCTCCTTGTCTCTCTTATTCATCTGTTTATCTATCTTTCTAATAATCTCAGTCTTTCTCCTATCCCAGTTATCTCTCATTAATCAATTCACATAATCTCTCTCCTCTCTCTTTTATCTCCCCATTCTCCAACCGAATCTCTTCTGCTGCCGCCCTCTCCACACTTTTGAAGTGCATATTGTCTGTTCCAACGAACTATCTGAGAGAGAGAGAGAGAGAGAGAGAGAGAGAGAGAGAGAGGTTCCTAGGTGGGTGGATACCGTCACACAAGACATAATGGAGATGAACACACTCAGGGCCCAGCTGTGACTTATTTCTCGCTACCTTCCTGCTTTCCCTTCATTGCATATATCTTTCTTTCTTATTTTTTATTATGTTCCATACATTTCCCTCCCTTTCTCGTATTGTCGCACCCACAAGGAAAAGGGACAAAAGACATGCTATGAGCGGTAGAATATAAGATGGGGAAAAATGGATGAAAGTGTATGACAAAAAAAGAAAAATGCAAACGACTGTAAGCGGTAGGTAATGAGAGATTAGTCGGTCCAACCAGGTGCAGTGGTCACTATATGATTTGTGGGTCACACACACACACACACACACACACACTCATGATTATGTGATGAAAACACAAGTGTGTGATTAGTCATGCGGCATAATGGAGTGCACATTCACACTCCCATGTTGAACCTGCAGCTGTCCACAGTCTCATATTAATCCCTTCAACAATCAATGCGACCAGAGAGAGAGAGAGAGAGAGAGAGAGAGAGAGAGAGAGAGAGAGAGAGAGATTTATTAATTAAGGGAATATTTCTTCCTTCATTCCCTACTCACCTTCCTCTTCCCCACACACACGAAAACACGTGTCTTTCTTTGTCATACACTTTCATCCCCTTTTCCCCATCTCATATTCTCTCGCTCACAGCATGTCTTCCCTTATTCTTTCATGTTTCTATTATTAACTGATAAGTAAAAAAGTGAGGATAAAAACTATTATTGATGTGTTCACTTTCCTGACTAACCACTACGCCAACTCCCCATTACTTGAAACACTCTCTACACTTCATCCTCTCCTTTTCACCACCTTACCCTTCCTTCCTATTTTCTTTCTCTCTGATAGTAGAAATGAGTGGTAGATTGAAACAGATGAAGAAAGGAAAGGAAAGGAAATAGGATTGATTGATTGATTGATGGATTGATTGATTGATATTAGGCGCCGCAACAGCTTGGTCATTTAGCACAAGGCTGTGGCAAAAATTGGGTCATTAAATTATAATGGGAGACGCTCTTGTTGGTGAATTGGAAGGTCTCTGATTCCTCCAAACTATGCCAGAAAACAGAAGCCCTCAGTGGTACTGGTATAGGAGATGTTTCGTGGCATAGTTTGAAGAAATCACAGATCTTCCAAATCATCAACAAGAGAATCTCCCCTTAAGGATCTTGTGATGATCGTGTATGAGACTTGGTGGCTTCTGATTCCTCCTAACTATGCCATGAAACAAGCTGCTTCGTTCAATATAGGTGTGTGTGTTTCATGGCAATGTTTGAAGGACTCACAAACCTCCAATTCTCTGACTACAGCAAGGGGTATATTTAATATTTCAAAACATTCAGCGATGTTACTGCTGCTTAATGAATGAGGTCATCTGTTATTGTGTTAATGAGGTCATCTGTTGTTGTGTTAATGAGGTCATCTGTTGTTGTGTTAGTGAGGTCATCTGTTATTGTGTTAATGAGGTCATCTGTTGTTGTGTTAATGAGGTCATCTGTTGTTGTGTTAGTGAGGTCATCTGTTGTTGTGTTAATGAGGTCATCTGTTATTGTGTTAATGAGGTCATCTGTTGTTGTGTTAATGAGGTCATCTGTTGTTGTGTTAGTGAGGTCATCTGTTGTTGTGTTAATGAGGTCATCTGTTGTTGTGTTAATGAGGTCATCTGTTGTTGTGTTAATGGGTCATCTGTTATTGTGTTAATGAGGTCATCTGTTGTTGTGTTAATGAGGTCATCTGTTGTTGTGTTAATGGGTCATCTGTTATTGTGTTAATGAGGTCATCTGTTGTTGTGTTAATGGGTCATCTGTTGTTGTGTTAATGAGGTCATCTGTTGTTGTGTTAATGAGGTCATCTGTTGTTGTGTTAATGAGGTCATCTGTTGTTGTGTTAGTGAGGTCATCTGTTGTTGTGTTAATGAGGTCATCTGTTATTGTGTTAATGAGGTCATCTGTTGTTGTGTTAATGAGGTCATCTGTTGTTGTGTTAGTGAGGTCATCTGTTGTTGTGTTAATGAGGTCATCTGTTGTTGTGTTAATGAGGTCATCTGTTGTTGTGTTAATGGGTCATCTGTTATTGTGTTAATGAGGTCATCTGTTGTTGTGTTAATGAGGTCATCTGTTGTTGTGTTAATGGGTCATCTGTTATTGTGTTAATGAGGTCATCTGTTGTTGTGTTAATGGGTCATCTGTTGTTGTGTTAATGAGGTCATCTGTTGTTGTGTTAATGGGTCATCTGTTGTTGTGTTAATGGGGTCGATTCTGTTATTGAATTATGTTTGAAAGAAGTGAGTGAAGACCAAATTGGCAGCATAAGCTTGGTAATAAAATGTTAAATGAAGCAGAGATAAAACGAAACTTTGGAGGTAACGATATATAAGATTTTGACAACAGATGATCATATAACTGAAAAAGTGAGAAACATGTATACAATGTTAGCAAATCTGAGTGGCCTTCACTTATATAGACGAAGAAATGGTCAAGAAAATAATCACATCCTTTATAAGGACTATCTTGGAATATGATGCAGTTGTATGGAATCCACATTTATAGAAACATATCACCAAATTAGAAAAAAAGTACAAAGAGCAGCAACAAAATGGGTACCTATTAAGTTATGAATTAAGTTATGTAAAAAGACTAGAAAAACTAAAGTTACCTACACTGGAAGAAAAACGAAAGAAAGGAGATATGATTATGCATGGTTTACAAATGTGTCACAAAAAAGAAAAGATAGATATAAAAAAATTGTGTCAACAAGGAATACCTACAATGAGAGGACACAGTAAGAAATTAATTAATAGAAAAGGAAATAAAGATGTACATAAATATATAACTATAGCTTTCCAAATAGAGTAATAGATCAATGGAATGCATTACCAGAAGAAGTGGTGTGTCAAAAAAAAAAGACACAAAGATGTACAGAAATATATCTTTCTAAATAGAGTAATGGGGCAATGGAACACATTACTAGAAGAAGTGGTGTGTACCAAAAATATACATAACTTTAAAGTAAAATATGATAATTGAGTTTTAAATAACGAGACATTACGAGCTTGACTCAATCCTGTAAAGGTAGGCTATACAAATAGGTAAGAACACACACACACACACACACACACACACACACACACACACGTAATTATTGTAGGTGAAATAGTGGAGAAAAATATTGAATTTTGAGCAAGATCAACCTAATCAGGCTGGGTTGATTCACACTACACCGTTACGGCACCGTCACCTCACGTCACATCATGTCACATCAAAATTTCTTCTGAGTAAACAAACGGACATGTTCACACAACACCGTCACGTCACATCACAGCACCAACACGGCACCGTCACGTCACGGCACGGATTCTCACCAAGAATATTTTGACGTGACGTGACGGTGCCGTAATGTGATAAATGTTGACAAACCTCTAAAAGTATTATTCTTATTGACAAGATCTTTCTCTATCTTTTTCAATAGATAGTTAAATATGAATTTAGGCATTCTGAAGTACTGGAAAAATTTGCTGCTCGTCATCTTTCAGTTCTTTGTACAAAATCCAGTATTCACCTTCTACTTGTCAACTGTATACACAGAACCTGTACCAACTCTTCTGTTTATTATTTGGGTGTATGTGTGTGTGTTGTATGTGTGTGTTGTGTGGTGTATGTGTGTGTTGTGTGGTGTGTGTGTGTGTTGTGTGGTGTGTGTGTGTGTTGTGTGGTGTGTGTGTGTGTTGTGTGGTGTGTGTGTGTGTTGTGTGGTGTGTGTGTGTGTTGTGTGGTGTATGTGTGTGTTGTGTGGTGTATGTGTGTGTTGTGTGGTGTCTGTGTGTGTTGTGTTGTGTGGTGTATGTGTGTGTTGTGTGGTGTGTGTGTGTGTGTTGTGTGGTGTGGTGTATGTGTTTGTTGTGTGTGTGTTGAGTGGTGTATGTGTGTGTTGTGTGGTGTCTGTGAGTGTTCTCCCCACCACCCACCCCCACTCCCTCAAACTCTCCTGCCTTGCTGAAAACTGACTCTCACGAGGTAGTAGTAACCTTTTGGAAGCTATAGAACACACAAGTCAGTGGTTGGTTTCTAGAGACTTGAAGCTGTATAGTATATCAAGAGTAAATTTCTACTTGATAATTACTTTATAGAATAACATATAATATAATATAATATAACAGCTTTAAAGGACACTAATCATCCCCGAATAAAGCATTTTGATCTCTTCGAAAGTTAAGAATTGGAACCGAAATGTCGACTTCTATTACCAAGCGACCTGTTGTATCTTTGACAAACAAGATAACTTTCTCTGCTGCCCACCGACTTCATAGGTAAGACATGATTGATTGATTGATTGTTATTAGGCGCCGCAACAGCGACGTCATATAGCGCCAGAAAAAAAGTGATAGATGTGAGACAGCAAGCAGGAAGGAAATAGAAAGAAAAGAGGGACAGTTGAAGAACTAAAAGCTAGTGGCTGGGGCTGAAGGGGCGCCAAAACCCTTAAGGGGCTACGAATACTTCACCAGTATCCCTGCTTGTAGTAAAAGGCCACTAAATGGAACTTTCATTTCTCCAACTGTCCCTATTATTTTCATCTGTTACCTTTTGTGTTTATTGTCCCACCTCTCAATCACTTTCTTCCTCGGGCTACATATTATGACCTCGTTCGCTGTTCAGGTGCCTATAATTTCAATCAATCAATCAATTATTATTAATCATATTATACTTGAGATGACAAGTTTTTTTCCTCTCTAATTTTTCAACAGCAAACAACTGGATGAAGAAGAGAACCGTCAGATTTACGGAATATGCAACAATATTAATGGTCATGGTCATAACTACAAAGGTTAGTGACAAATGTAATTAATTGTATAGTACATTATATTATTACATAATTACAAAGATTATTATTAAATGTAACTAATTGTATAGTACATTATATTATAACAGCCACGATGACTTGTTTCATTTCGAAGTAGTGAAGGTTTTGTTATTCTATAAATATGAGCTTATATTATGATTTGAAAGCAATGTCAGGTCCTATAATGGTCTTTGCCATGAATAAACACTTGTAAACAAAATGTTAACATAAAAACGAACCTTACTTTTGTGAATAGCGACCCGGGAATTAAAATTGACTAATGATTTCAATTTTACAAAGGGGATGCTGATGATGTAATAGTTATAATGCTCGCCTAGCAAGTGAGAGATTCCAGATTAAGATTCCCGAGTCAGTGGAATTGTTGGACAATGTTCTAATCCCCCTATATCCCAATTCACCTAGCAGTAAGTAGGTACCCGGCTGTAAGAGTAAGCTTGAAGGATTGTAACCTTGTAGGCTGGGGAAAGATATGTTGATGTAACAACACTGACTGCCTTTATGACCAACACCATGAGTCTATAGGCATAAAGCCCTAACTCTACTTTCATTTTTACAATCAGCGGAGGTGACAGTGAGAGGACCAGTTGACTCCGTAACTGGTATGGTGATAAACATTACAGACTTGAAGGAGATCATGCACACAGTTGTGATGGATGTCTTTGATCACAAGAATATAAACTTTGATGTTCCTTCTTTCCGGTATGTATTGAACGCCAGTTACAGTGAGCTATATTATAAAGTGAAGTAATATGTGTTTATTGTGACCTATGAGATGCTACTAGTAACCATGGGTGTTTGTTGTGACCTATGAGATGCTACTAGTAACCATGGGTGTTTATTGTGACCTATGAGATGCTACTAGTAACCATGGGTGTTTGTTGTGACCTATGAGATGCTACTAGTAACCATGGGTGTTTGTTGTGACCTATGAGATGCTACTAGTAACCATGGGTGTTTATTGTGACCTATGAGATGCTACTAGTAACCATGGGTGTTTGTTGTGACCTATGAGATGCTACTAGTAACCATGGAGTATCTATTTGATAGAATGATTAACCAACTTTAAATAGTTTAGTCTTTGGGAGAGACAAAGGGAAGAAATAATCTTTTCTGATTCGCAGGACTAATGGAAATCATACAGAAAAGTAAGATAATTTTAAAATATTAACAATATTGTACAGTACTTTACAGGATTATAAGAGTTATAGATTTAATGGAAATAAAGAATAATACCTTAATGTTTACACTGTCCATGGCTTGTTATAATAGTTTTGTCTTTTTTCAGAGACACTGGCCTCGTGAGTACAATGGAGAATATTACCATTGAAATATTCAATGGAATCAAAGATCATCTACCTTCTCACATTTCTTTGTATGAGGTGAAAGTTCATGAATCCGACAACTGCTACTCAGTGTTTAATGGAATGTATGAATAATATCAACATACGTACAGTACATATATTTGTTAGCATAGAGTAATATGGGTGTCCTTCAAGTAGCAACAAATTATTATAATATTAAAATTATGACTGCCATCACTCATCATACTATGATGATAAACAATTCTGGTTATACAGTACTTACCTTTATGTTGGTTATACAGTACTTACCTTTATGATTAATTGTTTCATGATTAGACAACACCCGTAATGTTATCATGAGTCCATCAAGATTTGTATTCCTATTCTAACATAAGAAGTGATCACATCTCATTCATGACATAGAGAAACAGCATTAATTAAGGTAGTAATACACTTTTGGTACTGTACATACTATTGGCCACAGACTTCGTTCACACGCTGTTGTTTTCGAGTGTTTACAACATACAGTATAGAAAATATAAGACTATGTAACTGCAATACAACATTAGTTTTAAGTTTGTTGTTTTGTAATCACCGAGTCACTTGGTAGACTATTCATTCCAGTACTTCCAGGATAATGACCGCTCTTGCCATATACCCTGTGTAAGAAATCCTGTGGCCAATTAGCATTAACAGCATGAATTCGGTGCATATCCAGACACCAAAACATTGCATAAGGACCCTGTGATCGTGTATGAAAATTGGAGGCTTCTGAATCCTCCTGACCATGCCACGAAACAAGCTCCTTCCATAAAGGTGTGTATGTTTCGTAGCAATATTTAAAAAAACTAATTTATCTCCAATTTTCTGATTACATCACAGGGTCCCACTAATCAGTATAAGATGCAGTTGTGTAATTCTGTGGATGTTGCTGCAAGTGTGTTGTCTCATTAACTCATCATGTACACTTGACCTAGTAATTCGCTACCACGTGCAGTTGGCTCCACTAGTAACAAGCACAGTGTCTGGTGAGTTTAGTTGGTGAAATGTGGCACCACTGTGTTTGTTTACAATGTGTCCTAATGGTGGATACGATAGCAGGTGTGATCACGTTCTGTCCATTCATTTACCATCACGAGGAGAAAACAACCACAGTGATGCTCCATTTCTCCAAACCCACCTGACACTGTGTTCGTTATAACTGGAGGCAACTGTCGCTCTACTATCTTAAGGAATCCTGTGATGTAGTCAGAAAATTGGAGGTAAAATGAGTCCATCAAATATTGCCACGAAACACCACCTATACTGTATATGGAAGGAGCGTGTTTCGTGGCATTGTCAAGAGGAATCAGAAGCCTCCAATTTCCATACATGATCACAGAGTCCTTAAAACCCACCTACCCTAATCAGTGTTACCAGCTCAGGTGACATAAACATCTACGTAAACCTACTGTGCGTGGTCGCAAATTTACTATGACGAGTGTACAGTCATGAGCACTAATAATAAGTATACAGCTTTTTTTGGTTGAAGCTTTGTACAGTTCAATTAACAAACGAACTAATTCCAACGGAGATATCATTATGCATTTATTTACTGTTTCTATTAAATTTAGTGCTCGTGACTGTATAAGCTGATAATGATGTTACTGATGTTAAAATAGTGTCCTTTTATGCTACTATAAAACCTTTCTTTTTCCTAATTTTAATGAAGGACCCTGTGATGTAGTCAGAATATTGGAGAAAAATGAGACCAAATATTTTTTTTTATACCTCAACCTCGGGACTGTAGGCTTGCCAGTAGCCCATGACTCTTGCGAGGCCCCTAGATAATTGGGTGTCGCACTAGATGAGACAGTGAGGCTTCGTGGTGATGTTGGTACACTCGTGATACATAATTTCTGACCAGAGTGTGAGGAGCAGAAAGCTTCGAATCGCCTGGTATTGCTCATTTCCCCACCCAGTACACCTATAGAGGCTGAGTTCGAATGCAGGGTATGTGTGTGTGGTGCCTGCCGTTCGTCTCTGGTCAGAAATTACGTATCACGAGTGTACTGTAACTTCTCTTCTGACCCACTATATGACCCAACCTTATTGATACACATCACGAAACACACACACCTATATGGAAGGAACTTGTTTCGTGGCATGGTCAGGTGGCATCACAAGAAGTCTCCATGCAATTTTCATACACCATCACACGGTCCTTAATTTTAAGTGGTATACTGGAGTCTGTATTCGCTATCTTTCATTTACAATAGACTTAATGAATAAATACATGCTTTTATAACTTCCTTTAACACACACACACACACACACTGTCCATGAACACACTTTAACACACACACACACACACACACACTATCCATGAACACACTTTAACACACACACACACACACACACACTGCTCCCCCCCCCACCCCCGTTACCGCCTGAGAATAATATAGAAATAAAGCTGAATAACCTGATAAAATAGAAGGAATGGAATTAGAGGAGTGGCATAGTCAGGAGGAATCAGAAGCCTCCAATTCCCATATACACGATCACAGGGTCCTTAAGAAACAGACCCAGATGGAGAAAATTAATGGTATCCTGTTGCCTTGAAGAGTTTGGAGGAATCATTTGCTCCAGATTTACCACCCAACACAATGACCTATATACCCCCATAATTAATTAAGGAGAGATTCTTTTGTTGGTGAATTGGAAGGCTGTTGATTCCTCCTAACTAAGCCAGAAAACAGACACTCTCAATGGTACTAATAAGGAATCTGTTTCGTGGCATAGTTTGGAGAAATCACAGACCTTCCAATTCACCAACAATAGAATTTCCCCTTAAGGACACTGTGATGTAGTCAGAAAATTAGAGGTAAAGTCACGAGCACTAATAAATATCCAGGTGTGCTTCGAATATCTAGAGACAGTAAAGAATGCACAATAAGATCTCCATTGGAAGTAGTTCGTTGGTTCAAAGCTTCAACCAAACCTGTATACTTATTAGTGCTCGTGACTGTACCATATATAAATCCTTCAATTATTGCAACGAAACACCACCTATAGTCCTATATGGATGGAGCTTGTTTCCTGGCATAGTTTGAAGGAATCAGAAATAGTCTTCCAATTTAGCAACATGAGAATTTCCCCATGTTAGGTTAAGGATTTACGTATGTAGTACGAAGTGCATGTGGAAGTATCAGTATTTCTGCCAATACAATAATTTATAAGTGATTTGTGATGCAACGGTATAGTCAATAATTATGACAGCTATAATGATGTTCCTATAATCTACAGGTTGGACTGAACATTCTAAAGTAAAAAAATATAGAGTTGAACTGCATGTGATGTTATATTAACCTAACCCGATAGCCCAGTCTCCTACCATATCATAAGAATATAGTATAAATATCTTGCCAATCTCTACTGGGGTAACATCTCCTATAATACCCTCGCTGTACTGATAATAAAGTTCTCACTAAATCCTCACACACTGAGAAATTCTATCACTTGATTACACCTCACACCTTCAAAGACATCGGCCGTCCACAACACTACCGTAACACAACGCTAATCATCCCTGGACATAACCACTTACAACAAAATCATTTACACATCAAAAACCCCTTGTTGCCATCCTTCATTAAAGAGATCAAAAACACGGGACTGTACCTTCTCATCACATGATTCTAGTTCCATTATTATCTTCTTAAATGGTTTCATCATCATATCTGCAGCGACCTTCTGCATTGATGGAAGTAAAAACAATTTGGTCATTGGTCCTATCAATAACTTACTAAGCTTTATTTCAATATTTGCTTTGAATTTGTTTGAAGAAATACTTCCTTTTTTCTTTTGATATGTTCTCCCTGCCTTAGAGAGTGTCAATATATTGACCAAAACACCCATTATACAACCAAAGTACCTCGTGTTCTTCCAATCTTCCATAAAGTCCTGGAACTGCCAATTGTCCACTGTGACACCCAGGTCATTGGTGGCTGCTGTAAAAGTGGAGTGGTAGTGATGAAGAATCTCCTCAAGGTGTTGTTTCCTCAGACTAAGAGTGGTGGAAGTGTATACCAAGTACTGGAGGTCCAACAGTGGGTCTCTAAACATTGTATTACCCCAATCTATCATCATCATGTTGTGAGGAGGAAATATTTGGTCTGTACTCACATCATTATCATAATGGAACATCATATTATTGGTCCAGTAGTCTCCATGAGCTAGGCAAGGTATCTTTAGTTTCTTTGGGTTCGTCGACATATCGCCTAGTTTTTCTGTAAGGGCTTCTCTGTTAGATTCCAGTGTCGAGAAGAGCATTTTATGTTCATCTTTCTTAAATGCTGCTGCTTTAATAAAACAATCAACAAGTGAAGATAAAAATACTTTCATCATATTAGTCCATCGTTCGTCTATAGTGAAACTGGGATATTTGTGGAAGAAGTCGTGACTCTTGTAGAAGGAGTAAGATACAGCATGAAGCCTTGCCAGTCTGTCTGTAGCCATCAAGATATGAGGTAAGTCCAGACCATCATGCTTATTTCTCGTCACATACCTGTCCAGGGTAATATATATATATATATATATTCTGACATTAATTATGACTATATGATATATAAACATAATAATTTCATTTCTAATGAAAATAATGTTATCAGACTATAGATTATACTTACCCATCAGTACTGAGGTCCTTCATCACTAAAACATAATCGTCAGCAGTACAGATACCATACACAAACTCAGGAATAGAGATGTGGTATTTGTCACCTGAAGTCTTCGCCTGGAAATCATTGAGGTCTGCTATGATGTCAGAGTATATCATTAACTCACGAAGGTGACTATTCATCATCCTTGCACCTTGTTGTTCGAAAGCAGTTCCAAGAAGAAATTTTATAAAAAGGTTATAATGTTTGTGGTTGTTGTTAGAGGCAGAGGTGACCCCACGAACATCTGCCTCTGCTGCCACCTTTATTACTTCAGCTTGAAAGTTGTCACCAGGATCAGCACCTGTAAAATGTATGTAGAAAAATAATAAATACACATACACACACACACACACACACACACACACACACATATATATATATATATATATATATATATATATATATATATATATTATGCCACAGCAACAGAAAACGAGTATGACCTGGATTAATATGACCTGACTACTACCTGGATAAACGAACAGGACCTGGACTGACCTGGATTAACGAGGAAAGTGATGATTTGGACGGAAGCATCTGGAGTTGTTCTGGCTTCGTACTTGGTGAGGATAACTTCCAACCACTCTTTGGTGATTTCTGAACCTTTCCTTGGGGTTGCCATGGCCCGGGCACAGCTGTACTCTCCTCTCCTGGCAAGGATTCAGTGTCATCAAGGTGACCACAAAAGGAATGATCGATTGATTGATTGATATTAGACGCCGCAACAGCGAGGTCATATAGTGCCAGAAGATGGTGATAGAGAGGTGAGATAGCAACAAGAAAAAGGACATTATAGTAAAGTTTTGTTTTGTCTAACTCTGTAAAGTAACAAAATGTCTTCAATACAATCATATATGTTATATTTATTATGCTGGAGTCATCAACACGTTTCCCTGCCTCACAATCATCAACACACACAACGTCTAAATACAAGACAGACATACATACATACATCACTAATAATATTTACTTAATTAAGGGACCCTGTACGTGATGTAGTCAGAAAATTGGAGTTGAATGAGTCCTTCATATATTGCCATGAAACACACATGCACACGTATATGGAAGAAGCTTGTTTCTTGGCATGGTCAGGAGGAATCAGAAGCCTCCAATTTTCATAGACGATCACAGGGTCTTTAATTAATTCAAGCCACTGGTGTATGGCCGTGATATATGTGATGAGGTCTGATAGAGTACGTGGTACTGTACGTGGCTTTATACCGATACCTCATGTAAGTTCCTAAAAAATTCTCAAAGTCATTCTGAGTCAATCAATAATGTTATATGATAAGGAGTATGTCATATCAACAAAAGATTATTTTTAATCTAGCTGTTGTATCTGAATAACAAAACGTAATATATATTGTTATATCCTGCTTCAAAATAATCACATACGTACATACATACATACAGTCGTGAATATTATAAGTTTTAATACACATATGGATAACTAAAACAAATTGCGGACTAATTAATGTTCACACGTTCTCATGTGATGGTATTATTTTGAATTGTGAGTAGCTGTTTGTAGGAAATTAGAAGATGGTAGTGTACTTACCTACTTCTTGTAAAGTTTCTCAGCTATAAGCCACATCCATGAGTGAAGTTGACTTAGTGAATGTCATGGTGATGCAGGTTTGTAGAGGAATGGCTCCTAACACCCTCACGACGTATGATAATTTATGTTGTCATCTTTGCTCAATCTGTCAGTGACCACATAGTAATGTGTAGGCTACACTGGACTGTGAAAGTTCACTATGAAATGATCAATCATTAAAGGCTATTCTATTACCCTTGGTCGGAGCTGAATGGAAACTAGGCCTACTATGAACATTTCTAATAATGGACAACAGCGGAAGCTGCTGTCTCACTACCTGACCAACATGACTTGCCGTAAGTAAGAGTATAATACTACAGGCAAGGCCGCTTGAAGAGCGTCTTCAAGCGGCCTTGAGTACAGCAGGAACACAGCTATAGGACGTAGCTTCTAGTAATTATCAGTTTGAAAACATCATCACAACAATAAAATCAAGTCAGCATATTACGTATAACATCATGTTGCTATCTATTATAACAAGATGACAAGGGAACCTCAGATCACACTGTGAATCACCATCACTGCAAATCTAAACTGTGTAGAAGAGTTACAGTATAACAGATTGTGATGCAATTTTAAGATCGACCTTTCATGAATCCTTGCTGCAAGTCCTTAATTACTCTTGCTGTTTTTCTAAGTGATCTCTAATCCTGTTCGCTATTATAGATTCAAAATTAAAGCTTCCTTACTGTTGATGTTAGGCTAATTGGGCGGTAATTTGACGTCACTGATTCATCTCCCTATTTAAATATTATGGGAACTATGTTTGCAAGTTTATACCTTAATGTTAGCTAGTGTACGTACAGTACGTCGCCATGCAGTTTTTATGGATTTTGTAAGAATCTCAGCTCGTTTAATTGTCGCACATTTTTCCTTACCTACCTTTACTATTCCTGTCATAGATTACAGTATAGCTTCGTCCTGGCCAGGAGATTTTTGTACCTCTAATTTGTTTATCTCTTTTAACAACTCATTTCTGCTGATGTTAGGACACACTCACCTGATGCAGGACTTTAGACAGTAATTGTACTCTGGTATTAACAGAAAGAGTAGTAAGCAAGTGAAAAATTAATTTAGAGATTTAGTGCTGCTATGAGCACACACACACACACACAAAGGAACCGAACAATAATATTCCTTACTTGAAGTGTAGCTCCTTATTAGAATTGGTAAGGAAGAGAGGTGAAAACACACAACCGTTCTTGTCTACTGGAGATAACTATATGTATCTGCCTGTTAAGAGTTATCAAACCTTTTAACACTCCATCAAGGACCAAGGACGATACAATTACTCAACAGTTGCTAGGTACTGCCATTAATCAAAATAGTAATGTGTACACTCATTTCAGTCGGTTAAAGAATAAAATTTATTGGTATCAAATGACCATTATGTTGTATATCTTTTTGAGTTATGACAAAGCAGTATTCAATGTTTGTATTGCACTTTTATATGAATGCGGTACAAAATTTCGCCAGTTATTAATATTATAGGGTATGAATTGATTCGTTTGGTTTATCATGTATATATCAATATTGTTTACCCACCCTCATATGCATAGGTTAATGGGAACATGGTATAATGTATGATCTGCTCGTAATATTCCTCCACCATCCTAGCAATGTGTAACTTTTGATGGCATCTGACAGTCACAACTGTTACCCAGTGCTTCCATTTTAGGGTAAAATACACTAAACTAGGGTAATCAGACTCCTTTTAGGGTAGTGTTTAGAGTAATGCCTTATTTGGGGTAATTTTAGGGTAATTCATTATTTTAGGCAAAACATCATTTATAAACATGTCAGTCTATCGAAAATTAAGAATAGTACACAAAGCTATTGTAGACATGAACAAAAAAGTCGGAATTTAATTAACATTGAGGTTACATGTTTACATTACTTTACAATTTAGCCAAACTCATAAAGTTATCCTTAATGCAGTGTATTGAGATATAACCCAGCTACCCTAGGTAATACTTAGTAATTTAGGGTAAAACTGGCTCGAATCTAGGGTAATATTTTCGGAGCTCATGGAAGCCCTGCTGTTACCTCTGATGACATCTTATTTATGATGTCATATTTACGTGTCTGCCAGCTGAGGCCTATATCTGTGATAGCATTGCATAAATCCACTATTCTCACGTGAGGTCCGGGGCTACTTTTGTTAACTAAGTGTATATTTCACGTGTTTGCAGTAATTTTATTTCGAGGCGTAAATAATAATAATAATAAGGTACAATACTCCATGGGTGGGTGTGGGAGGACACCTACATACTATATAGGCTATACTGGCATGTGTTTCTTATCCTATACATAACACATAATAGAACTAATACACTCAGGTGAGCTGTCAACAACCACTAGCCTACTCATTCACATAATTTTTATCATTTGTATTTTATCTGGGTTGGAGGAATTTATCCTCAGATAACTGCTGGGGATAAAACATTCTTTATTCCAAATGTAAATATTAAATTAATTAATTAATACTGTAACACTTGGGTAAGGTTACTACTTGGGGGTGAACAAACTCGCAGGGACACGGTCACACGGTAACAATTTATTACTGGCTGCTGTATATAAGGTGCATGGTGGTACACTCGTTGAGGAGGTGGTGAGGGTAACAGTTGTAGTAGGCGAGCACCTCGTGGTAAGGAGTCTAGACTGCTGTGGCATGGCCTCCTCTATTTGAGAAGGCCATGGCTGTCACAGGCTGTGGCCGGTGGCATTTTCATGAAGTCTGGCGGGCTATACGTGCCAACACAGCTTACTGCTGGGCCAAAATGGTGGTGGTTGGAAGGAGAATAACGCTTGGGTTATAACGATAAAACCAACCATGAGATAATCTTGGAAATGGTTTCATTCTCTTTCCCAGCTCATTTTAACAAAACTGTACTGTACTTAACATTACCTGACCTAACCTAAGCTAAACTGGACCTAACCAAATCAAGAGAAGGCACATAGCTGTATAAAGTTCAGGAATATGGACCTACTTGGCCAACCTGAGGGATATTTCGCCCAACCAACCGTGCTCCCCAGGTTTAATAAAATGTTACAATAATGAATGAGTTGCCCATTTCACCCAACCTACTCCGGAGTCAAAATATGTCTATACTTTTTCCCTTGATTTAATATATTGATAGCACTTGATAAACATTGAAATGTAGACCAAATGTAGACCATCATGCACCAATATCCTTGGCTGTCCACTCTGTAGATGATATTGTTAGTACAGATCAGGTGGTGGCTTATGTAACTGATATGATGCACTCAGTAACTCTGTAAAGTATTCCAAGGATGAGTGATAATTTCCCATGCCATCAGGTTCCCTGGTGGAACAATGAGTGCCAAACAGCTGTTATGGTAAAGAAGGTACCCTTCTTTGAACTCCATCACCATCTAAGGGATTCCAAGTACTTGGATGCTTCTTGGAAGGCATGGGCTAATGCAAGACAAGTACCGACAGATGCAAGGTGAAAGTCTTGGACAGAGAGAATGTCTAATTGGTTTTCTCCAAGATGCCATTCTCTTAATGTGAAAAAGGGTTTGAAAAATTTTCTATTCTTGTTGTATCTATTATAGACGAGGCAAAAACCATAAACGATGTTGTAGAGGTCCCTCGTACTCAAAGGTTTAAAATATATGGTGTGTGTGTGTGAGAGAGAGAGAAAGGAAGAGGGAGAGGAGAGAGAGATAATGTTTGTGCTTGAATGTATAACTTTTGTTTGTCATTATAGCCCTTCCTGTATGCCAATTATCTCTTTTAACCCATTCCGCCCAATCCTAAGCAACCTACAGTAGTCACAGAGATGTACATCAGGACCTAATCAGTTTAACCCTTCATAGTACTCTTTGAAACCTGGAAGAGATGGGAAAAGTGGCGGGATGACCATGGAGGGAAATTCAAATACAGTACTGTGGGGTAAGAATGGAATATTTTTACTATAACAAATGAGGAAGGCAGAGCTAAGTGTATAGTACATTAAAATGTGGGCAAATAAAGCACAAGTATTTATGGAATAGGCACATTTTGCTATTACTAAGATGCTTTAATTATGTTTTATTGACATTCTTAAGGATAGAAACTTGTGGACTTGGAGGACTACCGATTCTTCCAACCTGTGCGAGGAAATGACTCCTTCAACATGAGACTAAGGGAAGTGCTTTATAGTACTGCATGGAGAGTTAAATAGGCTCCAGTTTATCCACATCATACTACTCCCCTCCTCAACCTGTATTTTACCAACATGGTTGCACAGGAAAGCAGAGCTCAAAAAGGAATTCACGAGTTTATGGATGATATATTTCATTTTATGGTGGAGGCTCTATCTTAGAAAATTATGCATTTTATAAAATTTAAATACAGTACATACTGATTGAGAGTGTTATGGTAAGGACATTTATTAGTAGTGTACAGTACTGCCACACAGAGGTTGACTAAAATAACAATGTGACAGCTTCTCTCTAGCAGTGAGCTGCTCTGGATTCCTTAGACTAAACTTAACAGCAGTTTCTAACATGTTTCAAGTAGGTTATCACTTTATGAAAGCAAAACTATGGTTGAGAGTAGATGAAAACAATGGTTCAGTATATAATGGAGTCACCCTTGTGAGTATACA
Organism: Petrolisthes cinctipes; assembly: GCA_033782935.1. NCBI lineage: Eukaryota > Metazoa > Arthropoda > Malacostraca > Decapoda > Porcellanidae > Petrolisthes > Petrolisthes cinctipes. The sequence continues at coordinate 278,196 of JAWQEG010000816.1, read as the reverse complement.
AACATTTGATGACAACTATATAGAACAGTCCTTGTGATGATTGAAATATGTGGCTGGGGAAAGATATAGAAATGTCAGCTAATGTAAAAATAGCTCAAAAAAGTTATAAGAATACATTTGGGCATGTAAGGAGCTTATGGTAATGGTGGTAGTGTTTCAAACAGTGAGACCTTCTATCATGTACAGTTTGCGGAAGGTCATGTGGATCCGTTCCTCAGGGTTGTTGGGTTCCTTAGGAAACTGGAAGAGAAACAAAAAGGGTAAATTAATAATACTTCCGATAGCCCTATTTGAAACAGGCATAGTGGTACAGTTGCAAACACATGAAACAGACACACCATAAACGGGGCCCCTCATTGAGTATAGGGAAGGAGGAGACATTGTTTTTATGTGCAGAAGTGCGTCCTATTCTATGCTTGATTTATATGCATCTAGTGTACTGGTTAAACCACATACGAAAATCATATTCCCCCTAAAACACCAAAAAGTATTCCTATAAATCGCCTAAAAATGATTCAAAAACTCACCCTAAGAAGTTCCCATTCTCCTCTCACTGCCTTCCCAAAATCATCCAACCCTTTCCCAAAAATATGACCATTGTTGTGCACCAAATGTTACCATTACCTGATGCTCCCAGTCCTCCTGAGTGGCACCTTCCATTAGCAGCAGAGAGCCTGGGTAGAGAGGGAAGCGTAAAAACCCTCGGCCATTCTTGCGTTGCATCTCAATGACCCGCATAGTACCTGTGTGAGGGAGAGAGGAAGGAAACCTGTAAGAAGATGGTTAGTCATGCTAGTCTAAGGTGTGGGTATGGCTGGTTATGGTTAGTGAAGTTCCTCAACAAAAGGGCATCATTTCTGTTTTCCTTTAGGGAGGCAAGAGCTACCAAGGAGGCTCCCCCACCACCACTTACACACAGGGTAATGTTACAATGAGAGTTAAAAGGGTGAAGTCAATATAATGAAGTTGCTTGGACACATCGAGAAAATGGAAAATTGTGAGTTTACAAAGAAAGTGTCTAAAAGGAAAGTTGAGAGAGCCAGTGTGACAAGCAGACCACCAATCAGAAGGATGAACAAGGTGGAAAGAAATTCCTGGAGGAAGCCAGACATCACAGCTATAGAACTGTAGATAGAAATCAAGGGTAGGCTTCTCATAAACACAAAAATGTCTTAAGATTTGGTGTGAATACCACCCAAATGGAATACTTTTACCAAACAGCCAAGTGTGGATATGTTACCAAGTGAAACAGCAGCAATAGATGGGTTGTGACGTAGGGCAGGATGGGTCTCCTGGGCCCAGGGTACTTGGTCATAACCATTACGGAAGAGAGTGAGGAAACAGCTGTTGTACTGGTTACCTGTGTACTGGATCAATCTGTTGATAAACAACAAAATTATTCCTAATACACTTACTCCATTCATCATTATAACTTTTTCTTTTTTGAAAATAGACAGTGCCAAGATACATCACTCACAAATACCTACAGTATATGTCTTGTTTATTATTGTACCACATAGTGTACAGTACAACAATGATAGTTCATCCATCTACTGTATAGTGTTAATGTTCCTTCCCACCAGGATCATCCCATTATGTGACTGGTAATGGTAATACTATACAGTAAACCTTCCATATTACAAACCAACTGGGGGTATGGGGCAAACATCATATCCAAAAGTTTATTATAAAAGATGGTTTTGAATTTTATCCTTCACTTTAGTTTTACTTTTAATTAGTTGTAGAATAGCTTTGGTTGTTCCTTGTTTTTATTAATAATGTATTTCTGATGTTCCACTTGGGTATCTCTTCTTATTTTGGTATATTAATTTCTTGCTTTTTTATATTTATTATATGCTCTTTCACCTCCATGTCTTCAGAATCAGTTCCATAAGGTGTCCCTCTTTTTCTTTGCTTCTATACATTTGCCATTAACCACTGTTTGATTTTATTAGTTTTTGTGTTTTTGTCTGGGATGTATTTATACATAGTTGTCAACTCATAACATAGACAATATTTTGCTACACAATAACCTACCATGTGTGTGTGGACATACTCTTCACTTCACCTCAATAACCAACATGTTGTCAACTTCATCTTAACTTGTTAGCTACATGAGTGACTGTACCTGTGTAGAAGGTCAACAATCTCTGGGAGCCAGTTGGTGTTTTTCTCAAGGGTGAGTCCAGAGTAGGAGTAAGAACAGGGACCAACCCATGACAATAAGTGTGGAAGGTTCTGCCATTGTCCTCCTTCACCTACTGCACGACGTTGGTGCCACTTCAGTCCCTTGCGCAGGATACGAAACACAGTCTGGGGCAGGTCAAAGTAATTAATACAGAATAATTTATTTTTTAATGTTGAGGAAGGATAAGACTAAAGACTCATATGAAGCCCACTTAATGTCCTCACCTAGACCTACTTAATAAAAAGATTGGCTTGAGACTCCAAGACACTTTGTGTTTGAAAAAGCCTAAGTGGTAGTATGGGGGAAGTGGGGGGGAGTAAGATGTATGACCCAGAGCTAACCAAATGTATACAGTAATCCTTTGTATTAGGTACACTTGACATCCATGAGTTTTTCTTTTCCACAAATGGACCTGCAACAAAAAAAAAACAACCCCGGCAATAATTTAATCTATATATAATTTCACAAAGTGACTATGTCCGTCCGACCCTAACTTCTCCTAGTTCCTTTGAGATATCAACACAAAATTTTTGTGGATAATACATATGCTTAGGGGATGTAATAAACTACTTTTGAAAGAGAACTGATGATTTTTTTTTTTTTAATAAAAATTCACTATTTTTGTTTAAAAATCAAAATTGGCCTGATTCACAGATACAAAGTCTTTAAATAGTAGCAGCACTCCCTCTGTTCCTTCTCTGCTCACCTTTTCACCCTTGTCAGTCATAAAGTGTGGCCAGTAACGTATGATGGATGCTCCGGCTTCAGAATCACTTAGTCTCAGTTCTCCACCTTCCATCATCAGCCACTCGGGTACATTGACACACAGCTCAGTGTCTTCATTCAGTTCCAGCTGTCACAACACAAACATTATACATGTATTATATTTGTCACATTGCAGCTAACTCTTCCACAGGAACATATTCTTACAATAATTGCTCATTGCTGCTGGAAATGGATTGTCCTGCATAACAAAACAATGATGAAAAATTAATCATTTTAAATGTATCATTCAAAGCAGAACAGTGATTACAAATAAGTACTTTATGTTACAGCACATAACTAGGGCCTGGGGTCACAACCAATTACAGGCTTTCAAGAGCCCACATACCACAATATTTCTATGTCATAATGAGTACCAGAAACAAATTAACTCTAACTACCAAACTGAATGTGAGGAAGAGGAACGTATATGGAAGTGGAGGGGGACTGATCAAATAAGAAGGCAGTGTTGAATCAGAGAAAGATTTAGACACTTTAGTCTTTGTCCCCTTTCAGAGAGGAGTTTCTAAAAGGAACACTGCATCAGAGATATAAATAGATGGATAGAAACAATGACATTAGTAGCATTACTAACCTCCTTGGAGAGAGGGCAGTCAATTTTGTCTGTATCACGGATGGAGTAGCGATCCACCTCCCGGAACCTGAGCAGCTCAGGACTGTCCCTACCCTCTTCCCTTTCCACCACCCGCCGCTCCACATACCCACCAGGGTAGGAGGGACCAGGGGCAGGGGGATGGGATTCACGGTCATGGGAGTCATACTCCAGTGTGGCCCGGTGACTCAGAGGAGCACTGGCACCCGGTGATGATGTGTAGTTAGTGTTGTACTCAGGCCGATATTGACGTGACTGGTCAAATTCATCTGGGCGTTGGCACTTGTAGGGAGGTTCATTATGGTTGGAACTGTGTAAGGCAAACAGAGCCAGGTGAGACACACAAACTTACAGCTTGTATAGACACTTACAATATATTGAATTACCAGCCAATCTACAGATCCTTATACAATGAAACTTTTTATTAAGGTTATTTTTCATTATTACTATACTTTCATTAATGTAACAATGAATACATTCAACAGCCTCTGACAGTGCCAGGATTACTCTACTGGGGCTACAATCAACAAACGTTTATTTCAAACACTGTTAAATACTGATGCACAGTACTTGTACATTTATAATAATAGGTATGAATGAAAAAACCATTTGGCTACAGCCTGGGCTCTCCTAACCACCTGAAGGTTGGATACTGACACTGCAACAACAAGAGAGAAAAGAGAAGGATGAAAGGTGAAGCACAAAGGATAAAGAAGGAATGGAAGGACAGTTGGAGAGCTGAATGAGACCGACTCGGGACCGAAGGGACGACAAAATACTATAAATACAGCCTTCATCTCTTTAAGAGATGACTGAAAAAAAGTGCTGAAGTACACACCCAAACTCTCCAGGCAGTCTTCTCTTGGTATAGCCGAGGTTGTCAGTGAAAGGTGAGAGGCGATGTTGAAGGTGATGTGGTAATCTCAAACCAGGTGGATGTAAGGGGTCTATGGGAAGGGGCAGCAGACCAGGGGGACCCATGTTGGAGAAAGGTGGTGGTCTGGAAGGAGCAGAGATTCCGGTTATTCCAAATTATTTGTAAACAACAGTGCAATTTAGTTATGCTTTCCCCTCTCAACTACACTTTCTCACTGTGTGTGTGTGTCCTTACCTATTTGTATCTTTACAGGATTGAGTCAAGCTCGGAATGTCTCGTTTTTTAAAACCCAATTATCATATTTTTCTTTAAAGTTATGTATGTTTTTGACACACACCACTTCTGGATGAAATAATTGCAAGAGGGTGGAGGGTGGTGAGAGGATGGAGGAGGGTAGTGGTGCTAAGTTTTATTTACCAATTATTTTAGAAGTACTTTTCCACCCAGACAATTGGACAACAATGTCTTCTATGTGCAAAAAGCACTATGAAAATAAGCAAACTTTAGCAATACAGCAGTCAAGGTCAAAAATGGTAGACAAAGTAAATATAACACTTTCTCTCTTGGTTACACAAAGATGAGTTTGTGGGCAGGAGACAATAGCCACACACCCTTCCCTGTTACTTTCTACTCCCTCTAGTTATCATACACTCGCGGTCAGAAATTGTGTCCTGATTCCTTGGCACGATGAATCGCAGCGAGCCAAGCTTTGATGATTCGAACAAATGTGTGTTGTAGGGAGACGCACAGTTATTCAAACCATATAAAAAAAAATTTTATATAAAAAAAATTTTATATAAAAAAAATTGTATAAAAAAAAAATTGTATATAAACAAAAATTTTATATAAACAAAAATTTATTTACAAATTTTTTTTATATAAAAAAAAAATTTATATAAAAAAAATTTGTATAAAAAAAATTTGTATATAAAAAAAAATTTTATGTAAAAAAATTTTTTATATAAAAAAAAATTTTATATAAAAAAAATTTTTATATAAAAAATTTTTATATAAAAAAAATTTTTATATAAAAAAAATTTTTATATAAAAAAAATTTTTATATAAAAAAAAATTTTATATAAAAAAAATTTTTATATAAAAAAATTTTTATATAAAAAAAAAATTTATATAAAAAAATTTTTATATAAAAAAAATTTTATATAAAAAAAATTTTATATAAAAAAAATTTATATAAAAAAATTTTTATATAAAAAAAAATTTATATAAAAAAAATTTTATATAAAAAAAATTTTATATAAAAAAAAATTTGTATATAAAAAAAAATTTATATAAAAAAAATTTTATTTAAAAAAAATATTTATATAAAAAAAAATTTATATAAAAAAATTTTATGTAAAAAATTTTTTATATAAAAAAAAAATTTTATATAAAAAAAATTTTATATAAAAAAAATTTTATAGAAAAAAAATTTTATATAAAAAAAAATTTAAATAAAAAATATTTTATATAAAAAAAATTTTATATAAAAAAAAAATTTATATAAAAAAAATTTTATATAAAAAAAATTTTATATAAAAAAATTTTATATAAAAAAAAATGTATATAAAAAAATGTTTATATAAAAATTTTTTTATATAAAAAAAATTTTATATAAAAAAATTTTATATAAAAAAAAATTTATATAAACAAATTTTTATATAAAAATTTTTTTATATAAAAAAAATTTTATATAAAAAAAATTTTTATATAAAAAAAATTTTATATAAAAAAAAATTTATATAAAAAAATTTTTATATAAAAAAAATTTTATATAAAAAAAAAGTTTATATAAAAAAAATTTATATAAAAAAAATTTTATATAAAATTTGTTTTATATAAACAAATTTTATATAAAAAAAAATTTATATAAAAAAATTTTTATATAAAAATTTTTTTATATAAAAATATTTTTATATAAAAAATTTTTTTATATAAAAAAAATTTTATATAAAAAAAAATTTATATAAAAAAATTTTTATATAAAAAATATTTTTATATAAAAAAAAATTTTATATAAAAAAAAATTTATATAATTTTTATATAAAAAAATTTTTTATATAAAAAAATTTTTTATATAAAAAAATTTTATATAAAAAAAAAATTTTATAGAAAAAAAAATTTTTATATAAAAAAAATTTTATGTAAAAAAAAATTTATATAAAAAAAATTTTATATAACAATATTTTTATATAAAAAAAATTTTATATAAAAAAAATTTATATAAAAAAATTTTTATATAAAAAAAAATTTATATAAAAAAAATTTTATATAAAAAAAATTTTATATAAAAAGAAATTTGTATATAAAAAAAAATTTATAACAAAAAATTTTTATTAAAAAAAAAAATTTATATAAAAAAAAATTTATATAAAAAAATTTTATGTAAAAAATTTTTTATATAAAAAAAAAATTTTATATAAAAAAAATTTTATATAAAAAAAATTTTATAGAAAAAAAATTTTATATAAAAAAAAATTTAAATAAAAAATATTTTATATAAAAAAATTTTTATATAAAAAAAAAATTTATATAAAAAAAATTTTATATAAAAATATTTTTATATAAAAAAAATTTTATATAAAAAACAATTTTATATAAAAAAAATTTTATATAAAAAAATTTTTATATAAAAAAAATTTTATATAAAAAAATTTTATATAAAAAAAAATTTATATAAAAAAATTTTTATAAAAAATTTTTTATATAAAGTTTTTATATAAAAAAAAATTTATATAAAAAAAAATTTTATATAAAAAAAATTTTATATAAAAAAAATTTTATATAAAAAAATTTTATATAAAAAAAAATGTATATAAAAAATTGTTTATATAAAAATTTTTGTATATAAAAAAAATTTTATATAAAAAAATTTTATATAAAAAAAAATTTATATAAAAAAATTTTTATATAAAAATTTTTTTATATAAAAAAAATTTTATATAAAAAAAATTTTTATATAAAAAAAATTTTATATAAAAAAAAATTTATATAAAAATTTTTATATAAAAAAAAATTTATATAAAAAAAAATTTATATAAAAAAAATTTATATAAAAAAAATTTTATATAAAATTTTTTTTATATAAACAAATTTTATATAAAAAAAAATTTTTATATAAAAATTTTTTTATATAAAAATATTTTTATATAAAAAATTTTTTTATATAAAAAAAATTTTATATAAAAAAATTTTTTATATAAAAAAATTTTTTATATAACAAAATTTTATATAAAAAAAAAATTTTATAGAAAAAAAAATTTTTATATAAAAAAAATTTTATGTAAAAAAAAATTTATATAAAAAAAATTTATATAAAAAAATTTTATATAAAAAATATTTTTATATAAAAAAAAATTTTATATAAAAAAAAATTTATATAAAAAAAATTTTTATATAAAAAAAAATTTTTATATAAAAAAATTTTTTATATAAAAAAATTTTTTATATAAAAAAATTTTATATAAAAAAAAAATTTTATAGAAAAAACAATTTTTATATAAAAAAAATTTTATGTAAAAAAAAATTTATATAAAAAAAATTTATATAAAAAAATTTTATATAAAAAAATTTTAATATAAAAAAAAATTTTATATAAAAAATATTTTATATAAAAAAATTTTTATATAAAAATTTTTTTATATAAAAATATTTTTATATAAAAAATTTTTTTATATAAAAAAAATTTTATATAAAAAAAAATTTATATCAAAATATTTTTATATAAAAAATTTTTTTATATAAAAAAAATTTTATATAAAAAAAAATTTATATAAAAAAATTTTTATATAAAAAATATTTTTATATAAAAAAAAATTTTATATAAAAAAAAATTTATATAAAAAAAATTTTTATATAAAAAAAAATTTTTATATAAAAAAATTTTTTATATAAAAAAATTTTTTATATAAAAATATTTTATATATAAAAAAAATTTTATATAAAAATATTTTTATATAAAAAAAATTTTATATAAAAAACAATTTTATATAAAAAAAATTTTATATAAAAAAATTTTTATATAAAAAAAATTTTATATAAAAAAATTTTATATAAAAAAAAATTTATATAAAAAAATTTTTATATAAAAATTTTTTTATATAAAAAAAATTTTATATAAAAAAAATTTTTATATAAAAAAAATTTTATATAAAAAAAAATTTATATAAAAAAGTTTTTATATAAAAAAAAATTTATATAAAAAAAAATTTTATATAAAAAAAATTTGATATAAAAAAAATTTTATATAAAAAAATTTTATATAAAAAAAAATGTATATAAAAAAATGTTTATATAAAAATTTTTTTATATAAAAAAAATTTTATATAAAAAAATTTTATATAAAAAAAAATTTATATAAAAAAATTTTTATATAAAAATTTTTTTATATAAAAAAAATTTTATATAAAAAAAATTTTTATATAAAAAAAATTTTATATAAAAAAAAATTTATATAAAAAAATTTTTATATAAAAAAAAATTTATATAAAAAAAAATTTATATAAAAAAAATTTATATAAAAAAAATTTTATATAAAATTTTTTTTATATAAACAAATTTTATATAAAAAAAAATTTTTATATAAAAATTTTTTTATATAAAAATATTTTTATATAAAAAATTTTTTTATATAAAAAAAATTTTATATAAAAAAAAATTTATATAAAAAAATTTTTATATAAAAAATATTTTTATATAAAAAAAAATTTTATATAAAAAAAAATTTATATAAAAAAAATTTTTATATAAAAAAAAATTTTTATATAAAAAAATTTTTTATATAAAAAAATTTTTTATATAAAAAAATTTTATATAAAAAAAAAATTTTATAGAAAAAAAAATTTTTATATAAAAAAAATTTTATGTAAAAAAAAATTTATATAAAAAAAATTTATATAAAAAAATTTTATATAAAAAAATTTTAATATAAAAAAAAATTTTATATAAAAAATATTTTATATAAAAATATTTTATATAAAAAAAATTTTATATAAAAAAATTTTATATAAAAAAATTTTATATAATAAAATTTTATATAAAAAAAATTTCATATAAAAAAAATTTTATATAAAAATTTTTTTATATAAAAAAATTTTTATATAAAAAAAATTTTATATAAAAAAAATTTTATATAAAAAAAAAAATTTATAAAATTTTTTTTTTATAAAAAAACTATATATAAATTTTTTTTTATAAAAAAAACACTATTTTAGCTCTGTGGTTTGACTCTACTTTTCATAATTTTTAACAGGAGCTAAATAATGAAATGAAGATGTTGATATTGTATTTTATGCTTAATTAATGTGAAGGAATGACTGTATGTTATATCTGGTATACTCCCTCAATGCATACTATAGTCTGAAAATTATGAAACCATTGATGATAATTATTAGGATGTGTCAGTTGTTGTAACTAAATGTTAGCAGCTATATAATCCTTACAAATTGCCAGTACAGATTATATGGATGGTAGGGTAGGGTGGAGTGGAGGTTGTAAGTACCAATCCTCTCACAGACTTTTGGGTAGTTGTTAATTATACCTGCACCAATACTTTCTGGAGTGAATGTACAACTCTACATCACATTCTCCTCATACCTGGAGAAGGTGAGTGGAGGGAAGGGAGAGAGAGAAGTGGTGGCAGTGGTGGTGGTGGTGGTGGAAGAAGTGTTGTTGTTGTCTCCCCCTAACATAGGAGGTGGTGGCTGAGAGAGGTCAGGCAGGCCGTGCTCTCCAGGACGTCTCCTCAAATGGTCCACGCTGATCTTGAAAGGTAGTTTGATCTCCTCTATCTGTGGGTTGAAGTTAGCGTAGGTCAATATAGTGTAAAGTTTGGTATTATAGTAATCACTAGTGTATATATTTGTCACTGGATACTGTACTCCTTAAGCCAGGGTAATAAATACTCTTTTACTTCAGTACATTGATATAACATAGATATAAACACTTATCATATAAAAACCGGCCCAGTACTTTAATTAAGCCTACTATATACGATAATAAATTACTGAAGCCTGGGAAAGTATCTGTGGTCTTCAGTGAGACTAATGTACAATGAAGTGTTGGATATAATACAATATTACTTGTATCATAACAAAGTTCTACAGTATTACATTGACACTGCATTCTTCTACAGCAGTCTATAAATAACTCACCATATCTCCACCATAAATAATTGTGATGTGAATTCCTTATTACTGTATTGTTATCGGCTCACAAGAAAAATGTTGTGAACTGTTGATTGGTTGTTTTTAATTGAAATGAATGTTGAAAAATGTTGTAAACTGTTAATTGAGTATTATTCTGACATACAGTACTGGCTCTATCCTCATACAGTGTTACCAGCTCAGGTGGCACATAAATCTGGGTATGTGGAAGCAAACTTATCAGTTCGAGTGTTGCTGATACAAAAATAAGTAGAGAATTGTGACGTGTTACCTGTTTGTCCCTGAGGTGTTGTGGATAACCCCCGTCCATCAAACGGTTATATTCCTCGTAGTGATCCTTCCTGTTGCTCCATTCCTCCTCTTTACTTTTGTCACCGAACCTGGACAATGAACACACACACAACACTCATTCTTACAGTCATTAATAACATTAATTAAGTATGTAGGTCTGACAGTAATACAGTAGATAGTTTAGTACATTAAACACACACCACTCGCTCTTCTTACAATCATCAATAACATTAATCAAGTATGTAGGTCTGACAGAGAGAGAAAGAGAGAGAGAGATACCCCAATTCTGAGTCCTTGTGTTGGTATGGCCAGGTGGTGTTATGTTGTTGTTGTTGTTGTTGGTACATTTCCCTGTTCATAGCATTCTCTCCTCCTGCCACCACCTCCTGGGCTGTGGGTAGGGGTTGGCCTGGCTCAGAGTGTCCATAACCATAACCCGCCATTGGGCTGTACATGATTCCTCCTGGGGGGGAGTTGAGTTGTTACATGATATTAGTTTACATGATACTATAGTTCATTCCAGTAAGAAAACTGGCTCTGATTAGTGCAAACATATCGGCAGAGGTGTCACTCCTGCTACTGTTCGAAGGGAACAAGATTTGTTTACATTCTCACCAAGCATTCCACCTTCAAAAAATATTTTATATTTCTTCACTTAGCACACCTATTACACAAGCTAGGCAAATTTGGTTTACATCTTTGGATTAAGCAGTAATTGTACAACTATAACATAATTATTAAAACTCTGGAGGGTAAAAAATAAAGTAAATACAGCGAGTATAAGTCAGAGAATATACAATATCATACTGTATATCAGATCTTTATACAATATCATAATATATTATCAGATCTTTACAACATATCACAGTATACAAACATACAGTCACTGACCATCAGCTGAGAAGTAAGGCACAGGAAACTGAGTGGCACTGGGGTCTGGAAATGGTGTGGAGTTTGATGTAGTAGCAGTAGCGGTGATGTTAGTAGTGGTAGTGGTAGTGGATGTATCATTAGAGACACCTTCCTTCACAACTCCCATCTCACTCTCATCACCGGTCTTATCTGAGGGTCACATCAACATGTTATTTCATTTCTGCTTGTTTGTAGCAGTAGGGATTAAGGGTCGAAGTATCTACGAATGACACAACCTTACATTATAAGTATCATAATTTCCTCTTTTACTACAATAAGGACCTAGGTGAAAAGTCATGGGGTCATATACAAGAACATCAGTGGTGTTGTTGATGGTATGGTACAGTTGAGCAAGTAGAAAGTGCAAGTAAAATATGAGTGTATAAATTATTATGGCCACATCTGGTTACCACTCAATATTTCACTCAGTCACTTTACATTGGCTCTGGAGTCTTAGTAAATCATTGATAAAAATATCAGGGTTTACTTCAAAGAACTGAAAGATATTGCCATGTACACTCTTATTTTTCTTGCATTTTCTACTTGCTCAACTATACCAGTATGATGCTTCTATTGTTTTTCTATGGAGTTGTCATACCAGTACTATGTCATCGTATGCACCACAAATGTTCTTGAATATGGCCCATGGATTCACAATGTTTTTTTTCTTTTCTATTTTAGTCTATATGTATGTCAAGAGTTACCATTAAAAATGAGTAGTGAAAGAACTGTTTTATGTTCACAGTTTGTACAGTTGGGGAATAAAGTATCTGAACAGGAGGCAGCTTCTGGCAACAACTCAAAGAGTAAACACATTTAGTGAGAGAAAATATTTATAAGTTGAAGATAAGTTGAAGGGTAACTTTTGTTTAACAGTCTGTGGTTTGTTGACGTCTCCCAGCATTAGTTATTGTTATGAAGTAATTCATGAATTATGTCTATTACTAACATTTATCCCTGGTGTAATTACCAGAAGCCACCAACAGTGTTCACCTACTTTGTTCCCCAACTGTACAGGTAGATGTTATTAACTAAGGCTCTTTTAGTAATATGTTTGTTTTATTGCTATAGTACAGTAGAAGTATTCTTTCCACCTTTGGATTCCTCTGTGGTATTTGATGATGCTATTCCTTTCTTTACTTCCTCTTCTTGTTTCTTCTCTTCTTCCTCCTTGGCCTCCCTGGCTTCCTGGTCTGCCTCTCGTTTCAGCTCCACCAGTTCCTGATGGGCTTGTCTCAACCTAACAAGAGACAATTATAGTCATTAATGCCCCATTTCTCTCTTTTCAAGGGTTCGAAAAATGAACTCAAATACAGACATAGGAACAGAAATACCCAATAAAATGGGTCTCATTCATATTCACTCCACCTGTCAAATTCAACAAATTTTCAGCTTCTAACACAGTAATAAAACTGTGATAACATATTAACTATAATGTTACTAATCTGTAATAATCATTATTATTATTTTATTGTACTTATTTTTCAATAGCACCAATTATTCCACAAAATTCACTGGCACTCAGAGAACACATGCAACTTAATTAATGTAAACAAAGAATTTATAATTTGTACATTAAATAACATTTAATCACTAGCAGTGAGCAGTGGCATTTGCCTAAACTCTGTAGTCTTCTATCATAACACCCATCATCTCAGACCATAACTTTATTAAAAAAAGTCTAAAGTTGTCTCTTGAAGCCTTCAACAGAACTCAGCTGTCTGCTGGACAATGGGAGTGTGTGGTCCAGCCTTGAAACTACATAAGAGAATGATCTCTCAAAGTAAGATGACTGTTAGAATGTCCTTGGTTCATCAAGATCATGATACTTGGCTTGCTGTTGGTTTTTTATGTGAATAATAAATACATTTGATATCACCAATAACATACTAATCTGACTCACTCCAGAATGTCTCCATGTTCCTTAAGAAACTGGACTCGCTTGTAGGCAAACCAGTACTTGTGTTGAGCCGAGAGTTCCTTGGAGGCGAGGGCAAGGAGGACAGATGCCAGTACACCTTGAGTGTCAACCGGCTGACGTTGGTAACAGATGTCAAACACGTGATGGTAGAGATGCATGTTACCTCGGTCCTTCTTCAGGGCCTTCCTTAACACCACTAAAGCTCGATCAGGCTCCTGTAGGATCTGAGTCACCAATGTATACACAATAATATCAGCTGAGGTTAAGTTAAAGTGTGAACAACATTTAAACATAACACGGAAACTACATCCACATTATACTGTATAGTCCTTACCCCTAGTAAGCAAATTGAGATTAAACTATTTTTGCCACAATATAAACCAAATCCAACACTTTGTTGTTTTTTTATTCCAAATAAACGATGTAACACGACCTGTGAAACACAAAGTAGGTGAGTGTGAGTGAGCTTATATAATAAATAGATTATATAAAATACCCTCAAACAACCATCCACCGTGTTTACAAGGCCTTTTTCCATGTCATTAAATGCACTAAAACCCCACAAAGAGCATCCAGCATTAAAAAAATATGCCTATAATAGAATGGTGAGGTGATTTCATCATTCCCCTTCACAGAACATGAGGAATCTCTTTCCTATGTGGTGGGAGAGAGGGTCAAGTAATGGGGTAGTAGAAGGGTGGGGATAGGGATGCCTCAAAGACAGACAAGGGTTTGTTGCCTAGGTATGATGCTTTCAGTCAGGAGTAGGGGCTAACCAGTGTTATGGATGTTTGGCTACATGTTTACCTTAGTTTTCTGTGATATCTGCAATATTGTGGACTTGCGGGTTCTAGCATGCCTCTAAGGAAGTCCACTTTCATGGACTTGCAGTCCTTAGGGGTTAATGTGGAGGATATCAGCTCCAAGTAAAGGGATATCATAGATGTAATACAGTAGCATTAATAGTGACATCACCACAATTCCACCACAATTCACCATCATCATCATCATCAATAAGAGTAACATTTCCACTACCAGTACAATAGTATCAGGACTCACCTTGAAGAGGAAACGTGCAAACCTGATGGCGAGCCAGGAGCGTTCCCTGGTGGATGTGATAGCCTTTGAGGCTTCCCCATACAGCTGTTCCACACGACTCTGGTTACCAGTACGACGTTCCAACTCTATCATTTGCATCCTGGACACAACAACAAACATAAAGACATATTTTAGCTTAACTTAACTGAACATTTACATATACAAGATATACCATAACATATGACAATAACTTACACCAGTAATCTATCATGGAGTACCAGTATATTATGTTCAATAAACATATGCTTACTATGATCCAAATTCAGTACATTGAATATGGATATATAAGTTTAAAAGGTTTCTAGTTGAAGATATGAGCTTTGCAGGGCTCAAGACAAGTATTAAAATTAGGTGTCCAAAGCTGAAGACTTCAGAAGGCTGAGCGGAGTTGAAAGTTGATGCTGATGATTAAAGTCATTCCGGAAATATTATCCTTTTAATCATTAGGTTATGTTTCTTTATTGGAAGAAACTACTATTTGATTTTTCTTCTTTCTTTCATTGATTAGTTTGATGATGATATCTGGTATGGTTTAGGAGGAGTTAGGTTTGGACCACTAGGCTAGTTCTAAATACATGTAGGTTTAATACCTATATACAGTCATCCCTCAACATAAAGAGGTTTAACATCTAAGGTTATGTGTTATTTTGTATGTATTGCTTTAGATTTTTCTTATCCACGGGTCATTTTGTGTTGTACTGTAAACACAACACAACACAACACATTCTATTTTCATTCTTTAAGTGTACAAATACTGTATACTTTACAGGCCAACTATTAATCTTGCTTCACTCCACCACTACGTGTTACCATCACCATCATCCCTTGTTTCCAATTTTCCTACATCTCTTTCTCTTATAAAATATATGGAAAATGGGGTCCAAAAGAGTTTTTAAAGGGGCAGCAAATATCTGTGGCTTTTCAACATTAACAGGGGTCTCTGTCACCAAACCCCCACATATGTTAATGAACAACTGTATATCACTTTGACTCACCACCTCTCTATTCACTTACCTGGCCTTCAGGAGCGTGGGGTGTTTGACAGTGACTGTGTTAAGCAGCTCTCGTGCTGTATCCAAGTTACCTGTAATAGATATCATTTTTAATAACTGTGTTGGTGGTCAAAAATATAGCATCGCTTGTGTAATGCCCAACAAACAAATATGACACAAACAAGTTAGTTTTATACATATACAGAACATTGGTATGCAAGATCTATTTTCAGGTCCTGCATCACCTTCAAGAAGGGTGTGGTCAGCAAGCACAGAATGCTTTCTCTTGGTTAGAATAATTATTATTTATATTTTGTTGAGGGACACATATTTTCTACTCAATGTATGTGAAAGAAACAATACATAATACAGTATGAAGACAAATCCTAACCAGTGAACAATTTCCTGGTGCGTATCACTAATGAAGTGAAAACTCTTCAGTACATTATTAAATTATCAGCACCAAAGTCAGTCCATTAATTAACCTCATTGCCACACCATTTCAGCATCAATGTACAGTCCAATGTTCATTCAAAAACCTTTACAAATATTCTTCAGCATTTTCCTGATCAAGCAGTATTCTTTGAGAAAACTATATGTTATGGGATTCCAACCAAAGGTGTAGTAGCTAGAGAATTGTATTCACTGAATGTTTTATATCCATGTATGTTTTTATAGTGTCTACTGTAGTAACTATTTATACTCCATTCATCACATTACAGTATAATTATATTGTACAGGAAATTAATATAACAACTGAAGAATAATATCATGAAAAGTTTATGTACATTAGATCAGTAATTACTGCAGGATAGATTTTAGAAATTATGCTATTTGTGGTGGACAAAAAGGCAGACTTATTTCCATACTGAACTCACAACTCTTGAACTTGTACCACAGGCAGCTGTTGACCTCTTCAAACCAACAACAGTGGATATTTTTCATGCTAGCCTACATAGGAACAATATTGGCCAACTTTGTGACATGGTTGGAAGAATAAGTAACCAACAATTTGCCAATAATAATTTACCCCTCCATTAATTAAAAGTTGTGACTGTGGACAACATTGTGTGACTTTACATACAAACTGTAGCCAGACCAACTGAAGGAGTCAGGTGGGTTGTTGCTGCTCCTATATTCTGTCTGGCCTCCTGCATGGTTGTCTCACACATCCTTAAACCCACCACCAACTCACCATACAACATCACTAACAAATGCCACTATAATAAAAACAATCATAATACTATAACTCATCAACTCTATTCCAGTATAACTTATGCAGAAGAGACTTAGAGTTGAGGTATCTAAAGGCCTGGTCACACGAGCTAATTTTCAGCAATAAATTGTCAGAACAATTTCAGCAATAAGTTGCTGTCTCTGGTCACACGGACTGAGGACGAAACGTGCCTTTCTTTAATTTAAAAACTTTGTTTGTATACCTTCAGAAAGGTCTTGACTGAAGTACCCTAATATATTACTGATTAATAATATGTTAGAACTATAATTATCAAAATTTCTTTCAAAATATATCTTAAAAATGAACAATTTCACCTCCTCATATATTGAGGTGCTACTCTTGAAGCCAGCCAGTCTTACATCATTAAGGACAGATTCACCAAGGCCATTCCACAGACAACGACCTAGGGACAAACCATCCACTGTACAGACAAGTTCTACAGCACGGCAATGTGTAAACAAACCTATGGGAGTCCAATGTACCACGAGTGACACAAGCTGGAATATACAGAGGTGGCAGAGATGAGTTAAGAGGATGCAACACATTACTTCAACATAAACTGTACTGAACAGCCTTATTAAACTTTCCAGTAGAGCTCGGTGTTCCTGAAAACTAATCGGTCATGTTCGCGTCGCTGGATATTGCCGATATTCAGGCAATATTCCGCCAAGTTTTCGTCCGCCCGTCAGAAAGTAGCAATAAATTGCCAAAAAAATTGCTCATGTGACCAGGGCTTAAGAGTGGTACAAAACTGCACTACATATTAAAAAAAATATATTAAAGAATGGCCAACTCTTTTCTGATTTAGGTCAAAAGAATGAGTAAATGCAATGTGTTATTTTTGTAATCAAGTTTCCATTCTGATGGAGAGGAGATGGAGGAGTTACTGTTAGGTCTCCATGTGCACTACAAGTTGTACGGTAACACTTTAACACCCTACATAATATCTCCTGAATGGTCGTCCTTTTCTTAACATATATAATACACTAGTTGGTAGAAAGGCTCTGAAGTTCTTGAAAAAGTCAATAGGAATGTTTGTGGGGTGTACTTGTAACAAATTATATTGGTGGGATGGAAGCCTTCTATAGAATGACAAAGTGTGAGGGTAAAGGATGATCTCAATAAGAACTCAGGCAAGAGTGTGGGACCTGCATAGGCAGGTGTGTGTTATCACCATGACTAACCAATGCTTATATACATTATAGTGGGAGACTAGGATGTAACTTTGATGTTGAATGTCACTTGTTTGAAGAGAGTTCCCAGAGGGAGCGAGGCATCATAGCTAGAGATAGATAATTATTGTTATTGCTCAAAGTTGAACCATCTCAATATTTAGACAGTAAATTACAATTACAATATCTCAGAGCTAACAGGAATCTATATAAAACATATATCTGTTTCTGTGTTTAACAAAATTAATGTGGCCTAATTTTTATGCTATCCTACAGCTAACATATTAGAGAATAAAGTTAAGTGGCTCTTTGTGGTGGAGATATGGTGAGACTGGAGGCGAGTGAAAAGAGGTGAGAGACAGACCCTCTCCCCCTGAGGTCCTGCTCTTTACCTTGTGTCTCCTCGAACTCTGCCCATTTCATGAGGAGAGCTGGTTTATTCGGGCAGTGAATCCACACCCCGCGCCGGTAAATGTGTCGCACATCCTCCCAGCTCACCCCATTTTCTATCCACTCTGGGGTGAGCGGGGGGCACTTTAACACACGTTCATTTAGGCCAAGGCCGACACACAGGTCGTACCAAAGCTGGTCCAGTGTTATTGTCATTGTCTCCACCTGACATGTCTCATTTTCTATAGCAGTAGTTGTCTCTGTACATTCTGATGAGTTTACTGATGTTTCTACTAATTTGTCATCACTGGAATTATCAAACACTTCTGTCTCGGTGTTCTCATTATCTTTGGAACCAAGACTTTCTAATCTATCACCTTGAGAATCTACACATTCTATTTCTTTAGCATCATGTGCCTCTGGAATCACTTGGTCTATATGTTGTTGTTGTTCATCTACCTGTTCTTTTATTTGTTTATCTGATTGTTCTGAACTGTTGATTTCTGTTACATTACAAGTAGTATGGTCTGGGTCTGGGGCTTTGAGTGATGGTGGTGGTGGTGGTAGCTGCTGTTGTTGTTGTTGTTGTTGTGGTGGCTGTTCTATATTCACATTAATCTGAGAATCACTAACAACAACAACTGAACTTACATCACTGTCTGTGTTATGACTCAGACCACCACCACTGGTATCTTTCATCACTACATCATCATTATCATCATTATCATTACCATCATCATCATCACCAGCCCCAGACCTTGGCACCACCACTACTGACTCACTAACCACAACACCATCATCAACATCATTATTTACCTCTCTATTGATGCCAACACTTTGACCAACACAACTATTACCAACACCTCCTTCTCTTTCTTCCTTTACACTGGCAGTGACATTTTCTGAAGCACTATATTCATCATCTATATTTTCTTGCCTACACACATCATCATTTAATACCTCATTATTTTCTGGTTTGGACACTTTACTTTCTTCATTTCCTTGCTCTGACACTATATTCTCAGATTCAATATTTTCTTTACAACTTTCCTCTTTAATATTTTCTGGCACTGACATAATAATAATATTCTCTCTTTTTTCACTATCATCATTCACTTCTTGTTTGCTTTTCCTGTCCATGACCTTCTGTACTAATGTCTCAAGGTACCCGGCATAGCGTATCCACAAGTCCTCATACATGGCACAGGCCACCAGACAACGTTCAAACAGTATAACAATTCTCATGGGGTCACCTTCTCCCATCTCAAAGTCTAGGTACTCATTCCAGTTCTTGATTTGCTTCCTATCAAGAGATTTCACATGGAAATAAGGTCTCTTTATCTGCAATGGAAAAACAAGCATTAACTTCCTTGGTCGGTATTCATACAATCCACTTCACTATCACTATCAGGTATATACTCTCTATTACAATGGTTCTTAACTTTCCTTGACAGAGACTCAAAATGGTGTTGAGAATCTGCATTGTGACCCATGCTCTCATAAACTTAATTCACAAATCAAGTCATGGAAAATAATCTTTATTTGTGCTAATAAAAAATGTGAGCAAAAAGGAAGAGGTAAGTGCTACTATTACATTATTTTGTATGACTAACAAAGAAAAATCATAGTATCCATATAAAATACAGCAACGACTTTTCTGGTAAGAATAAAAGTAAGTACAGTAAAATACATGGGTTTATATAAATGAAAATGTGAACATAGAATGGGTACCATTATGAAAAAGGTTAATGACAGAGTATTGGAAAGAGGAGTGGAGTGGTGGAGGGAAGCTGAGAATTTCATGGACTGGAAAGGGAGAGTAAATGTGAGTGTAATCTTGGGTATTTGTCTCTCATTTCGGTATTCTGATATAATTTTCCCAGTTCAGGCTCAGCAGTATTATACCCTTGGCAAAAGTGATAATATAAATTAAGACTCCCACAAATAACAAAGGTTGACTGTATTTCTTGCCATTATTTATTTCCGAGTTATTTTGATGCACAACTGGAGGAATTAGTAGACTTTTATGTGCCATTATCACACACTCTTTATTAGTTAAAGGATTAACTGACTGACTTACCTTCTCCTCAAACTTCCATCGCTTGTTGACTTCTTCTTCATTAGTCTCGTGGGTTTTAATATAGGAAGCCACAATCTTCTCCTTGATGAGGGAGGTCAGTTTGTCCTCTGGCTGTGGGGTCTGGTGATATATGTGAAGGACAGAAGTAAATCAGAGAAGTAACTCAGGGTGTGAAGGAAGGTAAGATAACACTACTGACTGAGTTAGGCATTAAACAAGGAGTTTGTGACACAAGTTGGTAACAACTGGACATACTGTAACAGAACAAATTCATCTTTGATTAATCCCTTCAAGTTAGGATGGCTTTTCATCAGACATTCAGTACACAAGATCTAAGTACTGTACACTAAAATACATTGACACATACTGAAAATTATTTGCTATTCTGACCAAAATATAAAGACATATGAGGATATTGTTTTTTTCTTTCATTTTTTTTCTTATTTAAAGACGCGGACCAAAGGCTTAGAGCTCGCTTATCATCCTCATCTGTAAAACCAAATAAGTGAGAGGTCCAAAATCCTGTCCAATTTAATTCAATATGCCTAGACACATTGTCTTTGAAGGAGCATAAGTCATCATAAGGTGGGGAAAGATGGATGGAGGTAAGAGTGTTCCAGAGTTGAACAGTAGTGTGTATGAAAGACCAACAGTACTGGTTAACTTTTATATTTGGGAGTTGGACAAAAATGGGGAGGTGGTTGCCTGATATGTGAGCATAACATATATTATGGAGCAGCCTACTTGAATTTCTTTAAGTATTTTTATATCTCCTCTATACAAGATGCCCAGAATGAAATGTACTGTATACAGTATTCAATCCAAAACCAGAATATGGAAAGAAGTAAATAATAATTATCAAGGCCCTTTAAGTACTGTAGGCTATTATGACCAGAGTGTACCGGGGGTCTGTGGGGCAGGAGGTCATTCTGCCCTGGGAGAACATCAACAACAACAACCAACAGGAGTACTTAAAGAAATACCTTCTGGATAGCCTTTGGTGGGACAAGACTGGTAGGAGTGTACCTGATGCCCAGTTCTTCACATGCCTTTCTCCTCAACACTTGGTATTCAGTCACTGGCAGGAGACTACGTGGATGATGGTCTCGTACCAATGCAAGCAAACTGTAACACACTACCTTTACTCACTCATCTTTTATTTGTAAACACATTTCCTATACAAGCAATGTTTAGCTTATTAATATTCATTAATACCATTCCATAAGTAGGTTCAATTTAACGTGTCCAGTGTCCACTCTGGCTAGTAACTGCAATATTCTCAGTTTGACCCCAAGAACTTTATGAAAAAAAATTAAATTAGTTGAATAGATTATCACAATTTTCGGGGTCTAATAATTCTTGATATATTTAGTCATCAATGATAATGAATGGATAACTGACTAGTACCAGTAACTGTTTTAGTATCTGATGAAATCCTGAATCAATCACTATTATTCAAAACTGTATATATTTTAGCACAAAAAGGATATTAATTAGGTTTTGGGTTGTATGGGCAATATGACTTTGCACTATTTTCAATATTATCTTCAGAGATGATAATTGTTAATAATGATGACCATCTACTGTACAGTGACAAAACAAAGATTTGCACTCAACTGGTCCCAATGTTTGTTGTAGAGTTTGAGAGGTGTTGCAATGAGTCGTTGGTACAGTGTCATGACTGCCACCAAGTCACCACATTCTTGTTCATAGGTAATACAGGTATCCCACAGAGCTGAACTTCTCCATGTCTTACCAACACGCTCCAGACCACATTCATACAGGCTGCAGAAATATTTATCATGTTATTATAATCATGTACAGTACAGTGTATGATGACATGACATAGGTAATACAGGTATCCCACAGAGCTGAACTTCTCCATGTCTTACCAACACGCTCCAGACCACATTCATACAGGCTGCAGAAATATTTATCATGTTATTATAATCATGTACAGTACAGTGTATGATGGCATGACAAGTTCTCCATTAATGTTATATACAAAATTATAAGCATAAACATCAAAAGCTGTACAGTGAGATTTTAGTATGCTGGACTCTTCCATATATCAATATAATCAGTACAATATCTTGTATATAATAAGGCATATGAATTAACAAGGTGTACATACAACAACTTGACTTTCTTACTTCAACTTCTATCTACAACTTCATACCAAACAATTCTTTGAAACTAACATACTCACTGTTATCTCAGCCTGTCTTACAACACATCTACATTTACCTTTAAAAACAGTTTGTGAAAAGTTATGTTTTTAGGCATGACTCTTTGTTGGTTTGTGAACAACATTATGTAACTTAAAAACTTACAGACAGATTATGATCAAATTTCATAGGATGACTGGCATTATGAAACCAAAAAGTAATCCAAATTCCTTACCAGTGAGTGAGTGTGTGTGTGTGTGTGTATAATAAGGAACAACACTATACTGAGGAGGAGCCTTCTTTTGACAACATTTTGCTACTACTTCTTTATGTCTGGTAGAGTAAGGTTACAATAAAGGTTCCTACTCACACAGTGTTGTTCCTTAAGTCATTTTGTGAAGGTAATGTCAATTTGAACTGAGTGACAATGTGTACTGAGCATCTCACCTCCTGACAATGTCTGATGGAAGGTTGTTGTCTTTGACATAATTGATGAATGTTGAGATAAGAGGCAGCCAAAGGTCCACACAGAATGGTACACACTCTGTTCCCACCAATAGTACTCCCAGGCATCTGTAATAAACACATCATAAATATCTGTACAATACATACACCTTCCATTAGGTCCACAGGTCAATATAATAGGGGGAACTATAGTCCTAATGGCTTATAATTTTTTTTACTTTTCCTAATTCTGTGATTCACCTATTACTTGCAATATACTGGAGTGCAAAAATGTTCAGTGCAAGAGTATGGACAAAGTGATCAATTCAATTATTTACTTAAGTAGTTTATGAAAATAGACAAAATATAATGAGATTGTCAGATGGAATGAAGCAACAATTAGTTTGTATAATAGGTTGAGTGTTCAGTAGACTCACAGGAATCAATATAACCATAATTCTGTTTACTGAGGTTTGTTATATCAAGGTGTTATTGTATTTTTGTTATTTTACAATACATTTTGATATCATGGTGTCTTAATTACAGTATAACCTTCTAACATCAATATCTAGGTTGTTATTATGTGGCATCATTGTGTTTCGGTAATTACCTTCTTACATCCTGATGTTTCATTTCCATATCACTAAGCTTCTTCCAATAGGCAAAGCAGTATGGGTAGAGAGGCAAGAATCCATCAATTGCTGAGCGCGCTGCCTCAATGTTGTCCTGTGGAGCAACACAACACAAAATATTAAACAACTCTTAATGTACAGTTACCTCAAGGTATTTCTTTATCCCCTTGTTTTGTATCTGGTATAGATGTGGCAGCAGCATAGTAATATTGGAATTAAACTTATATATATAAATGAGACCAATGTCCCTGTTGAATCATATTTACAGGTACTGTAACTGTATATGCCTTTATTATCAAAATAGTAGTACTAGTATGACACTTCCTTCACTTCTATATTAAAGCTGAGAACTAACCAATGTCTCGACGTGGTTGAGGAGGTAAGTCCAGCCGTTGAAGTCATATGGGTTGTCCCTTACAAACTGCCAGTAGTGGTGTAGGACAGACCAGGCTGTCTCTATCTGTGTCTGTCTATCAGTAGCCTGCTGTTCCTCCTCCTTCCGCTGATCCTCTTCAAACTTCTCAATCTCTTTACTACTCTTGTATTCCTTGGTGATCTTGGCCACTTGGGAGGCTGACAGGGACTGGTTAGTCTGGGTCCTGTTACCCTTCAGCTCATCATAGTAACGCTCTGTCTCCTGTTCTAAGACTACTGTGTCTGCCTGCTCCTGTGATGGTACTGGGATAATACCTGCCCCATCACTCCCCTCAATATGTTTATTAACATGTTCTCCACTCTCAACATTACTCATAGTTACAGGATGGTTTTGGTCAGGGTGTGGGGTCTGTCCTGTTGACTGGTTTTCATCACTACCACCCTCTTTGTTATTGGCAATCATCTGGTTATCAGGAGCCTGAGAGAAGGAGGAGTGACCTGAGACACAAGGCACCTGACTCCGATCTGCACTTAACTGGTTAGTATTGGGAGGTGGCTGGGACAAGTCAGGTGTATGGATAGTGTTGGTGTTGTTGGTGCTAGAGCCTTGTGATTGATGGGGTTCACATGTAGGTCTATGTGATGAAGAATGGTTACCACCACCACCACCACCACCACCACCACCCCCCCACCTTCTAGTTTCATCAACACACCTGTTGTTATTCCATCTCCTCTCATCAACCCCTCTATTACAGTTGTTGTTGTTGTTCATGTTATCTGGCCTCTTCATTCCTTCTTCATTACTAATCTGTCCATTACCCCATCTACCTCCACCATCACCTCCCTGCTTCATCCCCTCTGCCCTCTGCCTCTGTTCCCATCTCATCCTTTCATCAGGTCTCTGGTTGTCTTCCCATCTGTTCCCTTCGTCCTCCACTACTCTCCGCTCATCCCATCTTTTTTCCAGACAGCCTCCATCACTCCTCAACTCTCTGTGTTCATCCCCTGGCATGTTGGTGTTATTTGATTGGCTGGGAAGGTGAGTATCATGTGGTGAGGTGGTAGTATTGGTTGTTGTAGTGGTGGACTTTCTCATGACAAAAGAATGTTCTAAGTGAGGGATACCACTCATAACCATTGGAGGTATAGCTTGGGTCTTCCTTTGTCCATTGTCTCCCATCCTCTCCCTTCTACCTCGTCCCCAGCTTCCCCGAGGGTTAGGTAAGAAAGCTCTATTGTCATCCTCATGGAATTGTGAATGGTCCTGATGGCCACTACCAAACCTTGAGTGTCCACCTCTCCTCTCTAAATCTCTTTCTCTATCTCTCCCACTCCTATAACAAAACAAATATAATTAAACATTAATAATCCAACAAGGTAATGTAATTATCATTACTGACAAGGCAAAAAAATGTATGTCAGAGTTCTCATTGACACAACCAGAGGAAGTAGTCAGGAATTTTCCAGGAAAGTAAACACCCAGTAATTAACTGCTCTTGTATTAGCCATATATAAACATTTATAAATATAGCCTATATATTTATCCCTATTTATTACATTACTTTGACATGAATCCCACCATTTCAACATTTCATTACATACACACATTTCCAAGTACAGTCTGCTGCATGATTCTCTGAACACTCTGAGGGAGACTATCTGTGGTTATACATCAGGTTGGTAAGTCTGTCACAGCAGAAGGTCATGAATGTTACAAACTCATGACAGATAACTGATGAAATGATGTGTACACAAAGCTTATGTTGTCACAGATTTGTCAGCTTGATTGTATATGGCTACAAGGAGTCTTCTTCAGAATGTTCTGGGAACCATGTAGCAAACTATACATCTCCTATTCCTTCTATCTTGCTGCCCTCTCTCTCAATCTTTTCTTATATGGGTATACTTACTTTGGATATATTTGTAAGACTGAGTACGCTCCAAGGACATGTTTATCAGACTACACTTTATAAGTATACAACCATCCTACTTACCAGAAAGGATCGTCTTCATAATGTGGAGGTCTCCTGGAAAAAGGTTCACATCCAGAGTTCCAGGGATTAACATGTTGTTGGTTTCCTTGACCTCTCCCTCCTCCTCCTCCTCTACCCTCACCACCATATCTCCCCAAGCTTTGTTTCACCACATTTTCTGCAACTGATGACAAGATTGCAGAATTAGTTGTAATAGTAATGTAATAAAATGGTAAATAAGAGTGACAGCCACCTTGGAATCCAATCTCTCACTTCTAATGTGTTTCTGTACTACTATTTCTTTGGTAAGAACTTACATTTATTGCTACTGTGACTCATAATCAAGTCAAAGTTACTATATTCTGTACAGTACTGTAAATTGTCAGTGTGAGGCAGTGGCCATCCAGAAGTAATTTCCCCATAATATAAACATGTATTCATACAAAGTGATTTTCCTATTCACAAATGACTCTGTTGCCCAAATAGGCACACAATGGGTGAACCTATTGTACTGTATTTAGGTATTTGAAATATAGTTTATAGTACTGTACATTGTATGTAGGTTACAAAGATTTTTCTGCATTAAGAAAATTGAATTATATTTTAAAATTAACTCGACTATTGTGAGGACTGTAGTGATAACATTAAAAGAATGGTTTATAGTAATGTACAATGTAAATACCAAGTCTCAATCTGATGCAGAGAATAATATGCTGCAATAAAATAAGTATCAATTATTTTTTTAAATAAATTCTATCTTTATTTTACAGGGCAGAGTGATTACAGATATATTTAATTAACTCCTAAAGGCTGGAGCCCCTATTGTTACGACTTAAAGAGGTTTTACTGTTGTAATAAATAGTGAAGTAAATAGAATGGTAATAGTAAGTTTTTTAAAATCCAATTTAACTTTATTATTGGACAATAAACAACTCTAGTTAACCAATATGTTTGTCTGGTGTATCTTCATCTGTTTTGAACAAATTTGACCACTCATTCCATTAGGAAATGCATTATTTTAGAGATACCCCCTACCCCCCTATCCAACAATCCTGAGGGAGTGTGTTGAGAAACAAAGGGTTTGGGTTGTGGTAATTACATGTAATAATAAACATATTGGGATGTAATTGGCCCAGTTAGGTCTTGGCTGTCTGCCATGGTCATGATTAAGTTACCATAGATTTGGTCAGGCTAATTCTAAAATATTGAAATATCAATTATTATTCAGTGAGTGAGAAGACATTAATCTAAATTTCACATATTTAAAATCCAAGCCAAGTCTGACTAAACCTTGGAATGGGATTTCTTAATTATCATCATTCATGGTTTGTTATCAGTACAAAATTACAACTAAATATATTCCATCTAAATGTTTTCCCATCATTCAAAGTCCAACTCTCTCCCCCAACATTGTGGGAAGTTTTTTCAGAGTTACACATATGTGAGATGTTGAATTTTTGGTTTGATATAAAGTATGGTTTATGATGTTTTGTAGCAGTGTTGCCTGATCTGGCTAGGTCCCAGTATTTTGCCCCGGTCATTTCCTGTACTTTTCCACGGTTATTTCCCGGTAGTTTGCCCAGGTTAGGTCCCAGTAGTTTGCCCAGGTTAGGTCCCGGTAGTCTGATGCAGTCTAGGTTAGGTTAGGTAAGGTCAGGCTAATTTCGGTATATATTGAAAGAATTATCATTATTGCGTATGGTTTTTCTACCTTCATTACCCACTTATTTAGACCAGTCTAAGACTATTTTCTTTTATGGCATTTCCTCCACAAATGCCCCATATTCAAATGGGGCATTTTGAAATTAGCCTGACCTTACCTAACCTAACCAAGACCACAGCAGACTACCGGGACCTAACCTGGGCAAACTACTGGGACCTAACCTGGGCAAACTACCGGGAAATAACCGTGGTAAAGTACAGGAAATGACTGGGGCAAAATACCGGGACCTAGCCGGATCTGGCAACACTACTACAAAACGGTAATTCTTTCAATAAATACCCTAATTTCAAAATGCCCCATCTTGGAAATTTGCGGAGGAAATGTCACAGAAGAAAATAGTCTTGGAATGTTCTTAATAAGTGGGTAATGAAGGTAGATAAACCGTACGCAATAACAGTAACGTTAATTCTTTCAATATTTACTTAGAATGGTCTAAATAAGTGGGTAATGAAGGTACAAAAAAACGGTAAATATTGAATGAATTACCGTTATTGCGTACGGTTTTTCTACCTTTATTACCGACTTATTTAGACCATTCTAAGACTATTTTCTTCTATGGCATTTCCTCTGCAAATGCCCCATTTCCAAGATAGGGCATATTCAAATCTGGCATTAGCCTGACCTTACCTGACCTGACCTAACCTAACCTAGACCGCATCAGACTACCGGGACCTAACCTGGGCAAACTACCGGGAAATAACCGTGGAAAAGTACAGGAAATGACCGGGGCAAAATACTGGGACCTAGCCGGATCAGGCAACACTGCTGCAAAACGGTAATTCTTTCAATAAATACCAAAAAACCGTACACAATAACGGCAATTCTTTCAATATTTACCATTGTTAATTTTTACCGAAAATCCCAACATTCACAAATACCGAACCTTAGGGATAAATTAGACTATCTAAACTTCAATATAATGGTAAGACAAATTATACCACATGTATGTAAACCGTTACTAACAATGTGAAGTATAAAAGAAAGTTAAATAAAATAATATAACTTACGTCTTCTGTTAATTGTGCCACGGCCTCTTCTGTCTCCAGGGAAGGACATCACTAATTATTTATTTATTTATTTATTTACTGGTTTACTTCTTGGTTATTATAGTACAATTATCACTCACATTAATTCTTTATTTATCATATTAACTCATAGGTAAGTATATAGGAGATAATATTGACTGATAATTAGAGCAGTATTAAATATAATTATGGTAGTGGTCGGGTGTGTGATACAGTTGTTGTTATGATGGCTGGAGTCAGTGTTGCCAGGTCTGATCCACAAAATATCCCCAACTTCCCCAACTTCAACAACAGAATTTCCCTTTTTTGCCTCAATAATTCCCTGTTTACTCTTCTCTTGTTGAACATTGACGGTCTTTCTTTTTTGGTTTATATTTCGTCTGGTAGAAATTTCTCGGTTTACTCTTGAAGCATCTTTATATAATTTCCCTGTGTCTACTACAAAATTTCCTAAAACAGAGAAATTTCCCGGTTTATTCTTGAACCATCTATATATAATTTCCCTGTGTCGACTACAAAATTCTCTGAAACAGAGTCATTTCCCTGCACCTGGCAACATTTGACTGAGCTCCCAAAATATTACCCTAGAGGCCTATATAGAATCGAGTCAGTTTTACCCTAAATTACTAAGTATTACTCTAAAAAGTCGGCAACATCGTAACTTAGAATAATGTAATGCATTATTACACACAGTCATTCAGTAACATATATAAGACAAACTAAAATATATTACACATGTTATGATCTACATGTTCTTCAGTGAAAGAAAATAAGCTTATTGTATACCTGGGTTATGCCCAGATACACTGGATTAAGGATAATAACTTGATGGGTTTGATAATACACCTCTTGAGGTAACGATACAATGGAAATCTACCAACCTCATACTATATGAATGTGAGGTTGAATTTTCAATTTGAACAGTATTTTTCATATTACCCCAAATTAGGTATTACCCTAAACACTACCCGAAAGAGGGTCTGATTACCTTAGTTTAGGGTATTTTACTCTAAAATGGAAGCACTGCATGTAGTAGCTTACCTTAGAGAATCGGTTCTCACCTACGGAACCGGTTCCACTAATAGTCGTGTTGTGTCGTTCGCGAACGAGCCAGCAGCAGCACAGCAGGCTTTTTCAAATGAATTATAGTCACAGTTTTCTAACCACACACCTCACTCAGTTATTTTAAACATATCAAATGTTTTCAGAGTCTACGAGTTCACACCAATTTGTATAATCAGTTTTATGGTGTATGTCTGAGGGGCTGGCCAAGCTGTGAGGCACAATTCTAGGGGTGCCATACTTACTTGTTACTTGTTACTTGTTGTTGGATATTCTATGCCCCGCTCCACCAACAGATGCTGCTCCGCAGGGCCTCTCTCAATATTACTAAACACTATAATCACTTGTAATACTCATATCATCCGTGTCGTAACATTCAGCGAACAGATGTGTTTTCAGTCTTTTCTTAAAAATCGTGCAATTTTCACTGTTTCGGACATCTAATGGCAATCCATTAAAGAGCCTTGGTGCACACCTTTCAAACGCTCTGAAACCCATTGTCAGAATACTCCTTGGCTCATTTAACCTGTATTGCTCATCACTATGCCTGAGTTCCATTGAGGTATTTACTTGAAAACCTCTTAAAAGATTCATCAAGTACCCATGACCATCCCTGAGGCTGTTTGTGACAGGCACTAGGTGAGCCTCTCATCCCATCAGTACAACTCTCCCACCTTAGGGATAGGGATAGGAAGAGGTAGAGAGGAGAGAGAAAGGAAAATGGTAAGCAAGCAAGAAAGAAGAAAATGCGCAGGCAAAATTCGTGGGGTCGAGGGCCGAGGCCCAAAGCCAGAGCAGCAGTCACAAGACCCCCACCCCCAAGCATCAGGCCCTGGCCCACGGCCCTGAAGCCCCCTCATATAAACAACGGTCCTGGTAATGAGGGCCATAAAGGCATGAAAACCATTAATGTACTGCCTACATCACATCACATAACCTCCTGTAGAGAGTATAGCAAAGAATATACAGTACAATATTAATATTAAGTACCTGTACCTTTAACATTCAGAATACTGTATAGCTTATTATAGGAGTGAAATGTTTAAATTATACACAACAGACAACATATCATATACAAAACATTATCCTACAACAGTTATACTAAAGTATTCAGTATGCTTCTACTTCATCCATTATTCTCTATTTATGTAGGTTAATAAATTACAATATTCCAATTATATTAATTTTTCTCTGCATCAATGAGGTCTGACAGGTTTCATAAATTATATTAGAGCAATATTATAATATATTAGGTCATTCCTGAAACAAATTAAAACTTATAGTATTTATTCTAGGATATGAATCTTTTATTTCTCTAATCTTTTGTATCTTCATAACCTAACTTTATAAGAACTGCCACAAGAGGACCCATTAACATTTATCTTGTGTGGTAATATTTCATCTATAACCACCACCTACATATTATTCTTGTGGTAACCTAATGGAGCTCCTACATCAGTCATAGTCATGTACCAGTAGGTTCAAAGTACCTTCTTACCACCAAAACTCTGATGTAGTTGTTTGGGATTCACTGTTTATTGCTGAAATACAATATCTTTTCTGAATGCTGAAATAATTTATGCTGCATCTGTATCACACAATGATCAACCTAACCCAGCTGAAAATTAAACCTGAGGCCAGCATATGTGATGAGATTCAGTAACTTGGCTCATTATATCACTGACTACATTCACACACACCATTGTTGTTGTAGGATTTGGTCACTTTCTAGTGGATATGAAGAGATCTATCCGGGCATATAGTGTCAGCCCTTCCTTTATTTTAATTTGTTTTTTTATACGACCAGAGCGTACCAGGGGTCTGTGGGGGCAAGGGGCCAAACAACACACCATTGTGAGATTATTGGGTTATATCAAAATTATCTTTCCAAGCATATTCCATTAAATAAATAACCAAGTAAGATGAATAATGAGATGATTTTATATATAACAGAAGATGAATATGAATTGCATTATGACACATATAGTATGTACTGTACTATACAGATTTTATTTTTTGATAGAACCTGAATAATTTCACAAATGGAGCTTCAGTCTAGTAGATACTAAGTATCATTCACCAATGTGTGTACATTATTGTGAATAATGAAATGGTAAATACTGTACTAGATATATATTGTATTTCAGGTTTATCTTCTTAACCTTGTATTGATCAGCAATTTTATTGATGTTAGCCAAATGTAAATCAACAGAGGATTGCCTCTATATACAGTAGTATTTATCATACATAATACTCTGGCACAAACATTTTTCTGTACACCTGAGCACTGCAACTTTCTTTCACTAACATAATATAACAACTTATTTACAGCCACTGTACAACTTTACATTCATACTCTACACTGCTAAGAAAAGAAATAAACACTATCAAGAACACTATTGATGTCAAACTGTCCTTTGGGAGGAACTTTACTTATAATACTATTGAGCTTCATCCTTGAGGCATCAAGAGCAGAACCATCATGATCAAACTCACTGAAAAGACAATTAATGAGTATCAGACTAATAACTTTCACAAAAGAAGTATAGTAATTATCTTATTATACCTTTATATTATCTTGTAGTATATGGTGATTATAAACTTAGTTAATTTATGAGCCAGTTAGCTACACAGGGAATGGAAAAGTATTATGAGTTAACAAAACATAAACTACACATGCAGTATCTGGCCATATTGAAGGACTAGTGGTATTTATTAGGTTGACATAAAATCATATGTAATCAAAAGATCTGATAATTCAACCTCAAAGTTTAACAGGTAAAATTACCCCAATACAGCATTTATGACTTATATAACAATGTAATTAAAATATATAAAGTTCTTTAATACTCTCATTAAAATAAGGTTCCTATAAAAAAGGAAATTTTTTACTGTGCAACAAATGAGTATATGACATGCAAAATAAATTAGGTAGGGAAAAAAATCTGAATGGACTTACTTTGGTGCGAGAGTAAACTTCCTGTCAAGAAATCTGGAGAGATCTTCAAGTACTGGTTCTTGATGTAAGGCAACAAACTGCTCACGACACACCTGATCAAAATTAAAATAATGAATACCTTGACTAGATCTAACACATATTACAAACTCAATGCAATTTTTTTTTTTATATATGTTCCGACACTGGACATACCATGGCCCAGGTCAACTGCTACTCACACACACACACACACACACGTCATGACTTCCAAACTGGTACCCAGCCACAGAGGGAGGGAAGTGAGGGTAATTCCCAAATACTGCAGCTGTTATAGTACCAGTGAGGGTGTTTTATGACGTTAAGTGGCCTTATAGTTAGTGCCTGAAACTCAAATCGAAAGACTAAATATTCTCAGGCCCTCACCTAAGAGAAATTGATCTCCCGACCTATAGGTTAAGAGTCCAGAACACTAACCACTCTTCCACCTCCCATGCTGATGTTTAAAGGGTAGGTAAAGTGCTGGTAAATCAGGAGCAACTGATTCCTCCAAACTATTCCAGGCAACAGCCCATTATTAATTAATCTGGTCCTGTTTCCTGGCATACATTAGAGGAATTAAAGCACTCCAATGTACCAAAAGTATACCATCCCCATTATGGTGTTCTTATCCACATTCTATCTACCTGTTTAATGATGTTCTTATCTACATTCTGTCTGCTTTGTTTTGGTCAACATGACTCACCTTATTCATGATGTCTACTGAGCAGGCATGGGTCCAGAAGCAGTCATGGACAGAGACAAATGTGATGTCTGAGCTCTGGCAGTGTAGTGAAGTCAGCATCATGTGTGACGAGTCCAGGGAGTGGATGAAGTTTGGAGGGAAAGCATTTTTCTGCTTCATTACATTGGGTTTCCTGATGTCATAGTGAAAGGGAGTTAAGATCAGTTAGTGATGATAAAATCTTTCTAAACCTGGTGAACATACATCAGTTCCCACATCTTATTTCATACCTATTTTGATGATGAAAATGTAATCTCAGACAAAGTACACCAAGCACCTACACATTTTAAGTATTGATTTGTAATTTTTTATGACATTCTCTAGACAATTTTAAAAACTTTATCATCCAGAAAGAGACAATATCCGCAAACCTATGTCTCAAATAACAAAACAGACTTGATTAAATACTCACATAAAAGAGTCAATGGAGTATGTTGCTGGGAGCATAGAGACAGAAGCACTGTCCATGGCATATCTGTACCTAAAGTTACTATAAGGCTGTACCACTGGCAAACCCAATGGTGTTACATATTCCAGGTTCTGTCCTCGTGTCTGTCCAGGGAAAGTTAATCATATGTAATGCACAAATATACACACAATGATATACAGTAAACTTCAGGATGGGCAAATGGCAGTGACTGATAAAAATAAATTATATATATATATATATATACCTGTATAGATTAAAAAAGTTTAGTGGCCTGGAAAGTGTAGGAAGTAATATCTTGATACACACAACTAATAATAATAAGATAAAATACATTTGGTTTTCTCATTGTATTGCAATACAGTATCTGATATATCAACTATGTTCTCAATATATCCCTGCAGA
Organism: Petrolisthes cinctipes; assembly: GCA_033782935.1. Lineage (NCBI taxonomy): Eukaryota > Metazoa > Arthropoda > Malacostraca > Decapoda > Porcellanidae > Petrolisthes > Petrolisthes cinctipes. The sequence continues at coordinate 243,549 of JAWQEG010000816.1, read as the reverse complement.
ATACATTACCTCAGATATAATCTTGGCACAGTCTGTAAACCAGTTCTGAATTTCCTTAGTTGAGGTGAACATCTTCTCCAGACAAAGGAAAGTCTTTTGAACCAGGTAATGTGAGGCTGCCCATCTTTGATTCTGAGGGAAGTTATCCAAGGCTGGGTAGGGAGAAAATAACATTACAGTACTTAATTATAATTATTGTTTTAATCTAGTGTAATGGGCCACATTCATATTCACTTTCCCTTTTGGTAAGTACTGTAATCATATTAATAAATGGGTAAAAGACATCCATGCACACACCTTTAAGTTGTTTTTCAATTTGTAATCTTGCCCCAAAGCGTGTCACACCATATACAGTTGTCATCACAGTCTGTTTGATGATCTTACGCTTGATATGTCCCTCTAGCACTTGAGCCAATTGATGTGCAGCTTTGGCATCTTCCTCCCTCTCCTTTTCCACCAGTGAAGCCACATCAGAGTAAACATCCTGTGGGATTAGAGGAGGAGGAGGATTGAATGATTAGAATGAGGTCAGCAAGTCAGGAAATAAAGGTTTTATGACAATAAGCCATAACAGGATTTCAGCTACCCGGAAGTACATTTTCCTCACTTCCCATTTCAGAAACAATCTTGACTAACCTGTGGAGTAAAACATGGAGCCAGATTGACTGACTTGGCACCAATCTCATCCCGACCAAGAGCAGCATAATGTTGAAGTCCATTACAGGAACCATCTTGATGAATAGGTAGATGACTTACATATTCCTCTGGGTTACCACTATGTAATGCTGCAGCAAGCTGTAACATATTACAAGGAATGGCTAGAAGGGTCAACATAATGTCATGTACATTTGTAGATATAAGCTTCATTCTCCTCCTGGCTTTCAATAAAAACTCAAAACTATTGAGAAATAAAATAAGCATTATAACTGTATATTCAAATATTTTTACATAGCTTATACATAAAAAATAGGTTAATATTTTCTCACAACTCCCATACAACCCAATTACTAACCTCTTTACAAGCAGCAAGAGTCTGCCAAGGTTCATCACTCTTGGTCCACCATCTACGTCCATCAAGGGGATTATCAGCAGAGTCCAGGATGTCTTCCATTATACTATCACAGTAGTCAAGACGTGCAGAGATTGGTTCACGTTTCACCAGGCCCGTTAAGTTGATCAAGTGAAGCTGTATTACAGATGATGATGAAGTACAGTCAGTACACATAAGGTTTCCACATACATAAAATCATGTTACCTCAAACTTTCTACCAAAATTTTCAGTTTGTAATTTATAAGTGGCAGAGTATTGAGATTAATCATACAATTTTGTGATTCAAATCTACTCTCAGGTCAGTGCAAGTTTCTATATTAACCCAATCAAATAAGGCAAATAACATAAAAAATACCAGACTCAAAATTATCATCTCCAAAAGATGTTGTATTTAACTTTGGATGACTAAAGTATTGTGCAACTCTGGCAGTCTATATGATTGTCCAAAAATGAGAACCAAATGAAGTATATACTATGTTCTGACATCACAGTATAAAGTACTGAATCTTATTGTGTAGCAAATTCCCAGGCAATAGCTCTCTCCACAGCTCTCTTACTGATTTCCTCTACACATCCTTTGTTCTTTCACACACTGCAACATTACACGTAAATTTTTCTCTATAAATCAACAAACCTTTAACCACCAGAGTCCCTTTGGGCCGAGTTTCTTGCCAAGTGCAAACTGCAGTATGGAACGGATGGAGTCAGAACTTAGATGATTGAGGTGTGGTGGAGTGGGATAAACCCGGCCACGGAAGTCCATATTGTGAGGGAACCAGAACACTCGGTCACGATACTGTAAAGTAAAAACGTAAATAAATCAACAAAGTTACAACATACAGTAGATGGAAAGACAGTACAAAAAAAATGTAAATGAAGAAGTCTCTGTTTCACTGTGACCTCTTCATAACAAGACACCAGTATAGTAGTACTCATTTACCTCAATGTAAAGGGAGCTTTACAAACCTTTGCTTATTGATATACCCACTGTAATCCAACTTACATGACTGGCAATGGAGAGTTTGTACAACATATCACACCAGAGGGAGAGCATCTCATTTTTCCTCTGGTCATATTCCAGCTGTTGTCGTCTGGCGTTGTGTACTTCAGCTTTACTCATGCCACTCTGGATCTTCTCTGGCTTAGGACATTCAGATGATGGAGGAGGGATGTCTAACTCCTCACAACCCTTACTGTTGAACAGCTGTAGGTAAACAAATATTATGAATAAATTATTGCAACGTCAAATTATACACAGTGTACAAACTACTGTATTACCTTTTCTAGGTATTGCAAAACACCATATTTCCAGATGGGGAGGCTCTAGTGCCAATGTAGGAACTCAGACAGGCAAGGGGTCCAACTCTGAGGTTATTTAAGCCTTTGGTGGGGTCATTGTTATAGAGTGAGGTCCCCCCCCACCCACCCTGTATTGTAAGGGATACAAGGTTGACTACACCATCACATGAATGGTAGGTGATGGTGATGCCACTTCCCTACACCAAACAAATCCATCATCAAAATAACCATAAGGTCATTTGTTTCCTGGCATAGTTAGGAGGAATCACAGAACTCTTAATTCACCAACAAGATAATCCCCCTTAACCTGTTATTAACACAAATATGGAGATCTATTATATGTTTCCTATAAATAACAGTGGGTATCCAAGCCCTCTGCAAAAACTCTAATGATGATTAAAATAAAACATTTATGAGGTCTAGTATGACCTGGTCTTTAATATCACAATAAGTCACTGAACTGAAATGTATCAAATTTTAGGTTAATATTAACACTCACATGAATTAAGATATCAAGCATGGGCTGGTTAACTCTCCAAGGAATGGTACTCAGTTGGTTTAAGGAGTCCATTGTTGGGTACAGCTGTTGTACTCCACAATCTTCCATTCTCTTCTGTTGTTGCTGGGCATTGTATGGCAACCTAGGGATAACCATAGTCAATTCAGTACTGTATTTAGATGATACCTGGACTACTAGCTGTAAGGCAGAGTGGCACATTATAATATAATATATTTGTTTATATCATAAACAAATGCAGAAATGGGAGAATGGGAATATTTAAAAGACAAACATACAAATCTTCATGTTTAATGTGGTACTCACCTTACAATCTTGGTATCATTTATTAAGTATCCACCAAGCCTTGTAGAGACCCAGGGTATAGGTGGACAGACCATAGGAATCTTGGTTGTCTCAAAGGTGAGGGTTGGAAGAACAGCTTTCTGGTACAGTTCTATTAGGCTTGGTGAAGGTTTGATCTCATCCACTACCCGATAATCCTTCTTGATCTCCACTTCATATATGGCTGGCTGCTTGTGTTTGCTGCAAATGTATGGAATAATTAATAATAAATCAATTAAATAACTTTAGTAATCCATAAACAAACAAACAGAACACAAAACATAACCTACTTTACACTTGCCTCTTTTTCCAACATTACTTCTAGGTTCTATACTTAAATAATTCTTTAACCACCTTGAGATTTTCACCATCCCACTTGACACTTACATATCAACTCCCCTTCTCACTTTCTAATATCATCACCTTGCATTTACTCACATTTATCATTAAACAGTGGCATTCATTGTTGAGTGAAGGAAGTGAAACACAGGCAAACATAGTTGGGTGGGGAATGGGAGGGAGAAGAAGAGAGGTAATGGAGGAGGGCAGAAGTGAGTGTCAAAGTGTGATGTTATAATGAGCAAGCAAGCAATTATACAATAAACAGTACTTACATTTGAGAATGGAGAGGATTCCAAACCATAGTCTTCATAATCATCAGGGAGTACAGGAATTTGCCTACTGACACTAAGACAGGGTTGGGCCACTCAATGGGATAATGATCCATGTTGGTTCCACTCAGATGATTCTTAGCTAACTCCTGCCACCGTACTCGTGGTATATAAGTCACACCCTCTGTCAATATCACATATATACTCTTGTAATATTTTAAAGCAAATAGTATTAATGGTATGAGATTTTCCTGATAGGCTCTGATCTGACTACCTGAGTACTAATATAACTGAAAGAGTTGTTATTGGGTGTTTGTTGTGTATCATATTTTCTTTTGTGGCCTTGAGTTAAATATGTATTAATAACCCAATCATTAATTTACCTGTCGTATCTGGCATCAAACAATGTTGATATACAGGGTTCATCAATGCTGTGATCAAAATTTGTGGTCCTATCTATCTATCTATAGCTCTGACGCCTCGTTCCCTCCGGGAACTCCCCCCAAGGGGATGGCCACGGCAGAAGTGTCTCCAGTTCTCCCTGTTCCAACACTCCCTCCTTACTTGTTCAAGTGTGCCATGAGAAAGAGGAGATACAAGGCATGAACCAACAACCCAGTATGTAGTACAGTAAGTGGTGCCAGGCATTCTAGAAATTAAGTGAGTTTGTCTTCCTGCCCGAGGTAAATAAATAGTCACAAATGTTTGTCAATAAAAGCTGTTTCTTATCTTATACATACTATCTACAACAAGTCAATATATTTCTGTAAGTACTAAATAATTCTAATATACACACAAAGAGAAGACTAACCTGGCCTATCATTGTCCATGTACCATGAAATGTATTCGCCATAAACTTCTTGTAGCTTGTTTAAAAACCCACTTTGTTTCTTGTAATGCATGAGATAACGACTGTAGACAAGTTCACCAAGGTGTCTATACATCATATATTTGGTCATGGAATGGGCCAGGGATCCTCTTCCCATTCCTTGTATCTCCTGTAGAATAACAAAAAGCACTGGGTTACAAAATACTGTATTGTCCAAGCATAAATATGAGTTTACCATAACAATGATTTTATAGGAGAGCAAATTTCTGTTCACATGGACGCACCAAGATGATGTTGGTACAGTACAAAGCAAGTTGTACACATATACAGTACAAAACTATAAACTGGTTCTGCTAACTAACAAACATAACAAAAGTTCACAATTAGACATATCCTACCTGGACCATAATATCCACAAACTCCTCAGGTGCTAAAGTGACTAGATAAGGATATACCGTCATTCTCTTATCAAGCTGGTTGGAAAAAAACTTATTTTTCAGCACACCCAATGCCCTGGTAAAGGTGTCTAGCAGAACACTCCTCCACTGCTGTTCATAAGTCTCCACCAACTTCCTCTGTAATCCAACACCAATACAATACTATGAATACAAAAACATTATTCACACCTTAAAGGCTAAACATTGACTTATCCCTCCACCAAAATGTTGTTAAAGCCTAAAGGAAAAGCTACTAATATTTCACCCTCATTAGCATCTTGGACAGATCAAGCATACCACTCTTCAGTGCTAAAAATTAAATTTCAATGTAAAAGATGGTACCAATACTTTCTTTGCCAATTGTACATCAACAATATTTTCCAATAGCCTGTCAATCACTTATTGTGATCAAACTAACATATTATTGTTTTTTCAAATTTACATATTTATGTGTATCTTCCAACTTACATATTTATGTGTCTCATCAGATTCATCTGGTGCTTCAATACTCTTAATAACCATAACACCCTTAGCCTCTGTTTCCAACTGTTCCTCTGCCCATTTCACCAGCTGCTCCTGTGTCACTGTGCCATAGGCTGGTGACGACACCTTTGGGGATATCATGCAATATTTTAGTCTTTGGAAATATCTATTCAACATTCACAAAAGAGCTCAGTTATACACTTTCCTCATTGAACACTGTACACAAATGATATACAAAGGATAGGTTGTATTAGTATAGTATTTACCTTGGTGGTGTGTAATGTTTGGCTGAGTTTCTTGACTAGGTTGTTATTATAACCCAAAGGTGAAGTTGTAGGTGTAAAGATGAATGAGGGTTGAACACGATGAACAGCATTTAATGCATATTCAAGACCATTCTTAATGAGGTCTATCTTGTTCAGTACATTATCCAAAGTAATACCCTGTAACATACAATAAAAGATATTAATTAATACTTCCCAGTGTATAATAACAATAATGCCTTGAAAAATGTTACTGGCTCTGTAATATAGCATAGAACCAAAATGGTGTTATCAAACCTAGAATACCTGTTCCTCCATTGCTGTGAGCCAAGTGTTTATCTCAGTAGTGTTGGCTGGTGATTCACATTGTCGTCCCAGACATTCCAATAAACAAGCAAAGGTTGTTTCATCAACTCTAATGTTGTCTGCTTGCAAACATTTCATCACTTCTACCATCTTGCTGTAGTTTCCCTGAAAATTGTTATCAGAGTCATTTTTGAGAACTAAGATATTCCTGCTTTAATATACTGTAACGATCTTTAATTATAACAGATTACGACAAAGGTTGGAGACAAAGATTACAGTTATCAACTAAGGTCAGTGAGAGAGAGAGAGAGAGGAATCCAGGCCATTTTACCAGTCTCCTTACACCACTAGTGTTTCTTAGATTATTTATAGTTAACTGTATATAACACCAATAAGAGATGATGCTACACCTTCCACAAGTTTTTGGTATAGTGTAGTACAGTAATACCAATACAGTAGTATAGAAGAAAGTATAATACTGGCACCTCCCTTTGTACATATAAAATAACTACATGTAATCACAAATCAGAATGCATGTTATTAAGCACCTTATCTGCAAGACCTCGGAGCACAATATTATAGGGTAAGATGGTGTTGATGATCTGGGCAAAATTCTTCCTGGTGGTGTGTTGTGCCAGCTGCCGGTAATACAGCAGTGTGTGTGTGGCTCGGTTTGTCATTCCCAGTGACATCTGAAGGATGTGAGATCAACGGTAAACATTTAATACATGAATGATCCAATATGTAAACACAGTTCTTCACAAGAAAAATAATTCATCATGATGCCATGGCAACATGAAGGGAATGTAAAGGAAGATATGCATTACCAATATTAATTATATTATATAACCAATATTAAAATGTTTACTGTTTATACTTCATGGCTTTCTCAACCTCAGCATTGCATCATACATAAGAATATCACATTATAACACCAATACAAGACTTACACAGACACTGATGTAGGCAGCTAGAGACTGATTAAAGCTCACTTCACGTCCTTTTCTTCTGAGAGCTTTTAAGTGTTCACTCTCCTCTATTTGTTTCTTTTTTTTCTTTCCCTTTACATTTTTCTTCTTTTGTGTTGGTTCTAGTGAAGGTTGCATGGGCAGGTCTTCTTCTGGTACAATTTCCATTTCTGGTTCTATATCTACTAACAATTCTTCCTGTGTAAGTTTAGTTGCAATTTTAATTTTATTTGCTGTTGTCTTTTTCTTCTTATCAATTACTGTATCTGCTGTATCTGACTTTACACTACTTTGCTTCTTCTTCTTTATGGACACCACTTTGTTTTTTTTCTTAGAACCTTTAGTATTCTTTTCCTTCTTTGGTATATTCTCAGGACTAACAGTTGGTTCAAGATCATTTTGTACATGTGGCTGTATTGGCTCAGCTTTAATAGAACTAGGCATTTTGGAGGGAAGAAATTGGGTAAGACTTTGTAAATGGAATGATTCACTAAGATCTAAATTCTCAGTACTTAGAATATTTTCTATACCACCTTCATTTAATAATAAACTATCCAAAGCACTATCACTCAACAGAAAATTAGAATCATAAGTATAATTAATATGACTAGTCCATTTGAGTTTACTGTTGTTGTTGTTGTTCAAGGTTCTTTCACTCTGAGTCCGTAATAATTTCCTTAACTTTTCACTCAGTAGTTCATCCCTCAGTTCCAATAAGCTCTGGTAATCTGGTGTGTGTTGTGTCTGAGGTTGAGGTACACCATGCTGGGAATAGATATTGCTATTTGGAGAAGGTAATGATGTTGTTGTTGTTGTTGTTGATGGATGTGGCTCAGCAATATTCTCAAACATTTTCTTACTTGACTCCACAATGGTAACTTGGTTGCTCTGTACATTCACCTCATCAACTGGAAAAAAGACCAAGTTATTAAGCATGAAAGAATGCAGATATTAGCTGACATTTAAATATAAAGAAACACATTATAAGAAACCTTTACAGTACCATACTTGCATAATAAAGCTTCACATACATAAACTTTTATCATAGATAAACTGTTAATATGAGAAGAGGTTTCTCCAAAGATGAAACTCTTTCTAAAATGACTGACAAAATTCTTACCCCTGAGAATTCTGGATTGAGGTTTGGTTGTCCGAGTCTGTATATTGGTTGACTGCCATCTCCTTATACCTGCAAATCAAATATAAGGTCATTATAATGATCTACAATTATCTGTACTTTATAACTTGGCAGATGTGGCCATACAACTTTTGCCACTGACTGGACATGTCTATGGGTTTGTTGGATGGAGAAGCAAAACCTAAACCAACCTAACTTAACCTAAACCAACCCAAACCCAACCTAAACCAACTCAACCTAACCTAACTCAACCTAATCTAAGTTAAACCAACCTAACCTAAACCAACCCAACCTAACCTAAACCAGGTCTAACCTAACCTAAACCAACTTAACCTAACCTAAACCAACCCAACCTAACCTAAACCAGGTCCAACCTAACCTAAACCAGGTCCAACCCAACCTAACCTAAACCAACCCAACCTAAACCAACCCAACCTAACCTAAACCAACCCAACCTAACCTAACCTAAACCAACCCAACCCAACCTAACCTAAACCAACCCAACCCAACCTAACCTAAACCAACCCAACCCAACCTAACCTAAACCAACCCAACCCAACCTAACCTAAACCAACCCAACCCAACCTAACCTAAACCAACCCAACCCAACCTAACCTAAACCAACCCAACCCAACCTAACCTAAACCAACCCAACCCAACCTAACCTAAACCAACCCAACCTAACCTAACCTAAACCAACCCAACCCAACCTAACCTAAACCAACCCAACCCAACCTAACCTAAACCAACCCAACCCAACCTAACCTAAACCAACCCAACCTAACCTAACCTAAACCAACCCAACCTAACCTAAACCAACCCAACCCAACCTAACCTAAACCAACCCAACCCAACCTAACCTAAACCAACCCAACCCAACCTAACCTAAACCAACCCAACCCAACCTAACCTAAACCAACTTAACCTAACCTAAACCAACCCAACCCAACCTAACCTAAACCAACCCAACCCAACCTAACCTAAACCAACCCAACCCAACCTAACCTAAACCAACCCAACTTAACCTAACCTAAACCAACCCAACCCAACCTAACCTAAACCAACCCAACCCAACCTAACCTAAACCAGGTCCAACCTAACCTAAACCAACTTAACCTAACCTAAACCAACCCAACCTAACCTAACCTAAACCAAACCAACCCAACCCAACCTAACCTAAACCAACCCAACCTAACCTAACCTAAACCAACCCAACCCAACCTAACCTAAACCAACCCAATCCAAATTGTTTGTAAAAACGGGGCATATCTTGAAAACAGGAGGCATATCTCCGAGACAAACCCCATAGATGAAAAGTGTGTTAGAATGGTCCAAAATAGTGGGTAATTATACTAAAATATACAATATAGTGAATGAAATAGTTCTATACATTTACCGAAGTGAATTACCAACTTAATTAATGGTAACCTGTTATATAATAGTGAAATATAAACACTGGTAATAGTTAAAATGTTAAAATAGAGTTGTGGCAACTTGTAAAAATAATCCTTAAAGTGAATAATTATAACCTCCTTATACACACACACCGGACCCGGACAAAACCTACCATTATTAATATTAATATTATAAAGTAGACAGACATATATATTTATTATTATTATTATTATTACCGGTCCTTCCTTGTATTGTACACCCGTATTGTAGTAACAACTTCTTCTTTATTCTGTTATTAACACTTGTATATAACCTTAAACAAGTTACTATACATAATACTGGTGCCATGTTGTTTAATAATGTTTTCTTGTTTTGGTTAGCAGTGTTGCCAACTAGAATTTTCTTAAGGCGCTAAACTTATTACTCCCGTAAAGCGCTAAAAAGACGCTATTTTTTATAAATATCCCACAAAACCTTCTGATTGTTATTTATTTATTACTCTTTATTATGTCAGGACTCTGAAATAATTAAAATCGCCAAGAAATGCGCAACAAAAACACAGAAAAGCAGCTGCCAAATGGCACTAAAGCCAAATTGTAAGTTATATTGTTCTATAAAGTGCCGAATCTAACTCTAAAAGCGCTAAATTGGCAACTCTGTTGGTTAGTGCCCAGCGTTGTCACCTCTGATGAACTACATTTCCCCATCTTCAACATTTGGAATTTCCCTTTTTACCTCAAATATTCCCTGTTTACTCTGCTGGAAAATAATAATCGCACATTTACCATCTTGCCAATTGATTTCGTCTGGTAGAAATTTCCCCATTCATTCTTGAACAATCTTTATAAAATCTTTTCCCATTGTTAACTCTAATTCTCCGGGGATGTATAGGAAAAAATGTCCATTCTTGGCAAAAATATTTGAAAATTCTCCAAGGACCGGAATTCTCCATTTTCCCATCAACAATATGATTTTCCCAAAACTAGAGTAAATTCCCTCAATCTGGCAGCACTGGACTTTCTGCGATTGTCTTTTTTTTTTCTATCCAATCCTTTATAAAGTACCATCATATTATATCATCCCTACAGCAGACGAAATATATATTTCTTGTGGTTATTTAATGTTGTGATCGGCTGGTAATTATAACAGCTGAATTTGGCCCGGCCTTCCAATATAATTACTACAGCACTCCTCTAGTAGGCTAAAGTAAAATAGAATAAAATAACATTAATTGATATGAGTATCCCAAGGTCGAAGCTCTAAGAAAATGTGAAAGGCATTATTAAAAGTCTGAAGAAAATGTTTTAAAGGTGTTTTGGGTCTGAGAAACTATTAAAACACAATAATTGCCATCATAATCATCCTTCCACTTCGACTCTTTTACTCAAACATTTTCAGATTTATACTTCCTTTCTTTTACATGTATATACTGTAGGCCTACTATATAGGTTACACACAAGTATACCTTTTGTAATGTGAAGCAAGGGGTATTGGTTATTGCAAGATTTTTTAAATATTATGAAGAAAATAAGTTTATCATAGTTACTACCTTAAATATTTTGTTGGGAAAGAAAATGAAGTTATTGTTGTTGTTGTTGTTGAAGTTCCTCAAGCTGTCTGGCCGAGCAGCTCCCCCGAGCTCCTGAGGAAGGTCATGGCGAACCGGGCTTTCCCACAGTGCCCTCAGAGAGTGTATAGTGTGTTGTGTTGTTGGCGAGTGTGGTTGTGTACACTGCAGTCTTCAGTAATGTGTTTAATAGAATGGGGTGCTGTGTTACATCCCGGACAGGCATCCACAATGGCTCCATCCAGCTTTTTTCTTCTGATATGTCAGACTCAGAAGGGCCGGGTGGTGGCCACACCACAGCAGCAGCCTGGCCAGGTGGACTCTGTCCTCACGGGGAAGGAATGATTCAGATGGGTGGATGTCAGGGGGTCGTGCATGCAGCTGTTTTTGAGTGTTTGGATGGACTGATGAGTGATTTGAGTATGGATTTGTTTCTGGAGATTGGTTTGGGGTGGACAGGGTGTGAGAGATGATAGTATTTGTGTGTGGTATCGTGTACTGGGTGTTGTTTTGATGTTCCTTGGCATGTTCCTTGGTATGAAGTATTATACAGAAACTATAATTTTTAATAAAATGTTCATAGAATTTATAAAATAATATTCAAAGGACAAAGCAAACCTATTCAACAACAAAGAGTAAAAATATACTATTTTATTATCTTGTAGAAAAAGAATAGAAAAAAACAACAACACACATATCATAACATAACATTAACTTGTTTATATAGCCTACTCTGTGTTACTTAACTATTACAACACACATATCATAACATAACATTAACTTGTTTATATAGCCTACTCTGTGTTACTTAACTATTACAACACACATATCATAACATAACATTAACTTGTTTATATAGCCTACTCTGTGTTACTTAACTATTTGTACTCATCCATTTTGTAATCAAAGTATACAAAGTCTTGGTAGTATTTCTTATATAACAGTTGGAGTTTGTCTTCTTCAATAAGACTGAGGTATTTTGCTGCCATTCCATCATTTGTTCCCTCTTTGTTTTCCCACCCAATATTAAAGTCCATCGGGAATCGCCCTTCCTTCTGCAGCGACTCCACCAGGAAGTCGATCTCCTCTTTGAAGTTCTCGTACTTGAGGATGTAGTCGTAGGAAATGCTGCACACCTTAAAAAAAAAAAAAAAAAAAATTATAAAAACAAAAAAATGATGTTACTGTATTCTGATAATTGTGAGAAGTTGCACACCAATATCATTGTATAATTATAATATATAAAGTCTTTCTGGCCTAGCATAGTCATCTTTAATTCTATTCTTTCATTCTATAATCATAATATTTTTAATGGTAGGCAATCACTCGACACTGTACGAAGATGGATGTGCAAAGGACGTTCATGGATTCAAACATACAAATGGCTGATGACAGAGAGGAGGGACAACAGGCACGTATAGGAAAAAGAAGGAAAAGAGCTGCTGGAGATAGTAGAAGAATATGAAAGAGAGTGCATCACTCAGGTACACATTCTATTCTATCTATCTATCTATCTATTGCCAGACGCCTTAATCCCCCGAAATCTAGCCCATCTGAGTCGAAGCCCGCAATCTGCAGCAGACGGTTTCTGGACGACAGCCCACCTATGACCTCCACTGGTTCGAGATATGTGTGTGTGTGTGTGTGTGTGTGTGTGTGTGTGTGTGTGTGTCCTCGTGATGGTTTGGAAGGGCTATCGCTTGCTTCAGCTCTCGAGCATCGACTCAGGTGGGCTAGAATTTTTTGTCAGAGAGTGTACAAAGGGAAACTCAAACCCTTAAAATACTACCCACATCACCACAAGTAATACATACATACAGGAAACAATGTTATAAATAAATAGTAATAACTGGATAAGAACGTACCTGACAGAGCAATGTAATGGGCTTCCAGTGTTCGTCAAAATCGTCAAGGGATGTGTGGATAAGATAGTCGACAAATTCTGTAAATTTTGGCTCTCTTTTCTCTTCTTCTGGGGTTGCCAATGCTTCAAGGGCAATTGTTTCCACTTTTCCAACGTCATTCTTCCTTCCTCTAGCTACATCTTTTTTTAGAGGTCTTCCCCTCCAGCCAAACTTCTGTACAATGCTCCACCCAAACGTCTTGTAAAAGTATTCACCGTCTTCGTTTTTATATGAATCTTCCAGTTTATTCCTGTAGGCTGAGACGATGCGTTGGAAAGGATGTCTAACGAAGAGAAACTTAACAGGAGCTCCCATGGTCTGATTCTCCCTCTCTGGCCCATTTGATCTGTTGACATGAAGCAAAACATCATGATAAAAACAACCATAAGATGGTGACCACTAAGATGGTGACCACTTGGAGGAAGATGATCATCACCACTACAAAGAAGATAATGACTACAAAACATATTATGTTGACCACGAACCTTGTATTCCTGAGGATGAACTGAAATTTTGTTTTGTCCTCTGGTTGTTTGAGTCCTTCCATGTTTATCAGTGCCCGTGACATAGATGACGACGCCACCTAATCACCAAAATGTGTAAAATTACAGATTAAACTGAACTGAATATGTATAAGTTTATTTTTACAAAGGCATATAACAAAGGAGAAGACCTGAGCATGTTGTTCAACCAACACACAGACTATTTTATAAACTCGTACAAAATTATTAATATAAAAATGTAAAGATTAAAGATGTAAAGAGGTAAAATAATCCGACGAATAAAAGATACAAAATTATAATAGTCCTATGATGAAACTATGCATAATTTCTATATTAAGATGTTGAAGGTAGATGCAATGAGGAAATAATCACAAAACCCAAAAAATATAATATAATGACGAATTTGTAACTTCCTGGTATTACATTGAAGGAACCATAAGCTATCTCTTCTGGTATTACACTGAAGGAACCATAAGCTATCTCTTCTGGTATTACACTGAAGGAACCATAAGCTATCTCTTCTGGTATTACATTGAAGGAACCATAAGCTATCTCTTCTAGGTAAATTGGGTGAGGGATGCTGATTCCTGCAAACTATGCCAGGAAACAGCCCACTTCAGTATACGAGTGTGGAGATCTATTTTGCTGCAGTCTATAGAGAGTAACGTAAACTCCAAAACACCCCAACAACAACAACCCGCTTAATGAAGAACCCCGTGACTGTTTACGAAAACTGGAGGCTTTTATGTCCTTCCAACTATGCCACTAAACAAGCTCCTTCAATTTTAAGTATTGTGGTTCGTGGAAATATTTAAATGACTCGGTTATCTCCCAAAATTTCTATCTACATACATCCCGGTCCCCTTCCCCAACTTACTTTAGGCACGAGACACCAGGAGAAGTTGCCTTGCGGGAAGAACAGGACATTATGGTAGAGTTTCTTGAGGTAGATATTGTGGTAGTGTCGTGCCAACTGACTGCTCACTTGGGCTGCTACGTGAACTTGAGTCTGCAACTTCAACTTGGGCAGGGGGTCAGAGGTACACTTTTCCCTGACGTGGGCGACGCGGGAGGTCATCACCGACTTCTGCTGCAGGAATAGTGACTTTGATGGATCCTTCTGTAAATAACAGAAAAATAATGTAGTTCCTCAAAGCAACAGTTGACAACTTCAGAATCTTTCGATGATCAAAACCTTGTTACTATTCCATACTACTTATAATTTTTTTAATTTTTACTGTATGTTCCGACACTGGACATAGGCTTCATCAAGCCCGTTACCTTGGCCTAGGTCAACTGTTACTCACACACACACACGTCACGAAATCCGAACTGCACCCAGCCACAGAGGGAGGGAAGCGAGGGTAATTCCCAAATACTACAGCTGTTATGGTACCAGTGAGGGTGTTTTACGACGTTCGGTGGCCTTATACAGTAGTTAGTGCCTGAAACTCAATTTGGAAGAGTAAATATTGTCAGCCCTTCACCTGAGAGGATTCGATCTCTCGACCAATAGGTTTCATGTCCTGCACACTCAGCACTCAGTCACCTCCCATTATTATATTATTATTATATTTAAAGGGATAGTATATTTTTAGTACATTATGCGCCTCGTATTCCTCCAAAGTATGCCAGGAAACAAAACCAACTTAACATAAATAATAGTGGACTGTTGCCCTGCATAATGTGTAGGCAACAATTACTTTAGATTTAATTACCAACACAGTATACTATCCCCATAACAGTTTCCATGGTGCTTCTCTCTGCTACTCGTCAGTCTTCGCTTATCAGAGAAGTCATTGGGACATCATCATTATAAACGATTTCCTTCATCCACTCTATTATATAATACTGAACTATTCACTCTATATAAACCTTTGAAGTAATATGATTCGGGCCCCTTTCAGCGTCAGTATTATAGAAAGAGAAAGAATATAAGGAGAAACAAATACAATGACTTCTGACCTGTGTAACTTGTTGCTTGATGTTGTTGTTGTTGTCTCCATGCTGCTGATACTGGAAGAGCAGCACAACAAACAACACACAAGTGAAGATTACAAGTCTCAATACCTTGGACATCCTTGGGAACATTATATAATGTTCTCGGTCACCCTCCTGGGTCACAGGGCTCAACCTTGCACTCCATATGCCGGCAACCCCTAACAGGAGGAGACAAATTATAAACATATTGACACTAGAAAAAATTATATAGATGATGACAGTGGATAAGAATGATAAAGATAGTTAATATAATGAGCGTTAATTAACAGTAAACATTCAAGGAATAACATACATAGAAAACACTCAAGGAATAACAAACACTGTAAACACTCAAAGAATAACATATACTATAAACATATAATTATTAATAACAAACACTGTAAACACTCAAAGAATAACATGTACTATAAACACACAATTATTAATAACAAACACTGTAAACACACAAAGAATAACATGTACTATAAACACACAATTATTAATAACAAACACTGTAAACACACAAAGAATAACATGTACTATAAACACACAATTATTAATAACAAACACTGTAAACACACAAAGAATAACATATACTATAAACACATAATTATTAATAACAAATACTGTAAACACACAAACACATACGTCCTTCCATATTGAGATTAACCAACACAACTGACTAACACAACAACACACAACACGAGGTATGACTCATGGAGGTATAATATAGAGGAGGTGGCATGAGCCGCTCGTCTTGTACACCCAAAGTGAAGCCAGGGGCGGAGCCTATTACCCTACCCCCCCCATTGACTCAAAACATTGCCCCGGCCGCTTTCAACCCACTCTAATTATGCTCTTATTTTCTCATATTAACAACAATTAGAGAAAGAAAGAAATTTGAATTTGTTCCATATATGATAACTGCATAAAATGATCTAATTCTGTATATTATCAAAAGTACTTAAACCCATTAAATACCGCTGTTTCCTAGAGCATTACCTCTTCTCGCAAACATTTCCTAGGAGTATGAATGAAAGAATGAATGAATTAATGAATGAATAGTTTATTTTATGCAAAAAGTATAGTAGGCTAAAAGAGAAGGTCATAGCTTACACACCAACCCACAGACAGTATTATAAGGGTACAGAGAAATAAGAACAAGTACAGTTACCCACATATGAATCTGGTATGCCTCGCTACTTGCGACATACCGACAACAGGAAGGAAAGTGAGCAAAAGTTATAGTTTGTTGACAAGCAGATAGTAATAATATTTTACTGTCTACCTGTCAACAAACTACATCTTTTTTCACTTAAATTTCCTTTCGTTGTAGCCATTCACCTCACAAGTAACGAGCCATACCAGTTTCATGTGTGGCCAACTGTACAAATGCAAATAAAATTAATTATATAAAGAGTTCTAGTATGAGACTCTTGAAGGCCTTATGTCACTCTTTAAGTACAGTATATAAATAAGATTATATACAGTAAGATGTGTATAGTGAAGTGAAGATGTGTATAGTGTAGTGAAGATGTGTGGTGTGCTGTGAAATGTGATGTGCAGTAAATATGTAGCCTACATAATGTAGTGAAGATGTGTATTATGTAGTGAAGATATGTATAGGGTAGTGAAGATTTACATAGTGAAGTGAAGATGTGTGTTGTGTATAGTGTAGTGAAGATGTGTGATGTGTAGTGAAGGTGTGGTGTGTTATGGAGATGTGTGTGTAGTGAAGATGTGTATAGTGTACTGAAGATGTGTATAGGGTAGTGAAGATGTATATATGTTACTGCAGATATGTGATGTGTAGTGAAGATGTGTATATTATGGTGAAGAGATGTGTAGTGTAACACCCAGAACTGTCATGTAATAGAGTTCACACTCAGATGTAGTGTCTTGTATCAAACACATTTTACCACTTATAAGCCACATGAAATCTTACCATGATGGCTGGATGTTACTGCATAAAGTGTGTCATCACTTACTCAGTTCCAGTTCATTCTGATTCACACAAAAACATTATTTTAATCATCAGTCCCAGGCCGTAATTTTACAATTATAAAAACTCTTTTGGCACATTGGCTTAAGACCTAAGTTCTCAACAACCAAATAGTCTACGTAGTAAACACAATTATAAATTTAATATCTTTAAAACATTCATAATACAATCTCTCAACACTCGAGTTACCCTACAGGCCAACCTTAACTTGGGCACAAGTAGGTCACCCCATGGAGCCAGTTTATCTTTTATAACCCTGGTGATGCCATATATACGTGAGGTTATACATTAACAGTTAATATCACAACACTATAATAGCCTTGGCTTTGCAGTTTTTGTGTGTACAGTATTAATATTCTACAGGACATGGGTACGTGTCACGGTGTGCGAGGCAGGTGATGAATTTCACTTCGTTGATTTGTCCATTTCTGTCGTATATTTTTCTGTATGTCTTTCTTAACATACCTATGAAATGTAGTAGAAAGATTCCTGTCTCTCTAGGTACACCCATATGCTGAACACGCCGGCATTACTACAAAAAATGGCAAAGAATGTTGGTGAAGTTGATGGTCCGACGTGGGGGGTAGGGAGGACAGCCGACCAATAGCGAGTTGGCTTCACCTTTGTGACGTCATGTCGCCTCCTTTATATTATACCTCCATGGTATGACTTAAGTATGTACAGTTGCCAACTAATGACTGGGAGGCCATCTGCTTCACCACCCCGTTGTGGTAATTAAGGTGTACAATGTGAAGGTAAAACGTTAAGAATATCCTGCTCCAGAGTTATGGAAAGAAATGTAAAAAAGTAAATCCTCAAGTTGAGAAAAATAAATTAGTAATTCCTGTTATTATTCATTTATTACCTGTGTGAAGTGGGATATTTTGTGCTGACACACACACACACACACACACACACACACACACACACATTAAAAGAAGAGGAGATAAAGATGTACAGAAATATAGTTTTCCAAATAGAGTAATAGAGGAGTGGAACAAATTACCAGAAGAAGTGGTGTGTGTCAAAAACATACACAACTTTAAAGAAAAATATGATAATTGTGTTTTAAAATGCGGGACATTACGAGCTTGACTCAATCCTGTAAAGATGCTGTTTACGAAATGGAATATTTGTGGACAACGGATATGATGATCTGACTGCGTTTGAAAATGAAAACAAGAATCAAAAGTTGAATAAAAATAGTCAAAATCCAGCAGATGGCAACAACAGGTTCTTATGAAATATTAAAGATGTTTAATTAAGGAAAATATACGAAACAAGAAGTAATTAACATTAATATATTAATACATACTTATTTACAATGACTTACAAAAGAAAAGTAACGCAAGTTATCATAAAGAAAATATATTATTAATTCATTAAAGTTGAGATTAACCGTAACTTGTACAATAATAGTTAACACAACACTTTATCACCAAGATCATAGTGGATCGTTAGCGGATATTACTTCTCAACACACACAATAATAAAAGCTGGATTACCCAGAGCAAGTAGAGAATGTCAGTAATAATAATATATATAAACTACTTATATCTGTACAACAAAGTGGGTGAGAAGTTCCAGCACACAGAACACTATAAGCCACAAGACCTTCTGTCTGCCAGGAATAACTCCTACTGTTTATATAGGAGATAGATGGGGTGGGGGATTACAAGAGGCACATGGTACAGTAGAGGTGTTGAGGGGTAACAAGGGAGGAGGAAGATTAACAAGGCCTGGTAACGACTGCCATCACATCCAAGTAGTTTGACTTTTGACTTGTTTGTAAAACACAAGTTGCACACAAGGTGTAAAAGAAACTATAGGTTTGCACAACATTACTCTACTTGCCAAAGTTATACTCCTACTCGTATGGGAAATAAAGTTGTAAAAATAATATAGTATACATGTGGTATACGTAACAATGTAAACACACACACACACACACACACACGATAAATAAATAAATAAACAAAGACAAGGGAACGTCTGCAAAAAGTAAAGTAGGAAAAAACTGTGAGCAGGTTTGTGGAATATTGCATCATGTGTGAAGGAAGGACCAAGGTCAAACACTCCTTATAATGAAGGAAGGACCAAGGCCAAACAACTCCTTATAATGAAGGAAGGACCAAGGCCAAACAACTCCTTATAATGAAGGAAGGACCAAGGCCAAACAACTCCTTATAATGAAGGAAGGACCAAGGCCAAACAACTCCTTATAATGAAGGAAGGACCAAGGCCAAACAACTCCTTATAATGAAGGAAGGACCAAGGCCAAACAACTCCTTATAATGAAGGAAGGACCAAGGCCAAACAACTCCTTATAATGAAGGAAGGACCAAGGCCAAACAACTCCTTATAATGAAGGAAGGACCAAGGCCAAACAACTCCTTATAATGAAGGAAGGACCAAGGCCAAACAACTCCTTATAATGAAGGAAGGACCAAGGCCAAACAACTCCTTATAATGAAGGAAGGACCAAGGCCAAACAACTCCTTATAATGAAGGAAGGACCAAGGCCAAACAACTCCTTATAATGAAGGAAGGACCAAGGCCAAACAACTCCTTATAATGAAGGAAGGACCAAGGCCAAACAACTCCTTATAATGAAGGAAGGACCAAGGCCAAACAACTCCTTATAATGAAGGAAGGACCAAGGCCAAACAACTCCTTATAATGAAGGAAGGACCAAGGCCAAACAACTCCTTATAATGAAGGAAGGACCAAGGCCAAACAACTCCTTATAATGAAGGAAGGACCAAGGCCAAACAACTCCTTATAATGAAGGAAGGACCAAGGCCAAACAACTCCTTATAATGAAGGAAGGACCAAGGCCAAACAACTCCTTATAATGAAGGAAGGACCAAGGCCAAACAACTCCTTATAATGAAGGAAGGACCAAGGCCAAACAACTCCTTATAATGAAGGAAGGACCAAGGCCAAACAACTCCTTATAATGAAGGAAGGACCAAGGCCAAACAACTCCTTATAATGAAGGAAGGACCAAGGCCAAACAACTCCTTATAATGAAGGAAGGACCAAGGCCAAACAACTCCTTATAATGAAGGAAGGACCAAGGCCAAACAACTCCTTATAATGAAGGAAGGACCAAGGCCAAACAACTCCTTATAATGAAGGAAGGACCAAGGCCAAACAACTCCTTATAATGAAGGAAGGACCAAGGCCAAACAACTCCTTATAATGAAGGAAGGACCAAGGCCAAACAACTCCTTATAATGAAGGAAGGACCAAGGCCAAACAACTCCTTATAATGAAGGAAGGACCAAGGCCAAACAACTCCTTATAATGAAGGAAGGACCAAGGCCAAACAACTCCTTATAATGAAGGAAGGACCAAGGCCAAACAACTCCTTATAATGAAGGAAGGACCAAGGCCAAACAACTCCTTATAATGAAGGAAGGACCAAGGCCAAACAACTCCTTATAATGAAGGAAGGACCAAGGCCAAACAACTCCTTATAATGAAGGAAGGACCAAGGCCAAACAACTCCTTATAATGAAGGAAGGACCAAGGCCAAACAACTCCTTATAATGAAGGAAGGACCAAGGCCAAACAACTCCTTATAATGAAGGAAGGACCAAGGCCAAACAACTCCTTATAATGAAGGAAGGACCAAGGCCAAACAACTCCTTATAATGAAGGAAGGACCAAGGCCAAACAACTCCTTATAATGAAGGAAGGACCAAGGCCAAACAACTCCTTATAATGAAGGAAGGACCAAGGCCAAACAACTCCTTATAATGAAGGAAGGACCAAGGCCAAACAACTCCTTATAATGAAGGAAGGACCAAGGCCAAACAACTCCTTATAATGTAACCAAATGGTATACCCATATAATGATTACTTTATTTATGATTAGGACTTGCGGATGTAGGGGACAGGCTTGGGGGGGGGGGTTAGGGGGGTGCGGGAATAGGGGACAGGCTTTCTACCCCCCCCAAGCCTGTTCCCCTATTCCCGCACCCCCCTAACCCCCCCCCCCAAGCCTGTCCCCTACTACCGCACCCCCTTAAGAGTGTCACAAATAAAAACAAAATTAATACCCACTGGAAATTAATTATATTTATACTCTCTCTCTCTCTCTCTCTCTCTCTCTCTCTCTCTCTCTCTCTCCCTTCCTCCTTCCCTGCCCCATTCCTCATTATTCCTTCCCTCTCTTCCTTATTCTCTCCCCTTCTCCCTTCCTCCTTCCCTGCTCCATCTTCAACATTCCTTCACTATAGCTCCTTCCATCCTTCTCTCCCTCCTACTTTATCTTCTGCCTCTCTACCCCATCAAAACCAGTATTTCCTCCCTCCCTCACTACCTCCTCCTCCATCTTCAATACTCCCTTCTTCCCCTCCCTCCCTCCCTTCCGTTTTCTTACTCCTCCCTCACTACCTCCTCCCCCATCTTCAATACTCCCTTCTTCCCCTCCCTCCCTCCCTCCCTTCCGTTTTCTTGCTCCTCCCTCCCTACCTCCTCCCCCATCTTCAATACTCCCTTCTTCCCCTCCCTCCCTCCCTTCCGTTTTCTTGCTCCTCCCTCCCTACCTCCTCCCCCATCTTCAATACTCCCTTCTTCCCCTCCCTCCCTCCCTCCCTCCCTTCCGTTTTCTTGCTCCTCCCTCCCTACCTCCTCCCCCATCTTCAATACTCCCTTCTTCCCCTCCCTCCCTCCCTACCTCCTCCCCCATCTTCAATACTCCCTTCTTCCCCTCCCTCCCTCCCTTCCGTTTTCTTGCTCCTCCCTCCCTACCTCCTCCCCCATCTTCAATACTCCCTTCTTCCCCTCCTTCCCTTCCTCCTTGACAATAAAGGGACTTGTTGGTGGAAGAATGAACATTATAGTCTTGTCCGTCAGGCAGAAAAAACAAAACTAAAATAGTATTATGACACAAGATGTTAGTGTGACGCTTCACATGTACATACATACATACATTATAATTATGTTAACACCCTCTGTATAAGATGAATGAAGTTATAATATTGTACTATTCTTATAACATAGGCTTAACAAAACACTTATAATCTGTATGGAAATGAATAACAAAGTACTATTCTTATAACATAGGCTTAACAAAACACTTATAATCTGTATGGAAATTAATAACAAAGTACTATTCTTATAACATAGGCTTAACAAAACACTTATAATCTGTATGGAAATGAATAACAAAGTACTATTCTTATAACATAGGCTTAACAAAACACTTATAATCTGTATGGAAATTAATAACAAAGTACTATTCTTATAACATAGGCTTAACAAAACACTTATAATCTGTATGGAAATGAATAACAAAGTACTATTCTTATAACATAGGCTTAACAAAACACTTATAATCTGTATGGAAATTAATAACAAAGTACTATTCTTATAACATAGGCTTAACAAAACACTTACAGTCTGTATGGAAATGAATAACAAAGCATTATCCTTTTAATTAACACAGGCTTAATAAAACACTTAATTAATACGTCTGGTAATGACTAATTAATAACAAATGTCTGGGTAAACATTTGGTGGTCTTTAATGAGGGACTGAATTTAAAATGAAGTTGTTGATGCAAGTATTAATCCATTGTATATCCAACTATACGGTCTACAGTATTGGTAAGTAATATAGTTATTATGGAGGTCATATAAAGTATTGTTGATTCCTTCAAACCTTACTAGAAAACAGATCTCCTACACTCTCAACTTGTTTCCTGACATATATACCTTAGAGAAGTCAGCAGTAGCCTTCTAATTCGACCAATATTAAAGGAAATAATAGTCTACACATTTGGTACAGTAGATGAGTGCCTTGATTCCTCCAAAGTTTGCCAGGAAACAGGACCAACACAGATTAATAGGTTTATTAATGTGATCTGCTGTTGCTTGGAATTGTTTGGAGGAATGAGTTGCTCCAGATTTACTACCATTATACACATAATATCTCCTTAAACCTATTGATAAACATGTGTCATTATGACAACGGATTAATATAAAAAAGAGTTGACGAATACACGTTTAGCTAAACACTCGTCAAACTATAATACTGTATTGTAGAATAATCCAAACACTATTATAAAGTGTACGTAGGGTTAGTAGGCTCTATATGGAATAAAAATAATGCTGTACGATGAAGTAAAACAAAACAAATGTAGAATATATATATATATATATATATATATATATATATATATATATATATATATATATATATATAGATAGATATATAGATATAGAAGTAAACAACAAGTCAGGATTAATTAATAAAGAAGTAAAACAAGTTTATAATAAAAACAAATGTGAAATATAAAAGAATAAAACATATGTGGAATATAAAAGATTAAAAAGAAGTGAGAAATATAGCGGACCAAAACCATTGTGGCATATAATCTCACTTTCCCGGGAGACTTGTGGTGTAAATATTGCAGCCAGCCATCTAGACAGCCAGCAACCCTCCCCTCCCTCCCTTCTCAGTGTGTGTAGGGTTCCGTTCAACCACTACCTAGACCGTGGTGGGTTGGGTTCAACGCTCTGTAAAGTAGTCCACGGCGACTCACTTGTTGATCATATGCCTTCCTTCCTATCTTCCCTGTTGGAGTGGTGGAGGAAGTCTTGCTAGCCTACCTCCTCTCTCCCCTTCCTTCTCTTCCCTTTCCCTTCCTCCCTCGCTCCTCTCATTCCTCCCCTCCAATCCTTTCCCCTTCACATGGCCCTTCCTTCTCCTCCATTCACTTGACCCTTCCTTCTTATTCCTCCCCTCCAATCCCTTCCCCTTCACATCACCCTTCCTTCTTCTCCCCCATTCACTTGACCCTTCCTCCCTCGCTCCTCTCATTCCTCCCCTCCAATCCCTTCCCCTTCACATGACCCTTCCTTCTTCTCCTCCATTCCCTTGACCCTTCCTTCCCCGTCCCCCTACTTCCTCCCCTTCACCCTACTTCCTCCCCTTCAATCCCTTCCCCTTCACATGACCCTTCCTTCTTCTCCCCCATTCCCTTAACCCTTCCTTCCCCGCCCCCCTACTTCCTCCTATAGTGGGAAGGATCAGAGGGCATTAACACCTTCCATCTTATATAAGGGGGTCGATTGGTTGTTGTGTGTTAATTGAAGTCTCCGTATGTATCCTTCTAAATAATACAACAATAGGCTACAGATCAACTTAAACTCGTATATTGAAATGGTTTGGAGGAATCGGTAACCCTTCAATTCACCCGAGGAATATGATCGGTACCTTTTACTCAAGTTATTTGTGTGGTAATTGTAAAAGGCAGTGAAATAGATGAGGAATTTTATCACTAACATCGATACAAAGTAAAGCATCCACACTACAGTACAGGAATAGATTTTTATATGACAATACAGTAAATGATGAAAGTGCAAAATTTTAATATGAAAATGCTATATTGTCTATGCAATGTATGAACGAGGTAAAAAAAAAAAGTTGCAACAGTTATCTGACACTATGAACTGATGCCTTGCAGTGATAGTAGTGATGCCTTGCAGTGATAGTAGTGATGCCTTGCAGTAATAGGTAGACGAGAGCAAGGCTATACAAGCGATACATTACGTTATAATCTACGATAAAATAAACTTGTGTTGGGTATCAAAATTCAGAAAACAGTGACCTACTTGAGTTAACAGAAGAGTGATGGAGAACACTACCAACACGAGGGAGGGAGTGAAGGAGAGTAACACGAGGGATGGAGGGAGTGAGGGAGGAAGACTGGTTTGGCTTGGCAGTCAGCAGGTGAGTCTTCTCTGTGGACGGAACTCAACAACACCGTTACAGTAGGTCATGTGGCAGGGCGAGGAGGCAGCGTGTGTCAGTGTGTTGGTGTGTATCTTGTCTTCTCCCACCAACACCACCACCACCGTCTCCCATTCACCTAACCAACCACAACCAACCCCTTCTAAGTAGTTCCATCACTCGACCCTATACCTCCTTCCCCTAACCTTCCTTCATCTAGCTCCAAACCACGTCTTCCCCTATATATCCTATTCCACAGTCCTCTTCCACTTCCACCCCCCCACACACACCAGGAAACCCAGGCCCCCTCCCCTGCACCTCCTCCTCCTAGCCCCTTTCTTAACCCCTTACCTCGCTCCTCAGTCGGTTCTCTGATCAGACAACGCCACGCAACATAACACGTTCTCCCGCAGAGGTCAATGAAATACCCATACCATCTATAACCTGAACTCTGTGATTATTTAGTTTATTTGTGGTGTATTGAAATATCATACCATAACATCTATAACCTGAACGCTGTGAACGTTTGATCCTTGTGTGGTTAAATAATTGTGGTCTTTTGAAATACCATAAAATATCATCTACAACTTGTCCTCTGTGATTGTTTGACCAGTGTGTTATTTGTCTGTTTATGGTCTCTTGAAAATACCATACCATGCATCTACAACCTGAACACTGTGATTGTCGTGTTGTTAATATATTTGTCTTGAAATACCGTACCATCTACAACTTGAACTATCTATGATTGTTTAACCCTTGTATGTGTGTGTGTGTGTGTATATGTGTGTGTGTATATGTGTGTGTGTGTATATATGTGTGTGTGTGTGTGTGTGTGTGTGTGTGTGTGTGTGTGTGTGTGTGTAATATCTTTTTACTTCATACTTATTATTTTCTTAGAGAGGACTGACTGATATTTTTTTCTCAGGGGAAATGATTTGATCTAAAAAGAACGTGACGACCGGATATATACAGTGAAAAGCATTGTTGATAGTGATGTGCTAAGAGACTGTATGTGTGTTGTAAAGGACATATAGTATAATAAATAATCTTCAACATCATCAACATCATCTCTAACAGATCTTCACACTTCAACATCATCATTGTCACTCCCAGATCTTCAGGCTACATCATCATCATTATTATCATCATCTTTCCCAGACATCAATACTTTTGGTTCATGTCAACTCACTTCATTGTAAGGTAAGTTCATTTTCGACTTGTATGTAATATATATAAAAGACTTATGGGATAATTATCAGACAAGCAGGTTGAAAAATATAGAATAAAAATCTGTACAGTGTGTAGAAAGAAGGCTGTGTTTGGCCAGAAAGACCTTGTACCAATAAAGATGAGACAGATCTATATACTGTTGGAGGGACAGTATAAGTACGAAGGAAAAAGAAAGAAAGGAGGGACAGTTGGAAGAGAGGAAAGGGAGTGGCTCGGCATATAAAGGAATAGGAGAAGACAGAGAGAGGAGAGAGAGTAACTATAAAAAAAAAATAATAATAAGTACGAATGTGTTTGTTTGTTATTTGGGCTGAAAACCTATCAACTACGTAATGGTCATTAAGGCGATATATTTATAGAGTGATAGAGTGTGTGTATGTGGAAAAATGTACGTGTGTGTGTGTGTGTGTGTGTGTGGAGAGGAGTACGTGCGTGCTGCGTGGTGTCTGAGTGACTGCCCGGGCGTACGAAGAAAAAAGATGGAAAGGAGGGACAATTGGAAGAGAGGAAAGGTTTTGACTTGGGGTCCAAATGGAAGAGTAAACACCACATCACTACAGAAAACATCCCACAGCTTACACAATTAGTTACCTAAAATGTCATCACACGTCAGAACTACAATAACATCATCACAAACCGGCCACACTGTCACTCCATCTCTGCCGTGAACTGGACCACCAGAGTACCGTTATGGGGGAGAATTATAAACCTCACTGTCTTCACGGTATTATGTGGAGGGAGTGACTATATAGTGACCACGGACCGTGATAGTGACAATAGATCCAAACCATGTCACCAAACTTTAGATCCCCCAATATTTGTAACATTGAAGTAGTTTGTTTGTTTCCTGACATAGTTTTGAAGGAATTATTAGTAACCCTCCATTATGATCACCTGAGAGAATATATGATATTATTATTATTATTTCCCCTTAAGCTTTGTATCTCATTCACCTACTGGCTCTTTTCAGTTTATTTATTTGTCTATTTATTTATTTATCAACACTGACTTAAGGGTTTTTTATCTGACTCTGTTATATCTTGGCTAACGTCAGACAATTTTTATCGGATTATATTTTCTTGTTCACCATAGTTCACGACAACGACTATTGACGCTCACCGTACACACACACACACACACACACACACGGAGCTACTTTAATTGATCGTTTAAGTTATCATTGAGCCCCATGTGTGAGATATAAATATATATAATATTTCGTGGGAATAATTTCTGATGACAATGTAAACTTCTTACTTAAAATTTATTAGAAAAAGCAACATGAGGGAAGTGCTTCGTCCGTGACCTCCTCAGTGTTACAGCTGGCAGATCCTCAATTGTGTGTCTTTGTTCCTCCCTTCGTTACATACTGTGTAACAATAAGGTTTGGTCATTATAGTGAGTCAGAAGAGAAGTTAGTTACGGTACCAACATCACCACGAAGCTCCACTGTTTCATCTAGTACGACACCCAATAATCTCGGGGCCTCGCAAGAATCACGGGCTACAGACAGCCTACAGTCCCGAGGTTGAGGTATATAATACAAATATTTAGCCCTCCCCTCACTTCAAAGTACTGTATAATAATAATAATAATAATAATAATAATAATAATACACAGTGCTAGGTGTAGAATAAATATTTCTGCCCTCCTACCCCTTGGCTGATATCTTTGTATATGTATTGAAGTGTTGTTGATGTTTTTGTAGCTCGTTACCTGTATCTCCATTCCATCCACTCATTCCACTGTCTCCCCATTCCATCTACCTCTCACTATCTCGAGGTTATCAGTGTTTTAATTGTGTTTGAAAGTCCTCGCCTTGCCGCTACACTGGCATTGGTTATATATATATATATATATATATATATATATATATATATATATATATATATATATATATATATATATATTATGAAGGTTCCATTTCCCCTATATTCTACATACCTGGTGTTTGTTTGTCTGTGAATGGAGAGAAAAACAAAATCGACTTACCCATTTTGTTGTGTTGGGTTTTGGTGGCAATCTTGTTTCTCACTCACTAGCTGCGTCTGAAACAATAGTCAAAAACTTTATATTTCAATAAAAGTTCCGTATGATGTAGGGTATTGGTATTTCCAATTCATGCCTCAAAAACAGCAGATTTCCTCGGTGTAATTGTGTGTGTGTGTGTTTTTTTTTTTAACCACATACAGGTATCTGGGATCGAGTCATCATCGACCCTATATAATTTCTTTAATTACCGAATATCTGGAGCAACTGATTCTTCCAAATCATTTCAAGCACCAACAGGTCACCACTATTTAATAATTCACTATTGCATCCCTCATGAGGAGGAGACCGAATCATATTTTTTTTTTTATTAATGTTTACATATCATGGGTTTTAAAAAGAGCTAGTGCAAGGGTGACTTAATTTGTACACATAATATAAATCCCTCAACACTTGGTAGGCTATATATTTACAGAATTTCTTGTCGATGGCAAATAGCCAGAGAAGACAAATGATTCAACGTACAGCACTGATGGTAAGGTTGACAGTAAATGAAACTCAGCTGAAGATGTGGTAGGTTATGTATGTATCATGACACCGTAAAGCATGTCATGGAAGTCAGTCAAGTGTGCAAATATACTCGTATCACGAAGGTGTTCAAGACAAGAAATGAGAGGTAAAATTACAAACAGTGAATCGACAGTATATATATAAGTCCTACTGAATAGGGGTGACTGCTATATATACTGTATACTTTGTTTTTCGCCTTTATATAGGAAAGAAGTTATGTTGATGTTGTAGATAATATTAAAACTACAAATGACATTAAGCTATGCATAATATAGGTTATTTTAAACAGAGAGGCGACAGAAGCTTCCAGGGGGGGGCGGGGGGGGGGGCGAGCAGGGTTTTAGTAAATAATCTGTGATGTTAATTATTGCAAAATTGCCAAAAACGTTACCACTGTTTCGTCAAGTCTCTCTCTCTCTCTCTCTCTATATATATATATATTGCAAATACTACCAAGAAATTTAAGGGATGGGGGGGGGGATTTGTACGTAATACAGAGAGGGGCGTGAGACAAAGAAGTTTAAGAACCACTGGATGTAAAGGAATTATGTAACGAGAGAATGAATTGTCTAAAATAATTTGTTTTATTCTTATTGTTGTTTTAACTATTCTTGCAACAGGTGAGAGGTGTTAGTGAGTGAAGGTACATACATAGTTGTGTTGAGTCACCATAATTCAGCAACCATGGTATTCCCGGGTATCATCAGGAAGATCAATAAAACTCTTCCCTCCCTCCTTCAGGCCCTTGCTATCATCTGCTTCGTTCACTACGTCACACAGGTTAGTATTGACTGTAGTTGGTGACTCTAATGTACTGTACAGTCACTTGCCATAATAAGTATCCAAGTCTGCTATGAATACCTTCCATTGAATGTTAAACCAACTCCAGCCAGTATTATTGAGACAAGATAAGCGATGATATTGGTTCACTTGTGTGTCATAATTATGATTCGAGTGTTCAACAAGACCCTAGATTCTTAATCATTATGGTTCGTGAATCAGACTACAATTTGGGCTTTATATGGGACAAAATTAAGGCAAGTAACAGCCAAGATATGAGGGAATGTTGTTAATTTTGTAATAGCAAAGAGCAAACTTCATCAACATTATATCTATAGTAGCCTCATTACTGACTTACTTCTTACGGCACTGGCAGGGCATCAAGGCAGGTAAAAGACAAGAAATAAGGACATGGTTATTGTCATGTAATAGCAAGGAGATAAATAAACATTATTTCATTAACCTCATCACTGATTTATTTAATTATTACAGGGCCTTGTCACCAAGATACACAAGTACAACCAGAGGCCAGCAATATTACCATCCAATTCCCGACCAAACCACAGTGGGGTTGGCAAGTCTGAAGGGCGTGGTGCAGGCATGGGTGTGGTGAGAAGTCACAGTGCAGGCATGGGCGCGGTGAGAAGTCACAGTGCACGCTCACGAACCACCAGAAGCACCACCACCACTACAACAACAACCCCGCCTCCACCACCGTCCGACGAGATCATGGAGAAAAAACAGAATCGTCGCCTTGATGTGCTTCACAAGGCATGCACAAGGTAACCTGATTATTTTTTTCATCGCCTTAAGTTACAGTGTCACTTTTTGTTGTTGTATTTTGATTAACTATAATCAAACCAACTTGTGAAGTCTGATGGTGAGGTATACCCACCAGGGTATAATTTATACATCCATGGAATAACCCCTCTCCACAGTTCTGTCTCATCAATACCAAATAAATACCTCTCTCTCTCTCTCTCATAATGTTAAATTCTCTTGTGTAAATTATGTAAGTCTCTTATAGTGTTATGGGTTTCGCTTTTTGGGATAATAACAATGATTTTGCTTATTATTACATTCCACAACACGCGACGTTGTCAAAGCGATTCATAGACTAGTGATTTCGGTCAGAAGGCTACTCACCATCTCGACCCTCACCATGGAGACCAGCAGCCTGGGTCCAGAGAATAAGGACCGTGATGGAGAGTACTCTGACTCGCTCTCGTTCACGTGTGATATACAGTTGAGAAAAGAACATATTTACAATGTGAATAAATATTTCGTAGAAGAAAATTCTCAGAGAAACATGTAGATGCACTCTCAAAAGTCGAAACAGTATATGATAACTAATTTTATAACACTATATTAAGTTTCATTCGTAGCAACACACTCATACACAGAGAAAGAAGTGGGTGGAAAGGCAGGGAACACCGCTGACATTTGTGCCAGAAAAGTAATCCGATAATTTGGGCAAGGTGTAGTAACGTTACGAACTTACGGATAGGGGACTTCACATGCTGGTTTGATTTTTTGTATATATAAATAGGGGCGATTATGTTAGGTCGCCTCACTGAGTGCTTCTTGAACGATAATAAGAAAGGATAATAATCGAACAAACATATTCATTTACCATTCAAAGTTACAATATCCAGCAGGCATATTCATAAACTATTCTGGTGTTTCAGTTCAAGAGTCTGTGAAGCTATATAACGTAAAATGAATCTTTCTCTTTTGCAGATGGAACATTGGTTTATGGTCAAGTGAGGGTGGTGGTGGTAACATTACTGCAGATGAAAAGGTACTCCTTGCAACAGTACCCAGAACACCACTCTATCAAGCAATGTTAGTATCTGAAAAGCACCATTTGGCTGTGTGTCCAGCAGCTCGGACTGGTATGCAGTGGCTGGGTCGTCGTCTCCTCACACTGGTTGGTAAGTTTAATGAGCAGGAAGTTATCAGGTTGAGGGAATCCCCTATCATTTTAGCCAAACACAATTTCCCATTCCTTAGCTCATGGGAGAAGTATCCCATTGTTCTTGCTCAGTCCATTACCATCCTCATGGCTCGTCATCCACTGGACAGACTCTTGGCCTCATATCGCTATATACTGGAGGATCCAGAGAGAAACCCAAATGGTTACCTTCATTACGGACGTCGAATTGTACAAAAATACCGCAAGAGACCAGTCAGAGGTAAGGGTCCAACGTTTGAAGAGTTTGTACGTTATTTGTTGGAACATGAACAAAGACATATGGAAGAAGCATGGCAGTCCATTGCAATGCATTGTTCACCTTGTCACATTCCATATAACATGATTGTACACTATGAGACACTCTGGCATGATGTACAGTGGGCTTGGAAAAGGGCTGGACTCGAACCATTTAATACAACAGACTATGTTGTTTATCACTTGACACCAGAGACACGAAAAGAATACTTCTCTGAGATTACTCTGTCACAGATCCTTGGACTATATAAAAAGTACAGATTAGATTTCCAGATGTATGGATATACACTTGAAGAACACATAGCCTATGCTAAACCTGGATATGAAGCTGTAGATCCTGCCATCATGGACGAACTCTCATTAACAAATACAAACCACCTCCAAAACTTACTAAAGGAAACACTTGAACAAGCTAAACTAAAGAAGGAAGAGGAGGACAGCATTAGGGAAGTACTCAAACCTCCATCACCACATGCAAGTCCAAGTGTACCTTTGACTGGGGAGAGAGGACTCTCTCCTGAGATGAATAATCACATAGGTCCAGTTGAGGACTATAGACAGCCACCACCTCAGGCAACCGGGACATAAGGAAATATATTCTTACTCTTATATTATATTAAACAAGGAAATTTGTTATGGGTCCTATGTTATTGTTGAGAAAAGTGAAACTAATGAAGCTTCAAAGTATGCCATAATATAAATGAAGTTCTTTGTGGTATAGTATGAAGAAATAAATGTACTGACAAACTTGCTGACATTATCATACCCACTTGGATGTACAGAGAGTGGCTACAACACTACCATAATAATAATTCTGAGTTTGTCGCACACAAATATGGAATTTATGGAGAGCAGAGGATTTCCATGTTCATTATGCCATAAATGTTCACTTTCGTCCATAAAATACATATACTTTTTATACATACATCTATAGTTACTGTTGTAGATGGTCACAATTCTACCTCCAAGTCTATTAATAGTGGTGTTCCTCAGGGTTCTGTCTGATAACCCAACCTCTTTTTCCTTTTCATCAATGACCTCCTTACCTGTACCTCTTCCCCTATCCATTCCTATTGTAAAAGCTGGTATTTTTGTCCCCTTACTTTACTCTGGGAGGAACACAAAAACCCACTGCCTTCAACAAAACAAAAAGCCACCAGTGTATGCTACTACTCTATCCCATAGCTAGTTCAACCCAGTCTGGAAAAAAAAAGAACAAGAGACTGATGAGGAACAGGACTAGTCCAGTCCCTTCTCAGTACGAGGTATACGCTGCCACCACCAGACCAAAGTTGATCAGAGGAACCAAGTGAGCACACACCGGAAGGGTAGCGTAGCGTTAGCTTATTTAGGCGCGTGAGTAAGCAACCCAGACTACAATTTTAACGGGGATACGATCGGTTATATGAATTAGGAATCTATTATTTTCTATAAAGGAACACAGTCTATTTGTTATATCGGTGACGAAAATACTCAGACAATTAAAACTCGTTTATTTTATCAACCTATTTGGTACGAGTACAACACAATCACAATAATAAGAATTTCTGTTCCCCCCTCCCCTGCTAATATTTCCTACTCCCCGTTCTGTCAACTAGGACCGGAACCATTCCTCGTCTCGCCAGTTGACAGAGCTAAGTACATAAACAAAATATTACAACAAGGCCGAAATATAGTTAATACAATAAAAAAAAAAAATCACATCCTAATCTCAATACTATAATAATGAAATAATATAAAATTGCCAGCAAATGTTCTTAATTTTCTTTGGTACCACGTGGTTCACTTTACACCAAGGGAGAATGCTATATAATGGCTGTCACCCAGCAGAGACAAGACCAGAATGAGTTTGAGAAAAAACAACATACTTTACTTACTATGTCTGAATGTGAACACACAATATTCTTTAGTTATATCCCATCACGGGACTAATAGATTCACCACACTATAGTCACAATACAATATTTATGATGAGAGCAAGTTTGAGCTCTTACCAGTGACCACAGTTGACCCGATCAAAATGAGGAAGAAGGACACATGTTACTGCCTCATCATCTCCCTCACTCTCACTCTCCTAAGCAAAGTAGTGACAAACTCATCTCAATTTCTGGCATTTCTATCAGTTCCACCCTTACTGGTGTATATAGTTACACCACATGATTTAAACATATAAGTGAGCTCAAATACATTGCTTTCTCCGTTGTTTAAAGTTTTATATTACTGTAATTTACATATTCAAGGCATGTATTGTTCCGCCAACAAGAAAATGTACTGTCCCGACTTTAGTCCCTAACTAATCTAATTAATTTTCTAAGTAAGTTACAATTAAATGCCGGTAACAGTTTAGGAATGTTAGCTTCGTTATTATATATTATAATTATAAATGCAGGTTATTCCCTGTCTCCAATAAATTATTTTACATTCATTTCTTAAATCACCACGTATTTCTCTATCCCTATCAATCTACCTAAGTTTCAATTATTCCTCTCTTTAACCTATTTATCTAACTATAATCATTAATTCTATTTTCCTCATATTAACATTTTGTGTTGAAGAAGCCCACCACCGAGATTATTCGTTAGTGATAATCTCGGCCTGGCTACTCCCTACATTCTTACACTCATTTTGTGTTGAAGAAGCCCACCACCGAGATTATTCGTCAGTGATAATCTCAGCCTGGCTACTCCCTACAATCTTACACTAAAACTATTCTAATACATATACATATATAATACCCGTAAATATCCTAAATAACAATACATATAAAATAGGGGTGTTACCACAGAGCTACAAACCTAGAGCGCTTAACCCTGTGTTATTAGATAGGGGAGGAGTGTCACAAGTCGGCGGCCATTTTGAATAGCCCATTTTTATATTTAATTTATATTTAATCAGCCATTCACTGATATATCGGTTAAAGAAATACTTATTCATATATTGTGAGTCACTATAATGTAGTTAATATACCATATTATCAATAAAAGACCGAATAAATTAAATAATATCTTACTCTGGCTTAAGCTATACCAGCCTGCCAGCTGGTATTTATTTATTCGGTCTTTTATTGATGATATGGTATATTAACTACATTATAGTGACTCACAATATATGAATAAGTATTTCTTTAACCGATATATCAGTGAATGGCTGATTAAATATAAATTAAATATAAAAATGGGCTATTCAAAATGGCCGCCGACTTGTGACACGCCAGGGGGGGGGGGCGAGCTCTAGGTTTGTAGCTCTGTGGTTACACTATGCCGATGATTCCACCCTACACTATTCTAACCCAATTTGACAACCGTCCATCCCAGCAGCTCCTCTCCACATTGTGTGATGATGCAGTAGCCCGCCTTAACTTCAGATCTTTCTCTCATATCACAAGAAGCTGGATGGAGCCATTGTGGATGGCCTGTCTGGAATGTAACACAGCATCCTACTCAATTAAACACATTATAGAAGACTGCAATGTACACAACCACACTCACCAACAACACAACATACACTCTCTTAGGGCACTGTGGGAAAGCCCGGTTCAGGCCATGACCTTCTTAAAGCCACTTCCACACGAGGCAAAAGACGATGAGCGGACACTTTTATCAATTTTGTGGGTGGGTAGCGGGCACAGAGCTAAAAACCTAGAGCGCTTAACCCTGCTGTGTTATTAGATAGGGGAGGAGTGTCACAACAGGCGAGCTCTCTATTGTATAGATACTTGCCCATTGAACTCCCGTACGTACTTGTATAGTATGTTTCTTTCCACAGTTATTGACATTTCCCTGATTTGTAATGCATTGTATCTTGTTATCTAATTATAAAGGTTTTGTTAAATCAATTAACAAGGCTCAGATAATGTCCATACGGAAAATTATGCAAAGAAATTAAACTTAAACTGGTTTATTAAACAAGACAAATATATATAACTGTAATCTGTCTCCCTCTCCCTCCACTTACCTTACATACATACATACATATTACTCTAGTGTGACATACATATATATTACTCTAGTGTGACATACATATATATTACTCTAGTGTGACATACATATATATTACTCTAGTGTGACATACATACTTATTACTCTAGTGTGACATACATACATACAGTCGTGGTCAATAATAATCATCCACATATAGGTAACTTTAACAATTTACTGTGTAATGTTTTCATGTTCACATACTATTTTATTGTTTTAAGTAGTGTGTAGCTGTTTGTATTAAATTAAACGATGGCACTATACCTATTTATTGGAATGTTTATCAGCTAAGGAACAGAGGGAAGCTGTCAAAATCTTACGTGAGTTACTCCTATATGGATGATTATTTTTGACCACGGCTGTACATTCATACATACATATTACTCTAGTGTGACATACATACATACATATTATTCTAGAGTGACAAACATACATATTACTCTAGTGTGACATACATACATATTATTCTAGTATGACATATATACATACATATTAATTATTCTAGTGTAACATACATACATATTACTCTAGTGTGAAATACATACATACATACATATATATTACTCTAATGTGACATACATACATACATATTACTCTAGTGTGATATACATAGATACATATTACTCTAGTGTGACATACATACATACACACATTCTAGTGTGACATGCATATATACACATATTCTAGTGTGACATGCATACATACATATTATTCTAGTGTGACATATACATGCATACATATTACTCTAGTATGACATACATACATACACACATATTCTAGTGTGACATGCATACATACTCACATATTACTCTAGTGTGACATACATACATACATACATACTGAACAATGTGAACATAAAATACTTATCATAATAGAGATTAAGTACGTTGTATATATATATTATAAGAAGGTGACTGTGGATGAGAGCCAACAATAGTTTTGTTTATCTAACTCATTTCACCTATTAACCGAAATTTATTTATATTTAATCAGCCATTCACAGATATATCGGTTAAAGAAATACTTATTCATATATTGTGAGTCACTATAATGTAGTTAATATACCATATCATCAATAAAAGACCGAATAAATGAAATAATATCTTACCCTGGCATAAGCTAACAGGCTGGCGGGTTGAGGGGAAGGGCAGGTATCATGGCCGCCAACCCACTTCCGGTGGCGACACGCCGGGGGGGGGGGGGCGAGCTCTATGTGTATAGCTCTGTGGTATCGGGCACGAGTGGTTAATGGCTGTCAGGGACTTTGATCTGGTAATACTGGTAGAAAGTGGGGGAATTCCACTCGGTTGCCCGTGTCCACCATCGTTTTGTCTCGTGTGGAAGGACCTTTAATAAGGGGCTTGGGGCTGCTCGGCCAGACACCTTGACGAACTTCTACAACAACAATAACAATAACTACAACTACAACTACTCTGATAATTTACAACCTGCTTTATTGTATTAAGCACATCTTTACAGCATTACGCACATCAAAGCTAAATTTCTCAACCATTTTTATAATAAAACTACTGAAAGTATATACATTTTTTTCTTCCTTCCTTTTTTCCTCAATGCATGATAATACTGTACTGTATTAGGCAAATTTATAAGAGAAAATAATTTCTACATTATGTATTGATCTGAAAGAACACAGTGCACTAATTTCCTTTGTTGTTATAAAACCTTAAATATTCTGAGTTGATTCCAGAGTATCTAATTTGGGACAAAGATTATTTTTCATTTGCACAAATGAAAATTAATATGCCTTGGTATATACCACATATGACAAAAAAGAAAATAATTAAAACTGCACAAGGAAGTTGATGGTTAGAAACTATTTGCGTCTAAATTACTGAAGGATGATGAAAAAACATGTAATCTGTTCTAGTCATGTATTGCTTGTGCACTTAAATTATTGAACAATGCTTTTCTAAAACTAAGAGGATGTAAATAAGTACACAACTCACCAAAGGTCAAGTTAGTATCATCAGGTGTCCAAGTACCAGGAGGTAATAATAAGTCACAGTCCATAACATAAACAGCTCATTTGATTTAAAAATAACATCCTTATGCCAGTAATCAATGGACATATGGAACACTGAGTAGTATGCAAGAATATTGGTAGTATTCACGATGGTGTGGTAAGCTAAATGACTCTGTTGTTTATCTATAAAGTCATTGTACCATTACCATGTCATCTTATATACCATGAATGTTCTTCAATACAGAACTCAATGTCAATGAATAATGGAAAAACCAGTAATACTTGTACACTAATGTCCTGTTGTTGAGAAAGAGAAGTAGAGAGCATGGAGGCACACACCAATGATTAATTCATTTCACATCATCTGTTGTGTGTGTGTTGTGGGCTGCATGTAAGGAAAGATCTTGAGGTTTGGTAATAACTGAAATGGTATAATGGCCCTATATATGTCATTGTACCAGCCATTATTATTCCATTCTATAGTACAGTACTGTATAGTATCATTTTTTTTAGTGATGGTATCAGTGGTCATTATTACCCAGGCTTTGGTTTTTGTTGCATATCTATCTGTCTATGGATTGTGACCATACTGTTATCAGGAACTATACAACACTAATATGAATGAAGAGTATCTGAATAATTAAATGTTGACCCACTCCTGACTAAATTGGCAAAACAAGTTCAACACCCTTCATTCAAGGAAGTCCCATTTGGACTTACAGTACAAAAAGATAGACAGATTATGTATAGTGATTAAAAAGATGAGATAGACTTAAAGAGTTAAATACTGTACCAAGACTGGCTTACTAACTTCGGGCACCCAAGGAAGAAAAGGTATGACTTTAGCCAATTATATCTTAGGATATTCTGTGGCTAAGTGATCTATGATGCTGTCAAATTTTATTTTTTTCCTGTGACTTTTCAATAATAATTATACTGTATCAGTGTTAAATTCTGTGTAGGAAAGTGGCATCCCCATCACCTACCATTTATATGATGGTGTAGTCAGCCTAGTATCCCTTACAATACAGGGTGGATGGGGGACCCCACCAATGTCTTAAATAGCATCAGGACCTGTCAGGGATCCTACACTGACACTAGAGCCTCACCAACCCTTCAAACAAAGGAAATGGGGTATTGATGATGATGATCAATGTTGAAACTGAATACACTTTCACAAAACACTTTATCTTTGGAATATCATCATGAATCATCTGATAAAATCATGTCTTTTCCTTCTGGTACACCTTGAAGTTAAATGATAAAAGAAAACAGGATTTGCATAGACCAGACAGACTGATGAAAGGAATATGAAGCAGGAACATCTTTGAACTGAAAGGGTTACAAATAATCATAACAGCACATAGCATAATACTGTACAGTATACCTGCTACATAGTACAGTACTATATCTGTCAACTGAGTACTGTAGTATACTTCAATTTGCCACACATCTTTAAGTTTATTTAGAAATTGTGTTACAGCAGATTTCACACTACATCACTACTAGGCAGTTATTATCCATCATATTGTACATCTATACTGTACTGTACTACTGTCCAGTTATAATCTATGATACATTATCCATCCTTAAAAGAAGAAATGAAACCATTGTAATGTACCTGTTCTGTCTGACAAGACAATATAAATATCCTACTACATTATATTAAGATACTGTACCAAAAAAGGAAATGAAAAGGGAAAA
Organism: Petrolisthes cinctipes; assembly: GCA_033782935.1. Taxonomy (NCBI): domain Eukaryota; kingdom Metazoa; phylum Arthropoda; class Malacostraca; order Decapoda; family Porcellanidae; genus Petrolisthes; species Petrolisthes cinctipes. Next base: position 203,762 of record JAWQEG010000816.1, on the reverse strand, counting down.
TATACAAAAATAGTTTGTGTTAATAAGAAACTCAGGCGTATGATACCAAGTCATAAGAAAACAAAATGGGGGAAAAAAATAGAAAAAGAAATGACACAGCCAAAGAATGTGAGATTTGAGGAAGACAAATACCCATGTTAAATGTACATTACCTGGAAAAGGTAAAGTATTGTATGAATAGTGTTTACTTGTATTCATTTCAATTCCCTCCCCTTAGATGAGATAGACATTATGGATTGCAACTGTACAAACATTAGTAGGTCATAGTGGCAAAGAAAAGTTTACCTTCCCACACAATTATCTTACACTACTGTACTGTACTGTACTGTACTGTACATGCAACAGATCAAATAAAAGGAATGTTTAATACAGACATACATTATACTAGGCACCAGTTTAAGTTCACATCTTTCAAAAAGTATATTTGTAATGTATTATGAGTTTTAAATATTGGATAATAAAAATGTAAAGCACCTTAAACCAGGGTTACACTTACAGTATTGTCTAACATGAAATTCTTTGCATATAATTCAGAGTCTACAAATGATTTAATGACAACATAATAATTATTCTCAGTTCATTTTCTCTATAGAGGTAACCCTGCTTATGGTCTCAAAAAAATAAATACAAATTCTTACAATATGAATTACTGCTATTTGTATCAATATGTATTAACCTAAGTCACTATAGAATGTACAACATCCATATTGTGTATCTTTGTCTGTCACCAATCTAACCTACAGGAAATAATGCTGTGTGTTAGTAATAATGACTAACAAGTAAATGTAGTACATAGGTTTAGTTTTGTCTCATATATAATAATGATAGTTATTGTTTATTCATGCATTAACATTTCAACACATACATAGTACAGTATACCCCATAACAAGTTCTTTAATCACTGAAAGTTATTGGTTGTTCATTCCAGCAGTTAGACATGATGACAATTATACAGGCAAGGAATATCATAATAATAAGTCATAGAATAATCATTCCTGTACTCCCGGAAAACATATCCTTTTATTGTATGAAACAGTGTGACATAATTAACACTATTATTAACCAATGATGACATGATGACAATTATACAGGCAAGGAATATCATAATAATAAGTCATAGAATAATCATTCATGTACTCCCAGAAAACATGTCCTTTTATCATATGAAACAGTGTGACATAATTAACACTATTATTAACCAATGGTTAGGTGTTATCTTCACTCTATCAGAACAACAACATGTGTAGCATATGTAATGAAACCTTCTTGGCATATACATACATACATACATACATACATACTTTGGATGCAATGTACATACAATGATGGAATGAACCAAAGTTTATAATGCCTCCTGCCTCTGTACAAAATAAAACATCAACTTAATGTTTTGTTATGAAGTGGGGTGTCAAAATCACCACATTGTTTCAAGTGTTAGTTACCAATTCTCTCAACACTGTCACACATAAGCACTGAATCTTTTTTTTTTTTATACCAGACCTTCATCTCCATACTGGAAGTAACTCTTTGTTAGGGAAGTGTTACATAGGAGGTGTTTCCTATGCCCCTCACTCCAAGGCTATTGCACTGTAAACATGATCCCAGTCAGCTTGGACTATGGCTGCCTAATATAAGCAAGAAAGCCTCAGACAGCCAACTCAAACCCCCCTCCCCTCCCCACCCCCTACTCACAGATGTGGTAACCTCTGGCAACAGTGAGAGATTTTTACAGTGTCCCGATCAGGACTGGAATGCTGGACCACAGAAACTGTAGCCAAGTACTCTACCACTGTGTTAGCCAGAGCCTATACATATATAACATAATAATAATCTGTGTGGTATATTTGTAAAGAATTAATATATCAATAATATCTTACCCACCATACTTATGGATGTAACTGTAGTGTACTGTTCCAATATAACCATTTGACCACTGTGTTAGCCAGAGCCTATACATATATAACATAATAATAATCTGTGTGGTATATTTATAAAGAATTAATATATCAATAATATCTTACCCACCATACTTATGGATGTAACTGTAGTGTACTGTTCTAATATAACCATTTGACCAGATGTATTCTACAAAGTTATTAAATAACACATATAAACTACAGAAAGTGTTACAATATTATATCATTCCTTTGTAAGTTACAGTACAGTTGTGGCACATAGTCTTTGATCAAGATGTAAGGGGAAGTCTGGTCAAGGATTATGTGCCGTGACTGTACATATAAATGTTGAAGGTTACTGTATACAGTACTCTTCTTCCAAATGTTATGACAACATTACCTTCATTATCATAAATTACATTACTGTACACTATGGTATTGTAATGGCAACATTTTCTTTTCTATAATAATGGCAATTATGTCTGGTGAAAATTGAATAATTTATCCACATTATAGTTTTGGCTTCAATTTCAATAAATTATGATTCTTTGAATGCCTGTAATTCTTGAAAAAATAATAATAAGTTGTACTTGATTTACTGTATGCAGTCTCACCAAAGTCAATGTAAAGCATTATAAATGGTTAAAATATATAAATTGTTATTATAAATAACAAATGAATGATACACTTTAAAGGAGATCTTTGTAAACAGTACTGTAATTTATAATGAGTATATTTTATACAATGATGAAAATTTGTGCAAGTTTATAATACAATGTTGCAAAGGGAAGTATTAATGTAAACACATGGATTTGGTAATAACTTTTGTTGGTAATGGTTCAAAGTATTACACAATTGTTAAAGTTTGGTAATGTACAGTGATATTAACTTTATTCTATTCTATATATCTTACTACATACATCTTAGTGTATATAATTATATGTATATAAATGTGTATGTATTTATAATGTGTCTGACATCACAATATTCATATAATAAAAAACAGTCTAAATATAAAGGTACTGTACCATTAATTCTCAAACATATATATGTAAAAAAAGTGATTTGCCAAACTAATTATAATCCTATTTGAATACTATGGACATTAACTCCAATTATTAATACAGAAATGTCTTTAGCAGTTTGCATAATGGGATATTTTCTTCCCTGTCAGGTCTACACTTTAAAACACAGTGTCTGTTTGTCTGTCCAGTTAGGAGACAAAGAAAATAAGACTTTATTAAACACAATATAAATCCTACAAACTGGGTACAGAACATTTTATCAGGGAATAACCTCCTGTACAGTACTATACTATACTATACTATATGTTGTATGTTATGTATCACAATTCAATAATATCTGTAACCTCAAGTTCACCAATAACATTCCAGCAACAGACTAGACCTACCATTAATATCAACACTAAAAGAGATAGAATGAGAAAGAATAATTGAGTTACAGCCTACTGGGCACAACTCTCCATTTGGTTTGATATATGTAAAACATGGAGTGATACATTGAAGCATCAAGGTCCATAAAAATACAGATTGACTCAAGAATGACAGCAGAGATCAGCAGAGGTGGAAAAAGTTAAAAAGAGAGGTTTAATAATTCAGTTCAATTCAATGATTCCTTTAAACTACTGTATGTTATGAGACAGACTCCCTTGTTATAGAAATGGTTTATTGGAACAAGTGGGGAAAACACAAGTCTACAATTTATTGGCATTAATACTCTATTAATATCTAAATGACAATACTGTACCACCAAATTAAGTTGATGACAGAGGAAAAGCACTCTAAATATCCAAAGGTTATAAACAGTACAGAACCAAATTCCTTTAACCCAGTGTGTGTTTTGGTTCATAGGGCTGAATGTAAGAAACTCCTTAGTGAATTTGATGGCATGGTACCAATACTATGACTCCATTAACAAATAACAGTCATCGTATTGGTATCATGTCATCGTCAATACAGTACAGTACAGTACAGTACAGTACAGCCAATAATCTTGGACTAATTAATTATTTTACTTTACAGGAAACACACTTATCATCCAAGCATTAACATCATCAAATAATTACACTGTAGTTTCATCACAATAATTATTACATTACTCACTGCATATGAAGTAAACAAAGTATAACTATTATGTCACAATTAACCCAACAAAATAAATATGTATAGTAAATATAAATGGGTATAGAATAGTTAACTACAATACTATTATACTGTACCTGTACTTCAATATTAACTACTGTACTTTATTACCATTACAGTAGTCTAAATAGTTGTTCAAAATATTAAATATTGACACAAGACTTTCACCGACATAATACACTATTTAAGATTCTTTCACTGTCTGCTTACTTATCAAAATGAAGAAGCTTTAAATTTCATTACTGTACTGTACACATTACTCACAGAGTACTTCAAACAAATGTCCCATGTAATGTAACAATGTACAGTTGTAGTGACCACTAATGTTAACTTTACTGTACAACTCTTTGCTCAGGGATTTTATCATGAATATTACTGTACTGTACATCAAGAATAATATTACCAAACCTTTAAGGAGGGATGTATAGTGTTAGTAAACCTTGATTCCTCCAAACAATTCCCACCAACAGAACACCATCATTTTTGTTAATCTGGTTCTGTTTCCTGGTATACTTTGGAAGAATTAAGACACTCTAATGTACCAAGAGTGTATTAACCCCTTAATATCTAATGTTCAATAGCTGACAGTAACATATATTCATACAAAATAGGTACAATGTACTATAATGAAAGTGACAATATTAAATACTACCTTAGAACTGCAACTGACAACAATACTTCATTAATAAATCCTCTATGATATTAATTAACAAAGGGGTAGGTACTGTATGTACTTCTTATCAACTATCTTATAATAATCTACTCTAATGTTCACAGCAAAGACAATTTGGTGTTTCCAAACATCAGGCTTGTCATATAAATTAAAAAACAAAACAAAAACAAAGTACAGTAAGAAGTTGTAAGTTGCATTAACTATCAATACTGAATGACTCTTTATCCACAACCATTAATGAAAGTAATTATATTACATGTTAATCAGATATTATAGTAAAGTACTGTATAGTATAGATCTTAAGTAAACAATAATATCCTTTGTGCCAGACAAAGGAGGTCATATATCATTAAAATTACAATGAAAGAACAACACTGACAACTCAACTTAGACAACTTCAAAGTTAATACAGAAGACTGATGTATGTTGAAAGGCCATTAGAGGCATATAGAAGGAGGGCTTCTCAGACACATTTTTATCTGCATATACAGTAGTAATGGAATTTTATGGCCTCATTTAAAATGCTTTACTTTCAGCTGAAGATAAAATTCCACTGCTGTTATTACAAGAGTTGACTGCAATTGATTAAATCTTGTCACCTAGGTGTTAGAGAAATATAATATAATATAGTACAGTAGTGTAGTATGATATTAGTGTATCAGATGTCTGGCAAATTCTGCTTATGAGATTTGATGTAAATTTTTACCAACAACTAACAATACCGTACCATGATACATTAACAGGATAATACTGTCACCTGTTACTTTGCATATTAATTTACCATGTTTGAGTCACCTATTCTAATAATGATGGAAAAACCTGTCCACATTATGTATACCGAAGGAAAAAAAAAAAAAAAAAAAAAAAAAAAAAAAGTACAAAATTCATTAAAATAACAAGATGAATCCTAAATGAGAACTTCAATTCTTGATGTTGCTAACCCCTTCAGTATAGAACATGTCTGGTACAGTTATCCTATGTTCAATAAGGAGCCCTGTTTTAGGTGTGTTTGTTTCATGTATACCCAACAGTACTGTACATGTTAATTAGGAGAGTTGTGTTAAGATGTGTAAAGTGGAGACTACAGACATCTTCAAACTGTGAAGTACTATAAAGTACAGTACAGTACTGTACTGTTTTGAGGTTGTACACAATGTTTCATAGTACAGTTTTCTAGGAATCAGCAGCATCCAATATTTTGTCACCAAAAATCATGGATAATGTTTTGTAATATGATAACTAAAGTTATATTGATCCCAAAGTGTAAGTGAAAACAGTAAAGAACAATAATTTGGCAACTGTCTTCTAGTAAGACTGGAAACATGAAAGAAGAAGCAGGTACCAACTATCAAGGCAGGAGGATAATAATAAACATAAAATAACATAAAGAAAAGTAACTTAATAACCAAACAGACATGAGATAATTGAGACTGTGTGTGTTACAGTGCAGTTTGAACTCACTACTGTATTAACATGTATAAGACAACACCCTACAACTTGATACACTCAACCCTACCTAATACTGTAGTGTAGTGTGTGTGTTACAGTGCAGTTTTAACTCACTACTGTATTAACATGTACAACACAACACCCTACAACTACCCTACCTAATACTGTAGTGTAGTGTGTGTGTTACAGTGCAGTTTAACTCACTATTGTATTAACATACACAACACAACACCCTACAACTACCCTACCTAATACTGTAGTGTAGTGTGTGTGTTACAGTGCAGTTTAACTCACTATTGTACTAACATACACAACACAACACCCTACAACTACCCTACCTAATACTGTAGTGTAGTGTGTGTGTTACAGTGCAGTTTAACTCACTACTGTATTAACATGTACAACACAACACCCTACAACTACCCTACCTAATACTGTAGTGTAGTGTGTGTGTTACAGTGCAGTTTTAACTCACTACTGTATTAACATGTACAACACAACACCCTACAACTACCCTACCTAATACTGTAGTGTAGTGTGTGTGTTACAGTGCAGTTTAACTCACTATTGTATTAACATACACAACACAACACCCTACAACTACCCTACCTAATACTGTAGTGTAGTGTGTGTGTTACAGTGCAGTTTAACTCACTATTGTACTAACATACACAACACAACACCCTACAACTACCCTACCTAATACTGTAGTGTAGTGTGTGTGTTACAGTGCAGTTTAACTCACTATTGTACTAACATACACAACACAACACCCTACAACTACCCTACCTAATACTGTAGTGTAGTGTGTGTGTTACAGTGCAGTTTAACTCACTACTGTATTAACATGTACAACACAACACCCTACAACTACCCTACCTAATACTGTAGTGTAGTGTGTGTGTTACAGTGCAGTTTAACTCACTATTGTACTAACATACACAACACAACACCCTACAACTACCCTACCTAATACTGTAGTGTAGTGTGTGTGTTACAGTGCAGTTTAACTCACTATTGTATTAACATACACAACACAACACCCTACAACTACCCTACCTAATACTGTAGTGTAGTGTGTGTGTTACAGTGCAGTTTAACTCACTATTGTACTAACATACACAACACAACACCCTACAACTACCCTACCTAATACTGTAGTGTAGTGTGTGTGTTACAGTGCAGTTTAACTCACTATTGTACTAACATACACAACACAACACCCTACAACTACCCTACCTAATACTGTAGTGTAGTGTGTGTGTTACAGTGCAGTTTAACTCACTACTGTATTAACATGTACAACACAACACCCTACAACTACCCTACCTAATACTGTAGTGTAGTGTGTGTGTTACAGTGCAGTTTAACTCACTATTGTACTAACATACACAACACAACACCCTACAACTACCCTACCTAATACTGTAGTGTAGTGTGTGTGTTACAGTGCAGTTTAACTCACTATTGTACTAACATACACAACACAACACCCTACAACTACCCTACCTAATACTGTAGTGTAGTGTGTGTGTTACAGTGCAGTTTAACTCACTATTGTACTAACATACACAACACAACACCCTACAACTACCCTACCTAATACTGTAGTGTAGTGTAGTTTAGTATACAAGTAAAGGTTAATAATGTTGAGGGGAAATATACACTTGTGCAATCCCTATTACAACCATAATACATAAAACACCTGTAACAACACACACACAACTCTCTACTTTACAACCAGCAGTGGAACTCATACATAAACACATACACATCATAATACATAATACACCTGTAACAACACACACACAACTCTCTACTTTACAACCAGCAGTGTAACTCATACATACATACACATACACATCATAATACATAATACACCTGTAACAACACACACACAACTCTCTACTTTACAACCAGCAGTGTAACTCATACATACATACACATACACATCATAATACATAAAACATCTGTAACAACACACACACAACTCTCTACTTTACAACCAGCAGTGTAACTCATATATAAACACATACATACACATACACATCATAAGAGTACAGTAGTTAAATCTGTACCAACCATCCAATCATTAATCTGTTGCTTTCAGTTATATGTTTATAATAGCATTGAGAAATGCTTGTTATAATATACAGTATATATGTTTTTAATAATAAAGCTATCTGTTGCAATACATATGTTACACTCTATAGAAACCTATTATGAACATTAAATAGAACAGATTCTAATTTATGGTGTACCTATGGTAAAAATTAATGAGATTGCTATGCAAATAAATATTTCAGTTAGTATAAGATGGAAAATAACACTGAATGATGGAGAAGTCTTTTATATTTATTGTCTTACATTTTGGGGCTACCAGTAGCATTATTTTTGAAAGACTAAGAACAGGTTTAATCCCTTTACTCAATAATGCATGCATACTCATACAGTAAATGCTACATTAGGTGCACAGATAGGCTGAGTAGGTACTGGACAAAAATGTGTGGTATAGTTAGCATTGATGAGACCTTCCCTGTTGGAGATAACCTTACACAGTGTTAACTAGTGTGTCTAAAACAACTACACAACATAAGGAGAAGGATAGGATGATTCATTGGAAGGTAATTAAAGTTTGAAGTCAAGAAAATAAGTGAGGTATTGGCAATGCTGACTTGACCACATCATAACTATTTGTGTAGCTGTACAATGATAGATATACATAGTCACACCAACACAGACATACAATATACCTGAAACACCATAGTTACAATATTTAAAGACTTGAACTTGACTCTACTCTGTGGAATGATATAGAAAGTTACAGTACTGAGTTAAATGAAGTCCACAAGTGATTCCCAACCAAACCTGTCTCTTATATAATTTGTTTTAATTTAATTATTTACAGCATTGTATTACAAGACAATACCTCCTAACAACATTCTGGTGTCAGGTAAAGGAGAATAATTGACAATAAAATGCAATACAGTATATAACAACCAAACCCAAAACAAAAGATGATGAAATGAGACACAGACTTATAGATAAACGGTGCAGCAAAAGGAAAGTCAAAATAAGACATGCAGAAATATAAGGAATAAAATGATAATTTACAGTGTAATAACTTCTGACTAGCCACATTAATTATTATATACTATATAGTTTTAGTGTCAACCAACCATACATCATGAATAATTATCAAGGATGAGATGATTCAATTTTATGACTGAGACAACTTCTATACTATATAATTATATCAATGTAATCCAAATGTGTTCCAATGTTCAAATTTGGTAGTTAATAAAAAATAATAAACTTAACTTTACAGTACTGCTAAAAATAATGATATAACTTAGTAAGAAAGCACCATTGCAGGAACGAATATTACAACCCAAAACTTCATTATTATTCTCAAACTCTAAACTTACAGTAATAAAAATAAACTATAAACCAAACTCTATGTACTGTATTAAAGTAGTACAGTACTGTACTCTGTTTTATACCATATTGTATAGTATTTATTTTGAAGCAATGGTTAACATTCCCACTCTTGAAATGTTAAATAATAAATGTTTAGTTTTTACTTGCCTGAAAATTAAGCATTGTATCATGTTACTTAAAATAAAAGTACTGTACTTTGCTCCTTAATGTCTAATATAAATTACTGGCCTACAATACTGTACAAGTATATATGAAAATGAATACAGAAATGGAAATACAGACCATCTGCTGATACCCAAACACAACTGGTCAACTCTGGAACACACTATCTCCATCCATCCATCCATCTTTCTCCCTCTTTTATTACAACTTATAATAATATTCCTTCAAATGCAATATGTCTAGGCATCTCAAATTAAATTGGACATGATATTGGACCTCTCTTATTAGTTGTGTTTTTAAAGGTGAGGACAATAAGTAGGCTCTCATTTTAAGGGACCCTGTGATCTAATCTGAAAATTGGAGGTAAATTAGTCCTTCAAATATTGTCACAAAACACCACCTGTATGGAAGGAGCTTGTTTTGTGACATAGTCAGGAGGAATCAGAAGCCTCCAATTCTCATACATGATCACACAAATACAAATATAATCAATAATGCCCACTAAAGTCAAGGAAGAATCTTTAGTTTTTATGACAGAAGGGATGGATTAACTTTATCAAACCCAAGGTCAATAGAACGTGACACAAGGATGTAATAATAATGAGTTGATAATTATACTGTATGCTTGCTTATTTCATGACAACTATAACCTACATGAGTATTAAGAGGAAATCTGGTACCTCGGTTCTCAAACGACTCCCTTCTCCAACATAATGTTTGAGAACAAAATGTCTCGGTTGTCAAAAATAAACTCGGTTCCCAAACCAAGCTGTTGTGTCCCGAACCCCTGAAATAATCCCACTGATGACATAGTTATAGATATAGTCTTTGTTCACACATTTTCTCTTAACAATAGCAACTTTTTCATATAATGTGATGATCTGTCTTTTCTTTGCATTGCTACTAATATCACTGGAAAGCATTCTCTTCAGTGCCATTGAAAGGAGATTACTGACCAATACCATCTTTGATTCCCACACTTCCTCACCTACCACCACACCACACCACACTACAATACTGTACCTTATATCATGTAATATACATTATTAAATATATTTCTGTAGTACTATATCCTTTTTTTGTGAAATGGTCATATTTTTATTTGTGTGCAGCTGTATATGTAAACCAGAGATACGAGTGAAAACACATGTAGTTTTAAGGGTGGGTGTGTATGTGGTCAGTCGTACACATCAAAATTAAGCCCTCGGATATCTCTGATCTTTGGATAACTTGACATGGGTCTCCCCAAAATTGATCCAACCTACTGGAACGGATTAAGTTTGAGAACCGAGGTACCACTGTATATGAGTAGCATTAAACAAGTTTATAAATAACAAAATAAATAAATTACATGTACAGTATAACAATAAAGGAATATGCCAGGAATGTGTTATTGAATATTGGTTACCACAAGAAGGAATAATTGGTCACATTAAATATCTCAGTTCAAAATGTTTTTTAACAGATTTAGATAGGCATTAATTTTCTTTTCCCACAGAATGATAACAAATGCCAAGTTTATTATTGAATGGTGAGGATTCTTTTCTTTACCTGGTGAAAATGAACTAGTTTACATGTCTCATTTCTCTGATAATTTATAAAAATGAACTAGTTTACATGTCTCATTTCTCTGATAATTTATAAAAATGAACTAGTTTACATGTCTCATTTCTCTGATAATTTATAAAAATGAAGTAGTTTACATGTCTCATTTCTCTGATAATTTATAAAAATGAACTAGTTTACATGTCTCATTTCTCTGATAATTTATAAAAATGAAGTAGTTTACATGTCTCATTTCTCTGATAATTTATAAAAATGAAGTAGTTTACATGTCTCATTTCTCTGATAATTTATAAACATGAACTAGTTTACATGTCTCATTTCTCTGATAATTTATAAACACTGGAAGAACTATTAGCTGGAAGGAATCTCATGTATTTTCACATGGTAAAAAAATTTAAAGTATTTTATTAAAATTTCCAACACATCATAAAATCCTTAATTTAATTTATATCTAGCATGTATTCTATTAAAAAAAAAAAAAAAAAAAAAAAAAAAAAAAAAAAAATACCTCCAATGATAAAGTTTTAAAATTTTCCTAACATTGCACTACTTGTTTTCTGAACATTAACTCAACCTTCCCAACTTGTGATACCAATAACTAATACAATGAATAGTTTGTGCTTGACCCAAAGTTCACATGACTACACCATTAATAATATTGTACAAATGAACCATAATAATATACATATAAAGCAGATGTTGTTGTAGTAAGAAGGGATAGGATATTATTAAGCTACTGATTCCTACAAACTGTAATGGAAAAACTTTATACTTTAAGGGGGAAGTTTTGTGTTAGAAAATCTGGAGCAACTGAATCCTCCAAACTATTCCAAGCAACAGGACACCATTATTTTTGTTCATTTGGTCCTGTTTCCTGGCACACTTTGGAGGAATCAAGACACTCCAATGTACCAAAAAAGAATTACCACCTTAATACATGTATAATAATAATATGTGTGTTGTAACCTTCATTAAAGGCTGTCAATAATACCCTGTCATGCTTAGAATTGTAAATAGATCTTCAATTGTAAATGTCAACTTTATAATATTTTTATCAACTGACATAGTTTGTAAAATAATGAAAGAAGTGAATTATATGACAATCCAACAATATCCATAGTATTGACGATGGTGTTAGTATTGATATAATGACTGTGTTGTTTGTCTATCCATCATATACAACAATATCCATAGTATTGACGATGGTGTTAGTATTGATATAATGACTGTGTTGTTTGTCTATCCATCATATACAACAATATCCATAGTATTGACGATGGTGTTAGTATTGATATAATGACTGTGTTGTTTGTCTATCCATCATATACAATAATATCCATAGTATTGACGATGGTGTTAGTATTGATATAATGACTGTGTTGTTTGTCTATCCATCATATACAACAATATCCATAGTATTGACGATGGTGTTAGTATTGATATAATGACTGTGTTGTTTGTCTATCCATCATATACAACAATATCCATAGTATTGACGATGGTGTTAGTATTGATATAATGACTGTGTTGTTTGTCTATCCATCATATACAATAATATCCATAGTATTGACGATGGTGTTAGTATTGATATGATGACTGTGTTGTATGTCTATGGAGTTGGTACTACTGGCACCACACCATCGTATACACCATGAATGTTGTTGAATATAGTACAGTGTCTAATCAAAGAATTATTAATTATACAGGGTATTATCTCATGTATTAAATAAAAGCCAAGAGTTTATATGTTTAGTGTAAATGATAAAGGGAAGGTATCAAGTGTAACATCACTGTAATAAATTATAGTAAATAATATTACATAAAAATGAAAAATGATATGTCACATTAGACTGGATAAAATGTATGTATCAGAGAAAATTAAATAATTACAAATATCCATTTTTCTACATTTATGTTTTGCATTTTGATATTACTAAAGAATATATTCCATGGTCATTTCTCATGATCAATTGCCATGTATAGATAATGTATAGATGCAATGTGTTTAATTTAGTTTGTAATATGGATACAACACTCAAATGATATTCATAAACACCCTCTCTGCTATCATACTTTAGTTCACAAATTAATGTACAGTTGTGGACATATGAAACATACACACCTGAAACAGAGTCCTTCATTGAACATAATGATAAGACAAGATGACAAGTGTAGTGTCCAGTTCTACCCAATATATTCAATGAAGGGTTCTGTTCTAAGTGTATCTTTCTCATATGTCCACAACAGTACATAGGATGAAGATAGTTAAGGAAACATGCTTCGGCCAAAACAATACTTGTTTACAAAACTTATATACGTGTAGTGTTCAATGCTAAATTTTGGAGTCAATGTTTGGTATCAAATTGGCAGCATCTATTTACTAATAATATCTCTACTTCTTAAGAAATAATTAAGTCATAAACTATTCATGGAAGACTCCAGTCAATTCAAGTGTTACTATATTTAATGGGATATATAATACATTGTACTTTTACCAATATAAGAGTAAAGATATCTGTTATTGTAGTGTATATTGTTTAAACTTTATGTGTCAGGATATGTCACATGGTGTACAGTACAATGAATACAAAGTATATATAATGTTATGTATTAGTATATATGTTTATGTTGGAATTTGTCCACTAGAATCGTACATGTCTTTACTTATACTCTTTGACACAATGCCTCCTTGTTCAGACTACCTTTATATATAATGTTATGTATTAGTATATATGTTTATGTTGCAATTTGTCCACTAGAATCGTACATGTCTTTACTTATACTCTTTAACACAATGCCTCCTTGTTCAGACTACCTTTATTACTACTGTAGTCACATTATACATTTAATGAACACCTTTCAATATAAAGTAATAAACATTAATTTTAGTCTTGATGGATCAGTGAGGGTGTTATGCCTCACACATTGAGGGTTAAACCTGTTTATAAGTGTACCATGGATATGTTATCATACTTATTTAATATAACATCATGCCAAAAGCATTAAGAAAAATATTGTTATCCTTTATTCTATGCATCTACTTATCAATACAATATTATTTGCCAATGTTGTCAGCTCAAACTAACCAAATTCATTTATAAAACTGTTAATAAAGTATTTGAAGCGTATGGAAGTGTCAATGACTTGCTTATAATCAGAGTACAGTAAGTACTGACACAATAGAAAAGTATGAAATGGAAGAGACAAAATATACAAAAAAAAAAAAGTTAAATTTTCCTACACATTAGTGCAGGTATATATATGTATGTGAGTACTGTCATTAATACACTTGTATTTTTTACCATCAATACCAAACAAGGAACAACTTAAGTGGGAAATGCAGTGTTGGTAAAACTGGAACAACTGATTCCTCCAAACTCCTCCAAGCAACAACAGGCCACCATTATTTTTTGTTAATCTGGTGTTGTTGCCTGACATATATACTTTGGAGGAATCAAAGTACTCTAATGCCAAATATATACTACTGTACACTCAACCTTCGGCTAATGTGAGTTTGGTTATTACATTATATGGTTATCATGCAACTAAAATGACAAAAATAAAAATGTTGAACCTATCGCTGTGACCAACTCACCACCCAGCATAGGTCAGTTTATGATGTGGTGGTGATGACATAACCAACTCAGTGTTCATTGGCTACTCACTGCCAACATGGATATTTCCCACCAACTTCAAGCCATTCAACCGTGTATTTCCCGTGTGTGAACAGTGATAGCGACAACCAGAGCGTCTGTGGGGCAGGAGGCCATTCTGCCCCGGGAGAAAGTCAACAACAAACAACAATAGCATTTATTGTGAGTGAACAATGACCAATGTACCCACCATCCCATCCTTCTATCCTTGACCAACATAATGCTGCTGTACCAGGCAGGGAAATTAACAACAACAACAACTTTACTTATGTTGAGAAGCAGGAAATAGTGAAGCTGATTGATGGAACCCAAACAAAACCAATTATAACAATAATGAGAGTTTTAATATTAGTGTAGGGCTGAGACAGGGGTGTGTTATGTCACCATGGCTGTTCAATATATATATGGATGGTTGTATGAGAGAGGTGAAAGCCAAAGTGAATGGTCTGGGGGTGAAGTTGAGGCTGAATGAAGCAAATTGGTCCCTGGTGGCAAGTTTGTTTGCGGATGACACTGTGCTGATGGCTGAGAGTGAAAGGAATTTACAGAGAGTGGTGGACGAATTTCAGTCTGTGTGTAAACGAAGGAAATTGAAGGTGAATGTGGGTAAAAGTAAAGTGATGGTATTTGAAAGAGCAGAAACTGAAGTGATTGACTTTGCTACACCTTACAGAGTGGCTGTACCAACTGGGACGAAGTGTGAGATAACTCTGAGGGGTGAGAGGATGGAGGAAGTGAAGGAGTTTAAGTACCTGGGTACAGTTATGTGTAAACATGGAAGTATGGAAGGAGAAATTAGGGAGAGAGCAGTGAAGGGTAGACAGGTCATAGGATCACTGGGGAGGATTATGAAGGGTAGAAGTGTGAGTATGGAAGTGAAAAGGGGACTACGAAATAGTATAATCCTGCCAACACTGACATATGCGTCGGAGACATGGACATGGAGTAGGGCGCATCAGTCTAGAATAGGTGCTGTGGATTTGAGTTACTTGAGAGGAGCATGTGGACTTACTAGATGGGATGGAGAAAGTAATGAGAGTGTGTATGAGAGATGTGGTATGAGTGAGAAGGCAATTGGTATTGAGTGTGGAGTGGTTGAGAGAGTGAAACGTGATACATTGAGGTGGTTTGGACATGTAGAGAGAATGCAAGGTGAGGAGTTTGTAAAGAAAGTGTATGGAAGTGAAGTTGTGGGACCTGGTGTGAGAGGCAGACCTCCGGTTAGATGGCAGAACAGAGTGGAAGAGTATGTAAAGGAGAGAAACATGAGGGGCAGAGTAGGGCTTGAACAAGTAAGGAGGGAATGTTGGAACAGAGAGAACTGGAGACACTTCTGCCGTGGCCACCCCCTTGGGGGGAGTTCCCGGAGGGAACGAGGCGTCAGAGCTATAGATAGATAGATAGATAGATAGAACAATAATGAATCTGCCATAAGAGGCATTTACAATTGTTTTTTTATTAACCTTGTGAATATTCATTTCAAAATAATATGTGTACAAAATGGTCAAATTAGGAGGTGGTGGCACCAATTACAATTACTGCCATAAGTTATTGAGTTTGGCTTTACAGTAGCTCTGTAGTACTGGCATCAATAAGGAGTGATAGCCGAAGGTTGAGTGAATCTCATAAATGGAAGCAAGACAAGGCAAAACAACACTTGACAACATATTTGAACCAGGCAATAAATGCCATATGACATTTAAGGAAGTAATACATTTTTGGTACATTAGAGTACATTGATTCCTGCAAAGTACTGTATGTATGTATGCCAGGAAAACAATACCAGATTAATAAATATAATGGTGGTCTGTTGTATGATGTACAGCCAGGAAAACAGTACCAGATTAATAAATATAATGGTGGTCTGTTGTATGATGTTACAGCCAGGAAAACAATACCAGATTAATAAATATAATGGTGGTCTGTTGTATGTATGTATGCCAGGAAAATAGTACCAGATTAATAAATATAATGGTGGTCTGTTGTATGTATGTATGCCAGGAAAACAGTACCAGATTAATAAATATAATGGTGGTCTGTTGTATGATGTACAGCCATGAAAACAGTACCAGATTAATAAATATAATGGTGGTCTGTTGTATGATGTTACAGCCATGAAAACAGTACCAGATTAATAAATATAATGGTGGTCTGTTGTATGATGTTACAGTGTGGAGGAATGAGATGCTCCAGATATACCAACACTGTATTATCTCCTTAAATAATAGTGAGTATCATTGTATTAATTACACAAGAAGTGTAACCTTAATAGTACAAAGGTTTTAAACAGTAACTACAATAAATGGAATGAATTACAAGGTACAGCTGGTGACACTCCCGTGAGGCCCACCCAGCGTTGTCAACGATGGCCGAGATAACCTCGAAACACTAGTTGTGAGCTCTGCTCGCTCGAACCATTCACTGGTGGGAGGGAGAAGTTAGGAGGGATTTGAGGAGGGTAGGGAGGGGTGCCTGCCTATACAAGAGAGGTGAGAAATTATTCTTGGGGAGGTGAAAAATGTGTGGAAGCCCAGTTATCAATTATTTATATACCCACATTCGTGTCAATTATTAACATCATTAAATGTAAGAACACAAAAACAACTGAGGTAATATTATTGTATACGGTACTTTTTTCGTATAATATTCAATGGTTATTATCAAACACTAAACGCTGAAAACTACTTACACAATAACTGAATAAGAATCATGAACCAGAATGCTATTTATTAAATGAAGCAAATGTGAATACCTTTATATTACATGTGTCAAGTGTTGATACCACTAACACACTTCCATTTCCCCCTTATCTACCTAACAGTTTATAATCAAGGCTCTCATTATCCCTCACGTGATAGCAACCTTGTAATATTCTGAATACTTTTAATAATAGCCTGTTGTATTGAATGATTGGAATTTTACTATAAAACACTTGTTTTGTCATTTGTCTCTTGGTAGCAAAAATTATTATTTGCTCTGTATCTCTCTTCTCTGTGTGTATCTCTCTTTTCTGTGTGCATGTAGTATACTTATATAATTATATAAGCCAGTACACACACACATAACATAATAATGTTGGTGACAGAGGTTCTATTGGTTTTATCTGTCATGAGTTGCGAGATAACTATATTAATTATTATTTAAACATTGTAATAGTTCCATCAAGTAATGCATGGGATGCACGGTTGAGGTTTTATCGAATATGTTAATAAAGAAGCTGGCAACTATTTTCAACATTTATTAAAATTAAACTTTATTGAAGGCGTATTAAGGTCTGAAATCCTGTGTTTCCCATCATACAACACCTTCCCAAGACTCATACCGTTGTATTTGAGGCCGTATTGGTCTTTACTGTCTTCTGCTACAAGGTTGATATTAGTGTGACATTCCATATACACTCTACCACTACTCATACCGTTGTATTTGATGCCGTATTGGTCTTTACTGTTTTCTGCTACAAGGTTGATATTAGTGTGAATTTCCATATACACCTTGTCTTGTGAACTGACTGACTGCACCACCTTACACATCTTCAAGTCATCAGGACTGCCAACATGTTGGAGAGGGAATATTTCCACACTCAGTCTTCAATACCCTTACCAGTTTAGTGGTTTTCAACCAACTCATAATCTTCTTCGAGTATCAAAACTAATGTGGGCTAACTAGAGTCAACGTCAGTCTCTAATTAATGAAAAAAAAAAAAAAAAAAAAAAAAAAAAATTACAGTTGACAAGCCTGTGGGTGCCAGACGCATCTCCCTGGCCTCTGCTCACATGTATTATCTGCCAAAATAAAAATTTTGCTACCTAGAAACAGATGAAATACTGAGGGATTTATAGTAAATTACCAAACAACACGTGTTCACTATAATCAATACAACAGGTTATTATTAAAATTATTCAGAATATTACAAGGTTGCTATCACGTGAGGGATAATGAGAGCCTTGATTATAAACTGTTAGGTAGATAAGGGGGAAATGGAAGTGTGTTAGTGGTATCAACACTTGACACATGTAATATAAAGGTATTCACATTTGCTTCATTTAATAAAGAGCATTCTGGTTCATGATTCTTATTCAGTTATTGTGTAAGTAGTTTTCAGCGTTTAGTGTTTGATAATAACCATTGAATATTATACGAAAAAAGTACCGTATACAATAATATTACCTCAGTTGTTTTTGTGTTACATCATAATATTAAAAACTTAATCTTACATTTAATGATGTTAATAATTGACATGAATGTCGAATGTTGGTATATAAATAATTGATAACTGGGCTTCCACACATTTTTCACCTCCCCAAGAATAATTTCTTACCTCTCTTGTATAGGCAGGCACCCCCCCTACCCTCCTTACTTCTCCCTCCCACCAGTGAATGGTTCGAGCGAGCAGAGCTCACAACTAGTGTTTCGAGGTTATCTCGGCCAACGTTGACAATGCTGGGTGGGCCTCACGGGAGTGTGACCAGCTGTACAACAAAGGTAATACACATTTGGTACATTGGAGTGCCTTGATTCCTCCAAAGTATACCAGGAAACAGGACCAGATGATCAAAATTAATGGTGGCCTGTTGCTTGGTATAGTTTGGAGGAATCAGTTACTCCAGATTTACCAACACTGTACTACCTCTTTAAATTAACACACACATGCAAAGCAAGAGGTTGCCAAAGTATATACAATACTGTAAATAATTTTATGTATCACTTTTAAAGTGATAAATATAATTATATCAATACAATTAAAGTAATATTACTTCCTTCAAACAATGTCAGGAAACAAGAATACTTTAATATATGAGTAGGGAATCTGTTTTATAGTACAGGTTAAGAGGAATCAGTAGCCTTATATTTCAATTATAATAAATACTTTGTTAAGAAACCTGAGCTAACCAATGCTTTACTGAGAAGACAAAACCCTCATGTATAACTCACTTAATTAAAGGAAGATTCTCTTTGTTGGTTAATTGGAAGGACTCTCATTTCCTCCAAACCATCCCAGTAAACCAATGGCCTCAATGATACTTATGTGGACTCTGTTGTGTTTGTCAGTAAACCAATGGCCTCAATAATACTTATGTGGACTCTGTTGTGTTTGTCAGTAAACCAATGACCTCAATGATACTTATGTGGACTCTGTTGTGTTTGTCAGTAAACCAATGGCCTCAATAATACTTATGTGGACTCTGTTGTGTTTGTCAGTAAACCAATGGTCTCAATGATACTTATGTGGACTCTGTTGTGTTTGTCAGTAAACCAATGGTCTCAATAATACTTATGTGTACTCTGTTGTGTTTGTCAGTAAACCAATGGTCTCAATGATACTTATGTGGACTCTGTTGTGTTTGTCAGTAAACCAATGGTCTCAATAATACTTATGTGGACTCTGTTGTGTTTGTCAGTAAACCAATGGTCTCAATGATACTTATGTGGACTCTGTTGTGTTTGTCAGTAAACCAATGGTCTCAATAATACTTATGTGGACTCTGTTGTGTTTGTCAGTAAACCAATGGTCTCAATGATACTTATGTGGACTCTGTTGTGTTTGTCAGTAAACCAATGGCCTCAATAATACTTATGTGGACTCTGTTGTGTTTGTCAGTAAACCAATGGTCTCAATGATACTTATGTGTACTCTGTTGTGTTTGGTTGGTGACATATGTTTGGAGAATTTAGTAGTCCTTCAATTTACCATGAAGGGAATGAAGTGGAAGCAAGAAGTCTTTGAATTGTTGCATTTTCCATGTCATTCCAGGCAAGTGGTGTATATTATTATGTTTATATATGTAAATCCATAATGCTTTGCTGTATATAACAATGTGTGTATGCCAACAATGCCCATTAATGTACATTTATAGACACATCAAACAGACACACTTCAAATGGGTACCTTATCAAATATATAATAGGACGTGGCTTTACTCATAATATCTCTTCCTTCTTTATAATCAATGAGGGACTTTGTTTCAGGTGTGTGTGTTTCATATGTCTACAATTGTACCTTGTGTGTGTCCACCTTCTGTGACTAAGGAAAGGAAGGAAGGAAGGAATGAATAATAACATCTTCATACATAGTAAATACTGACCACACAGCACTAATTCATTAACTTATGTAAACATGGTTAACATACAAGTAATATTTATAATTATACTGTATGTTGTAATGTATTAATAATTAACACATTGCTTGACTTTATAATCCCTTACTAAACAATGTACAGTACAGAGACAAGTACAAGTAACTTACTTCTCTTACAAAATTACTCTCCCATCAAATTCTATAATTAATTATACTGTATCTATTGGGAAAAGTCACATAAAAAACATTATAATATTTCTGTCCATAAACCAACTTCAAATATTGATAGTTAAACTTACAGTATGAAAATAGGAAATTGCCAATTTCTGAATAAAAGGACATACAGTATATTAAACATCTCATTCTAAAAGTATACAAATTAACTAAACATATTAAGTGAAAAGCTTGGCTTATATTTCTATCAGAAAACATCATGTTTCACACTTTGTAAGCAATATACATTTAAATATCTTGTCTTATAAAATTAATAGTAACATTGAGTAAACCCAGAGCAAGAGGAACACAACTGTGGTTTATGGAAAAGGATTTTATTTGAGAAAACTTATGGTTTAGTTAATGATGATGATTGATAATTACAAAGTAATGGTTTCCTTTAACAATACCAAGCCAATTGTCAACATAACTATAGACCATATTATAGAACATTGATAGTATTGATGTCATATAGATATTAATGACTCTATTGTTTGTCATATCAATACCAAGCCAATTGTCAACATAACTATAGACCATATTATAGAACATTGATGATGATGTGATATAGATATTAATGACTCTATTGTTTGTCATATCAATACCAAGCCAATTGTCAACATAACTATAGACCATATTATAGAACATTGATAGTATTGATGTCATATAGATATTAATGACTATTGTTTGTCATATCAATACCAAGCCAATTGTCAACATAACTATAGACCATATTATAGAACATTGATAGTATTGATGTCATATAGATATTAATGACTCTATAGTTTGTCATATCAATACCAAGCCAATTGTCAACATAACTATAGACCATATTATAGAACATTGATAGTATTGATGATGATGTCATATAGATATTAATAACTATTGTTTGTCATATC
Source organism: Petrolisthes cinctipes (assembly GCA_033782935.1). NCBI lineage: Eukaryota > Metazoa > Arthropoda > Malacostraca > Decapoda > Porcellanidae > Petrolisthes > Petrolisthes cinctipes. The sequence goes on along the minus strand of JAWQEG010000816.1, from coordinate 181,573 downwards.
AATACCAAGCCAATTGTCAATATCATGGATATTATTACATACAATGATAAATGTCATTATGTGTTACCAATGTGTGAATGCATCCAACTGTTCACATAACTTAATGTTATAATACATTATTATTGTTTGTTTTATCTCTTGCTGCATTTATCAATATACAGTAAAATCAGACCTATGTATTGTACTATTGGCTACAAAAATTCCTACACACACACACACATGCTGCTGTTGTTTTTGAGGGCTTACAACACATAGAAATTGTAAGACTATATAACTGTAATACAAAGTTATTATTATGTTTGTTGGTTTGTTAATCACAGTCAGTTGATACACCATTCATTGTACTACTTTTACAATAATGAATCTCTCTTTCAATATAGTCTGTGTAAGAATTCCTGTAGCCAACTGTACATTAAGAAAAATATACATATTTTGAAATGTTGCTTTTACATTTGGAGAACTATAATGACTAACTGGATGATTTGTGCAAAGAAAACTTAACCTCCTTTTATAACAAAAGAGTGGAGTATTGTGCATTATCTTCAAAGCTACACACTAATTAATATCTAATAAAAGTAATGTACTGCTGTAATGTCTAATTTAAGTCTTGAGTTTAACCCATTCAATGACATAATAGTACAACACAACCAGTTGATAATATTTTACCAAGCCACTTTGTTACAATGAGTTGTACCAAAAATACACATATGTTATGTTACATTATAATGCCTGCTAAGAAGCACAATATATTCTTACAGGAATATTCTCTTGTTGGTAATCTGGAAGGCTACTGATTCCTCCAAACTTTGCCAGACAACAGACACTCTCATTGGTACTAATAGGGGATCTGTTTTGTGACATAGTTTGGAGGAATCAGAGACCTTCCAATTCACCAAGAAAAGAATCTCCCCTTAAGGACCCTGTGATCATGTATTAATCTTTGAGGCTTCTGATTCCTCCTGACTGTGCCATGAAACAAACTCCTTCCACTTAGGTGGTGTTTCATGACAATATTTGAAGGACTCATTTACCTCCAATTTTCTGACTACATCACAGGGATCTCAAGTGCAGGCATTATAAAGGACATTGTCTAACACATAACAGTCCAATAATATCAAATGATGCACAAATACTGGTGATAAATATCTTTATTAGCAAAATGGAGGCAAATTATTCCTGTAAACTATAGAACAAAGTAGATGTTCTCAATGTAGGTAATGTTTTGTGGTACAGTACAGATGAAAGGAACCATTAGTCTCTAGTATTATTATAAACTCATTCGTCCATCACATATTTTTCATATAGAGATAAAAAGTTGGGTGATATCTCTTCAAGATTGGTTTCATTCATTTGTCCTTGTATTAACTATTATTATATGACAATAAAGATCTTTATTAACATCTTAATTTCCTGTATATACTGATATTTATTAAACACATGAATCCCAGATGTCACAACACACAATATGCTAATTTTTCTTATTAATTATAAATTCATAGCATATAATATGAGAAGGATTTATGCTCTAAGCAGCTGACAAACAGAGGAGGAAATTAACTACCAGTTACATACTTTACCACATCAACAAAAAGGGAAATATATATTGTTAGGGTTTAAAATTTTATATTTCCATAGCAATGTCTCTCAAGTTTTTATACAAGGACAACTGATTGATTGAGGAGAGAAGATTGCCCTAGGCCTGGAAGACCTTGTAGGTACAGTAAGACCAGAGTGTAGGGAAGGGGAGGAGCAGAAAAGGTATCATTGTTACAAGGACAAATGTTTCCAAATATCATATCATGTACTGTACAGTATAAACAATGTAGTTTATCCATAATACAAAACATTATAAATAAGTGGTATTATCTCTTCCCATTTGTTCACTATTGTAGAGAATAAAGTTGTTATGGTATGATTTATAAGACTGTATTATATAGTATAAGGAATTAGTGTGTAAACTAGTGTTCCACATATACACTTTACTAGTGTTGTTCATGAATGGGTTAAAACCAAGAATTCAATCAAATAATTTTTATGTACATTGCATTTCTGAGCAAATATGATGAACACTTACGACTTAAACTTATAAAAAAAAGAAGAAATAAATATCATTTCTGGCCCATTCTGTCGACTCACAGATTAAAAAGAGAGGCTACATACATACATACATACATACATAGCAACTACATATACAATATATACACACAAATTCATGCAGACAATCTTTCTTTTGCACTTGTTCCTCTCTCTCTCTCTCTCTCTCTCTCTCTCTCTTCCTGGATGACTGAATACAATAATGGAGTTTATTCTTACATTTATATATCAACTAACATTCCTCAACATAATTATTTCCTATACAACTATCTGCTTTATTATTGGTGACAATAAATATCTCAAGCCAATAACACACCAGGCCTCTTTCTTGCATTTAATGAATGGCTTCAAACATCAAGATAATAAGCTTTGGCCAATCCTAGTTAGGCCTATCATATCAGTGGTAGATATTTATTATCATCCAGTAAATATAACAGACAGATAATGTGTTTTATACTTCAACTCAACATTTATCTCATCATAACACAATACTGTATTTTGTCTATTTTCTTGGCATTTTTAGGAACCCTCAATAGAGATACATTGGTAAACCACTTAGTATATAATTATGCAATGAAATACCACAATGTGCATGTTGATATTGCATTACACTTCATCTATTGCAAACTATAATAATAAAATGATGCTGTTCTTTGAGTATCTGTCATGGTTCTCTGTATAATAAATTACATAGGTTTGAAATATGATTAACTTTGGCTTTCAGTAGTGTAGAAATATCATACAATAAATACAGTAGCTTCTCATGGTCCAAATGTTATCACCAGAAAAAGTAAATTGTAAATAACAAAACATGGAACTATAACTTGTTGTCACATACTATTACTATAATGCTAACATTTTGATTTACCTAGAGATAATGAACAACAATACTACTTTATGATATCAGTGTAATTATTATTATTATTATTATTATAAATAACCTTTTGTTAGTTACCAGGTATTTATTATCTTTGGTCCATTGCCAGTTCACACATACAGCCATTTTCTTTATTATCTGAGGCAAATAATTATCTGTAAACTTGTTAAGGAGTCCTATTCAAACTTGTTGTAGATTCTGCATTCTGATACTTTCAAAATTTACAAATAATCTCTTAATACAATAATTACTAAGCTAGACACACTCCCTGATACATCTTCCCCATGTGCATTCATTCTCAATAATATTTTCCTCATGTTCAAGAATACTCCCGAGAATTCATATACAAAAATTTGGCTGTAGGGATAATATTACTTAACTTGAGTACAGTACATACTACAGAGAGAGAGAAGTTTGTTTGTTTCCTAACGTCTATAATTAATTATATTCTAACCTAACACAATCAAGACAACTAAAGTTATGTATGATAATCAACCTAAATTTGGTTCTCAGGAAAATGGTAATAAGTATCCCATGTTGTGTGAAGCAATGAGGTCAGGTATTATAGGTAAGTATAACAAAGTGAAACATTTACACTATTTATACTTATCAAACCCACAAGAGAAAGTAAATAAAGGAATGCAAAGATAACACTCCTTGGCTTACCTCTGCTTCTTAACAGTCTCTGTCAATGGCCATGGATGATGTACCTAAAATAATATAATAAATATTAATAAAGTTGATACCAATAGTTATGTCACCATTAGTATGGCCAAAGTCAGTCAATCATTCCTTGATATTTATCTCAGGAGTATAATGATTAATGGAGTTTAATATTATTTAAGACTTACTTGTGTAGATGTTTTGGTATAAACTTCCATCATTTGAGCTCGTACTTCTTCCATGAGGTCTGGCATATCAGCCAGGGTTAGTCCTTGTGTGGAAATTGGTGGCAAGCAAGTCACAATAATATGACCTGCAATAAATTACACAAATTACACTTACTCTATATAACACAGCTTATAAACATACTGTAATGCAAAGTTTTTCTGTTTGTAATACAATTAAAAACTGTTAATTCCATTTCATAATTGGTCATGTTAAATAATCTCAGTTGTGTTGTTATTGGCTTGTGTTATTCCACTGTCTGGGTTATACTTGTATAAACAATGCTTAGTTCAATCAAGTTGAATTAAGGACAAACTTTAAGTGGTTGTAAGAGTGACATATATATTGTAGTTGTCAGTTTAAGTTTACAGTGTATCTTGTCACTGTTCATCTCAATGGTTAATAATGACTAAAATAGTGAACAGAATAAGAAAAGCAACTACAAAACACTAGACTGAAAATATTCACTAAAATACCAAAATTACACTACATTATTATGTTAGTAAACAAGCAATGTTAAATGTGAAAATATTGTGCAAATGGTATGTGGGATAATAATATGCAAATTATGAAAAATGCAAATTAATGATGATGACTGGTGCAATTTCTTCACACATGTACAAACACACACAACATGCATTGATTGTATCAGTTATTATTATTATTATTATTATTATTGTTTAGTTCAAGATGTTATGGTTTATGGTATTTATAAGGACTACCAGGCCCAACATTTAATAATACCAATACAAGAAAAAAATGATCTAGTTTGTGAAGAAGATACAAAAGTCATGATCTGTCACATACGGTATTAATTAAGAGTTAATATATTAGTCTTTTTATATGACAGAGTACCTGGATTAAATATTTTACATGGATGATTGAGGAATCCCCTGTATGAAGAATAGACAATAGGAAGAATGGGTAGTTGGCCTTCAACTGCCAAATGAAAGGCACCTTTCTTGAATGGTAACATCTCATCAGACATACTTCTTGTGCCTTCAGGAAACACCCACAGTTTCACCTGTAAATAAAATCATATTAAACACATACAGTACTAAAATAAACAGTGTGTTTTTATGATTAATACACAATATGTGAAAAACTAAAAAATAAAAAATAAAAAAAAAAATCTGATTATCGAATACTGTAATGAAAACACCCACCAGACAAGAAATGTAAAGAGAAGGAAACTAAGTAATTCCTAAACCTTTGTTGTCTTACTTTGACTAACTTCAAATGGTTTTTATGTTAGAAAACTATTTCACCTACAGATACCAATGAATAAAGTGTATTATTTCAATCAACAGTGTTTAGTAATGTTTTAACTTGTATTTTATTTAACTACTAAGGATTTTACTTAGTGGAGAAATCACTGACATTTTAAGTTTGGTTTTCCTACATTGAGACACACAGGACACAACAAATCTATAATCACTAATTCAAATAAAAAAGAAATAATATTTTCTATATTGCATTCAAAATTATGTTCAATTTCATTCATACTTTGGAGGAATGAAGGTACAGTATTCTAATGTAATAAAAGTGTACTATGATATCTCCTTAATAGTTGTGATAACTTTGTGTGTACAGTACTAAATTAACCTGTTAATTCCTTATTGTTTGTTGCCTTGTATTTCTTGTGTACTAAATTAACCTGTTAATTCCTTATTGTTTGTTGCCTTGTATTTCTTGTGTACTAAATTAACCTGTTAATTCCTTATTGTTTGTTGCCTTGTATTTCTTGTGTACCAAATTAACCTGTTAATTCCTTATTGTTTGTTGCCTTGTATTTCTTGTGTACTAAATTAACCTGTTAATTCCTTATTGTTTGTTGCCTTGTATTTCTTGTGTACCAAATTAACCTGTTAATTCCTTATTGTTTGTTGCCTTGTATTTCTTGTGTACTAAATTAACCTGTTAATTCCTTATTGTTTGTTGCCTTGTATTTCTTGTGTGTACCAAATTAACTTGTTAATTCCTTATTGTTTGTTGCCTTGTATTTCTTGTGTACCAAATTAACCTGTTAATTCCTTATTGTTTGTTGCCTTGTGTTTCTATCAACATACAACTTACAACTTACACTTTTCTCCTTGACATATGCCAATGCAGCATTCATTGAAGACTTGGCTTTGTCTGGGTTCCTACGGTCAATAAATCTGGTGCCACATAACCATGCAGTCAGACCAAAGGGCATGGCATAAAACAACTCCTTTTTGGCAATGGCTGCAATCTTGTAAAACATTGGCCACATATACACCATACCTGATATTTAGAAGGAATATGTATTACTTCCACTATACTATATATTCCATAACAGTAATAACACCTAATTACTGTAAAAATGTAATTATTCACAATGGTTGAACATATCATGTATTCTGAAAACAAACTACTGTATTCTCACTTAGTCAAATAATTAATATCCTACTACACACATCAATGTACAATGTGATATGATGCAACTTATTGTGATCTCAATTTATGTGCTTAAAAAAAGAAGCTATTTTTGGATATATCTCTTTATATTTGTATAACTCAGGCCAGGAATGCGGCAAATTTTTATTGACATTTTAAAATAACTCCTCAGGTGTTGGAAGTTCAGCCAGCGTGTCCAGAGATGGATGCTGTTAACCATTCTCATGTTTAAAGGCAAAATACAATACTGTCCGAAGTTGGGAAGAGCTGTCCCAAGTTGGGAAATTTCTGCCTAACTTCGGACACTTGAAAATTGAAAAAAAAAAAAAAAAAAAAAAAAAGAGAGCACGATTTTAGCTTTTTTAATTTTTTTTTTGTATGGATTTAGTAGGCGCTCTACCTGGCTACCACATGACACTAATAGGAATAAAATTGTACCAGTATTAACAGAGTTATTCACTAAAACATGTAAAAAATGTCCAAAGTTAGGGTGTTTTATGGTAATAATTATTATTCCTACTGGTATTATTATTAATACTATTTAGATTATTATTATTATCATTATATAAATATATATTAAAGTGTTACTACTAACCTAGAAAGTCAATGGAGCTTTGATGGTTTGCAACAACTATGGCCGGTCTGTCTGGTGTGATGTGTTCAACACCTTGTATTTCCCATTGTAGCCCCAGTAATGGATTCAGCAATCGCAGTGGGTACGTTGCAATGCTGTGTGTATTGCACAGGGTAAATGGAATATAATTTATACAAATTTTACTGTCTATACAAAATGTGTTTACGGCTTCTTACTTTTTGTAAATAACACTTACCATAATATTATATAAAATATTATAAACTATAATTCAATGTTATTGTATATAGTATCATCTTGTAGCCACTATAAACATTATTACTATACTATTACCTTATTATTTTAATTATCTTGGTGAACTATATTATTTACATATATTCAATGTTATTGTATATAGTATCATCTTGTAGCCACTATAAACATTATTACTATACTATTACTTTATTATTTTAGTTATCTTGGTGAACTATATTATTTATAATACAATACAATATTATTTTATTTACTCTTTGGAATACGAGATCCAAATTCTTTAATGCAACTTGAGATTGCCTTTAATTAAAGTTTTGTTGTTGACATTGGTTAACATAATATTACTGTTTACATTACAATGGTACTCGTATGTAATTCACACAAATTTCCCAAAACTGGGGGACATTAATTACAGTACAGTATGGTACATATTGATTTTATGAAGTGTATATATGCTTTGTGTGACAAAGGCATATATGTTGTGTGGCTCAATAGTATTCATTGCTGTAGAATTAGTATCCTATATGGAGAATATCCTCAGTATCCTTTATAAGTTTTGGTAAATTCCAACCCGAGATTGGTCATGGTGGTGAACTACACCAATGTATTTATATCCTTACCAATACACTGAGTGACTCAACTGACAACTCAAGACCTCAAGTACACACACATACTCAAATGGACCCAACCTGACCGAGCCTCACTCCATTTTCTCCACACACACACACACACACACACACACACACACACACACACACACTAAGTTTTACCTGAACCGTGGACCAACTTATACAGACCACCAAACAGGCTGGGTCTATGTGTTTATGTATTACTTATATGTTGTCACACTTGGTTTACAATTATTGAATACAGGTATATACTGCATAACACTATTAGAATAGTATTAAAAGCTGGTAATGGAAGTAGGTATTACTGATGTCTGGTAATGGAAGTAGGTAATATTAAAAGCTGTTAATGGAAGTAGGTATTGCAGATGTCTGGTAATGGAAGTAGGTAATATTTAAAGCTGGTAATGGAAGTAGTTATTGCAGATGTCTGGTAATGGAAGTAGGTAATATTAAAAGCTGTTAATGGAAGTAGGTATTGCTGATGTCTGGTAATGTAGGTATTACTGGTGTCTGGTAATGGAAGTAGGTATTACTGATGTCTGGTAATGGAAGTAGGTATTACTGATGTCTGGTAATGGAAGTAGGTATTACTGATGTCTGGTAATGTAGGTATTACTAAAAGCTGGTAATGGAAGTAGGTATTACTGGTGTCTGGTAATGGAAGTAGGTATTGCTGGTGTCTGGTAATGGAAGTAGGTATTACTGATGTCTGGTAATGTAGGTAATATTAAAAGCTGGTAATGGAAGTAGGTATTACTGATGTCTGGTAATGTAGGTAATATTAAAAGCTGGTAATGGAAGTAGGTATTGTTGATGTCTGGTAATGTACGTAATATTAAAAGCTGGTAATGGAAGTAGGTATTACTGATGTCTGGTAATGTAGGTAATATTAAAAGCTGGTAATGGAAGTAGGTATTACTGATGTCTGGTAATGGAAGTAGGTATTACTGATGTCTGGTAATGTAGGTAATATTAAAAGCTGGTAATGGAAGTAGGTATTACTGATGTCTGGTAATGAAGGTGTAATTATTAATATTCCAAATAGGATATAAGTAGCCATAAGAGAAGCTTATGAAGATATTCATCCCATGAATATTGGTAAAGATTTATTCCCCGTACATAACACAACATTATGTAGGTTATAAATATTAAGTTAGGGATGTATGTCCATCATAAACACTCAATAAGTTTGTACTCTACCTAAACTACTTTAAAGTAACTGATGCAATATAATATATACCTAATATTATTTACACTCATAAGTCCAAAGTAAGTACAGTAAAGAGACAAAATGACTTACAGTAAACTCCAGTAAACTAATCTAATAATATATTACTATATACAACACAAGTAGTACTATATACAGTAAACTCCAGTAAACTAATCTAATAATATATTACTATATACAACACAAGTAGTACTATATACAACACAAGTATCCTTTGCTTCATATATAAACAAATGATGTATACTCTCAATATGGTTTCCATACAAGTAATTAGTCAACAGAAAATATTTATTGTGGTCAGTGAGTAAAAATATTCCAGCCCAAAGCAAACGAAGGCAGCGATATGCCGATGTAATCACACACAGTATTATATTACACTGTTATATTCTATATTATACTGTATGAAGGAGAGAGTAGTCTTGTTACTTGTTAAACCCCACAGTAATAATTAACTCCAAAACACCAGGATGAGTTAATGACAGTAGTAAATTACAGTTATGGTAATAATTCCAAGCTCTTGTTACAAGTGAGTGGGATACATTATATATATAATTATAGCCTAACCCTTCACCATGAGGACACAAACCATAATTATAAAAGACTTGTAAATTGATGTGTTGGAGTATCAAATAACCAGATGAAGACGGCTCTTATCCCTCTCTTACTATGAGGTGTTTGGTTGTATGCTGTGTTCCTCTTCAAAGACCTAAAACGCACCAGAAAGATTGGCATTAGAGCATTTTCACCTGGTTGGTTGATATGTCTCTCTTGTTAGGAAGGCCTCACTTATATGGTCCGAGATGTCACCAAATTGATGATTATTGATTAATTCCTATAAAATTGTGTCATGAAACAACTCAATGACCAATAAGTGTGTTTAGAGGCTTTGTTTGGGTTTGTTGGCAGTACAGTACGGTAAATTATTTGGAAGAATATGATGTATCCACAGTCTCTCTGGCAACAACAGCATAAGTATATATATATATATATATATACGTCTATATCATTTACCCACCAAACAAGTACAAAACATCTCTAATATTTTCACATCATCTCAAATTTTGGTTGACATTCTTTTTACAAGATGGATACTATGATTTTTTGTGTTTTTCATTTTGATGTTGGTTGAAGGAAATGATATGGTTTACAAACCCGATGTTATTCTTAACAACAAATTCTGTAAACTATTTCAAAGATACTAATGTTCCTGTAAGGTTAATTATCATACTATTATGATATGTCCCTTACTGTACTTACTATATTCAGGACATATATAATGATATATCTACATTCAATGTATTGTATGTTACTTTGCTATCAATAGTGGTGAATTGCATTTGAAAAATAGAGACTATCAAGCTTACGATTGTAAACTTATGTGTGTGTGTGTGTGTGTGTGTGTTATGATGGATGTTGCAGCCCATATAATTATATATTAAATCTCAACTTAATATAACCTGGACATAATCTTATCTACTTATATAACTTGGACGTAACCTTATCATTTTCTTAACAAGGTCAGCAGCTGTCTAGACCAGTGGTTCTTAACCTTTTTCAATATATGCACCCCTTTCAAATCAGCAGTCAGTTCTCACACCCATCTATTGATGAAAAAAAAAAAAAAAAAAAAATGCTAAAACTGAAATATGTGGTTTTAATAAGTCCATTTGTAGCCATGACAATACATTCCATGAAAGTATTGTAATGGTTACACCGTTACAGTAATGATTTATGTTATATAAACACACCATTTAAATACATGTGAAGAAAGCAAAATAAAAAATGATTGACAACCAATCCTCCACCCTACTGTATATGTATCAATAAGAAAAAGTTATTAAAACACGGAAACCATAAATCACTCAAAGAGATGACTGTGTGTTAATGGTGAGGGAGGGTGTTGACGATAACCTCCCTCCCTCTGTGTCACCTATACATGTCCTCCCTCCCTCTGTGTTACCTATACGTGTCCTCCCTCCCTCTGTGTCAACTATACATGTCCTCCCTCCCTCTGTGTCACCTATACGTGTCCTCCCTCCCTCTGTGTCACCTATATGTGTCCTCCCTCCCTCTGTGTCACCTATACATGTCCTCCCTCCCTCTGTGTCACCTATACGTGTCCTCCCTCCCTCTGTGTCACCTATACATGTCCTCCCTCCCTCTGTGTCACCTATACGTGTCCTCCCTCCCTCTGTGTTACCTATACGTGTCCTCCTTCCCTCTGTGTCAACTATACGTGTCCTCCCTCCCTCTGTGTCAACTATACATGTCCTCCCTCCCTCTGTGTCACCTATACGTGTCCTCCCTCCCTCTGTGTCACCTATACATGTCCTCCCTCCCTCTGTGTCACCTATACGTGTCCTCCCTCCCTCTGTGTCACCTATACATGTCCTCCCTCCCTCTGTGTCACCTATACGTGTCCTCCCTCCCTCTGTGTTACCTATACGTGTCCTCCCTCCCTCTGTGTCAACTATACGTGTCCTCCCTCCCTCTGTGTCAACTATACATGTCCTCCCTCCCTCTGTGTCACCTATACGTGTCCTCCCTCCCTCTGTGTCACCTATACATGTCCTCCCTCCCTCTGTGTCACCTATACGTGTCCTCCCTCCCTCTGTGTCACCTATACATGTCCTCCCTCCCTCTGTGTCACCTATACGTGTCCTCCCTCCCTCTGTGTTACCTATACGTGTCCTCCTTCCCTCTGTGTCACCTATACATGTCCTCCCTCCCTCTGTGTCACCTATACATGTCCTCCCTCCCTCTGTGTCACCTATACGTGTCCTCCCTCCCTCTGTGTTACCTATACGTGTCCTCCTTCCCTCTGTGTCACCTATACATGTCCTCCCTCCCTCTGTGTCACCTATACATGTCCTCCCTCCCTCTGTGTCACCTATACGTGTCCTCCCTCCCTCTGTGTTACCTATACGTGTCCTCCCTCCCTCTGTGTCACCTATACATGTCCTCCCTCCCTCTGTGTCACCTATACGTGTCCTCCCTCCCTCTGTGTCACCTATACGTGTCCTCCCTCCCTCTGTGTTACCTATACGTGTCCTCCCTCCCTCTGTGTCACCTATACATGTCCTCCCTCCCTCTGTGTCACCTATACGTGTCCTCCCTCCCTCTGTGTCACCTATACATGTCCTCCCTCCCTCTGTGTCACCTATACGTGTCCTCCCTCCCTCTGTGTTACCTATACGTGTCCTCCCTGCCTTGTCCCTCAGAATCACATATATATTTACTTGAGTCTGTTACAACGTTGGCACTTCATTAGGAAATTAGGTGTAGGTTTTTCTCCAGCTCAAAACACTGCTGTAGCAAAAAGATTTTTTTTTTTTTGCAGAAAAAAATAACATGCGTATATAAAAATATAATTTGCTTTAATTATGCCTATCCTGGCACCACCTAGGAACCGGCCTCGCACCACCTAAGAACCACTGGTTTAGACCAATCCACCATTCCACTCATACCAGTAATTATTTAATATTGCTATATATATATATATACAGTATAATAACATATAAATAATGAGGGAATATTACCATCTTCACTTTGATATATTTATATAAAATTAATGGAACCTATAAGACAGGTAGTTAGCCTCATAATAATATATAATATTGTATAAATATTCACACATTTCATATTAACATATTCATCTTTATTATCATTTCTTATATAAACAATTCTTGCTATTTATCCAGTATATTGCCATTTTGTAGCAGTGTTGCCACATCTGGCGGTCCCAGTATTTTGCCCCGGTCAGATCCCGGTACTTTACCGCGGTTAAGTCCCAGTAGTCTGCCCAGGTTAGGTCCCGGTAGTTTGCTGCGGTCTATTTGAATATGCCCTATCTTAGAAATGGGGCATTTGCGGAGGAAATGCCATAGAAGAAAATGGTCTGAGAATGGTTTAAATAAGTGGGTAATGAAGGTAGAAAAACCGTACGCAATAACAGTAATTCTTTCAATATTTACCGTATTTTGCCCCGGTCATTTCCTGTACTTTACCACGGTTATTTCCCGGTAGTCTGCCCAGGTTAGGTCCCGGTAGTCTGCCCAGGTTATTTCCCGGTAGTCTGCCCAGGTTATTTCCCGGTAGTCTGCCCAGGTTAGGTCCCGGTAGTCTGCCCAGGTTAGGTCCCGGTAGTCTGCCCAGGTTAGGTACCGGTAGTCTGCCCAGGTTAGGTACCGGTAGTCTGCCCAGGTTAGGTACCGGTAGTCTGCCCAGGTTAGGTACCGGTAGTCTGCCCAGGTTAGGTACCGGTAGTCTGCCCAGGTTAGGTACCGGTAGTCTGCCCAGGTTAGGTCCCGGTAGTTTGCCCAGGTTAGGTCCCGGTAGTCTAGGTTAGGTAAGGTCAGGCTTTTTCAAAATGCCCCATTTGAATATGCCCTATCTTGGAAATGGGGCATTTGTGGAGGAAATGCCATAGAAGAAAAATGTCTTAGACTGGTATAAATTAATGGATATAGAAGGTACCAAACATCGTAATAGAAAACGGCAATATAATAGATAATTACCGAACTAAGTAGTAATGTCACTACCACACCTCCATAATATACATTGGTAAAGTAATGGGTACCAAAGATAATTACCAATATATTAATATTACATTCACTACCATAACATACATACATACAAACACAATAATATTAATAACCAATATAACATTGGTGACATTATCGGGTTTCCAGATGATATGAACCAATATTTATATACCATATATTATTATTACATTCACTGTCATACATACATACATACATAACATTAACAACCAATATAACATTGGTGATATTACCGGGTCTACAGATGATAATTATGAACGAATCTTTAAATATGATATTATATTATTATATTCACTGTCATACATAACATACATATATACATACATACATACATACACATACATACATACATACATACATAACATTAACAACCAATATAACATTGGTGACATTACCGGGTTTCCAGATGATAATTATGAAGGAATCTTTAAATATGATATTATTACATTCACTGTCATACATAACATACATATATAACATACATACATACATACATAACATACACACATACACAACATTAACAACCAATATAACTAATAGTGACATTACCGGGTTTCCAGATGATAATTATGAAGGAATCTTTAAATATAATATTATTACATTCAGTCATACATATATACATACATATATACATACATACATAACATACATACATAACATTAACAACCAATATAACTAATAGTGATATTACCGGGTTTCCAGATGATAATTATGAAGGAATCTTTAAATACAATATTATTACATTCAGTCATACATATATACATACATACATAACATACATACATAACATTAACAACCAATATAACTAATAGTGACATTACCGGGTTTCCAGATGATAATTATATGAAGGAATCTTTAAATACAATATTATTACATTCAGTCATACATATATACATAAAAAGAGTAATTAACTTACAGTGTATTGGTGACATCACCTGGTCTCCATATAATAAGTGGAATACAAAGTACTGAACATAACATAACAGCAGAATAATAAAGAAAGAATTTAAGATACAGACGAAAACGTTGACTAAACTCATATATAAATGGTACAATCATTACTATACCAATAATAAGATTAGTATAGTCACAAGCCAACATCTTGTCCTATATATATATTACAATACAATATTATTAAGTAAACAATTATTTAATTAATGTCTTTGTGCGAATAAAATCTTTCCTCCCCGATCCGAGTGTCAATGTACAATGTTATAGACTAATGAATTATAAACGTCTGACAGAAACAATGTAAAGAAAAACAAACGAATATTAATACTACTATCTCGATCCTCTTTACAAAAACATTTAAACATCATCTCAACCCTTTTAATAACAACTCATGTAATTCTTATTATATATGTTTCCAGATCCTCTATCTATATACTAAACCCTTTTAATAACAAGAGATGTAATTCTTATTATATATGTTTCCAGCAGATCCTCTATCTATATATTAAACCACAGAACTAAAAACATAGAGCGCTTAACCCTGTGTTATTAGTTAGGGGAGGAGTGTCACAACAGGCGAGCTCTCTATTGTATAGATACTTGCCCATTGAACTCCCGTACGTACTTGTATAGTATGTTTCTTTCCACAGTTATTGACATTTCCCTGATTTGTAATGCATTGTATCTTGTTATCTAATTATAAAGGTTTTGTTAAATCAATTAACAAGGCTGAGATAATGTCCATAGGGAAAATTATGCAAAGAAATTAAACTTAAACTGGTTTATTAAACAAGACAAATATATATAACTGTAATCTGTCTCCCTCTCCCTCCACTTACCTTACATACATACATACATATTACTCTAGTGTGACATACATACATACATACATATTACTCTAGTGTGACATTCATACATACATACATATTACTCTAGTGTGACATACATACATATTACTCTAGTGTGACATACATACATATTACTCTAGTGTGACATACATACATATTACTCTAGTGTGACATACATACATATTACTCTAGTGTGACATACATACATATTACTCTAGTGTGACATACATACATACATACAGTCGTGGTCAATAATAATCATCCACATATAGGTAACTTTAACAATTTACTGTGTAATGTTTTCATGTTCACATACTATTTTATTGTTTTAAGTAGTGTGTAGCTGTTTGTATTAAATTAAACGATGATACTATACCTATTTATTGGAATGTTTATCAGCTAAGGAACAGAGGGAAGCTGTCAAAATCTTACGTGAGTTACTCCTATATGGATGATTATTTTTGACCACGGCTGTACATTCATACATACATATTACTCTAGTGTGACATACATACATATATATTACTCTAATGGGACATACATACATACATATTACTCTAGTGTGACATACATACATACATATTATTCTAGTGTGACATATACATACATACATATTACTCTAGTGTGACATACATACATACATATTATTCTAGTGTGACATATACATGCATACATATTACTCTAGTATGACATACATACATACACACATTCTAGTGTGACATGCATATATACACACATATTACTCTAGTGTGACATACATACATACATACATACATACTGAACAATGTAAACATAAAATACTTATCATAATAGAGATTAAGTACGTTGTATATAATTATATATTATAAGAAGGTGACTGTGGATGAGAGCCAACAATAGTTTTGTTTATCTAACTCATTTCACCTATTAACCGAAATGTATTTATATTTAATCAGCCATTCACTGATATATCGGTTAAAGAAATACTTATTCATATATTGTGAGTCACTATAATGTAGTTAATATACCATATCATCAATAAAAGACCGAATAAATGAAATAATATCTTACCCTGGCATAAGCTAACAGGCTGGCGGGTTGAGGGGATGGGCAGGTATCATGGCCGCCAACCCACTTCCGGTGGCGACACGCCAGGGGGGGGGGTGGCGAGCTCTATGGTTTTAGCTCTGTGTACTAAAACCTTTTAATAACAACAGATGTAATTCTTATTATATATGTTTCTGATCCTCTATCTATATAATAAAACCTTTTAATAACAACAGATGTAATTCTTATTATATATGTTTCCAGCAGATCCTCTATCTATATACTATGGTTAATTAAATTGCCGGTTAATATTTATTATTATTATATCTCTTCGAAGATTGTTCAAGAGTAAACATCGAAATTTCTACTACACGAAATATTATAAAGACCTTAAATTCCATGTTTACCTGTTGATATACTATAATAGTCTAATAGGAGATATTATATACTATAATAGTCTAATAGTAGATATATACTATAATAGTCTAATAGGAGATATTATATACTATAATAGTCTAATAGGAGATATATACTATAATAGTCTAATACGAGATATTATATACTATAATAGTCTAATACGAGATATTATATACTATAATAGTCTAATACGAGATATTATATACTATAATAGTCTAATACGAGATATTATATACTATAATAGTCTAATACGAGATATTATATACTATAATAGTCTAATACGAGATATTATATACTATAATAGTCTAATACGAGATATTATATACTATAATAGTCTAATACGAGATATTATATACTATAATAGTCTAATACGAGATATTATATACTATAATAGTCTAATACGAGATATATACTATAATAGTCCAATAGGAGATATATACTATAATAGTCTAATAGGAGATATATACTGACTTTTTTTTAAATAATAATTTAAAACGAAAGAAGCAATTTTAGAGAGAGAGAGAGAGAGAGAGAGAAATTATGTGTGTGTGTGTGTGTGTGTGTGTCTTTCTGTGCTTGCGTGTGTGTGTGTGTGTGTGTGTCTTTCTGTGCGTGTGTGTGTGTGTCTTTCTGAGCGTGCGTGTATGTGTCTCTTTCTGTGCGTGCGTGTGTGTGTGTCTTTCTGAGCGTGCGTGTGTGTGTGTCTCTTTCTGTGCGTGCGTGTGTGTGTGTGTGTGTGTGTCTTTCTGTGCGTGCGTGCGTGTGTCTTTCTGTGCGTGCGTGTGTGTGTGTGTGTGTGTCTTTCTGTGCGTGCGTAATTTACCACATGAGAACTATATCCGTCATCTCTACATTAAAATTATATTCCAACATCACTATAACTAATACATACACAGATGGAAATGAAGGGAACTTATGCTGTCGACTGTACATGACAAAATTACTATATAGAAGAGTAAGGAAAAAAATATACAAGATATTTTTTTGGCTTGTGTTGGACGCTTTGAATAAATAAATAAATCCACGTCAATATGGTAATTATTAATTTTATAAAGGAGTGGTACTATAAAGGAGTGGTACTATATAAAGGAGTGGTACTATAAAGGAGTGGTACTATATAAAGGAGTGGTACTATAAAGGAGTGGTACTATATAAAGGAGTGGTACTATATAAAGGAGTGGTACTATATAAAGGAGTGGTACTATATAAAGGAGTGGTACTATATAAAGGAGTGGTACTATATAAAGGAGTGGTACTATAAAGGAGTGGTACTATATAAAGGAGTGGTACTATATAAAGGAGTGGTACTATATAAAGGAGTGGTACTATAAAGGAGTGGTACTATAAAGGAGTGGTACTATATAAAGGAGTGGTACTATAAAGGAGTGGTACTATATAAAGGAGTGGTACTATAAAGGAGTGGTACTATATAAAGGAGTGGTACTATATAGGAGTGGTACTATATAAAGGAGTGGTACTATATAAAGGAGTGGTACTATATAAAGGAGTGGTACTATATAAAGGAGTGGTACTATATAAAGGAGTGGTACTATATAAAGGAGTGGTACTATATAAAGGAGTGGTACTATAAAGGAGTGGTACTATATAGAGGGGCACCGTGGGATATAGGACCCTCCCCTCCCCCCCCCTTCCTTCAGATATGAACCACCGGCCAGTGTGTGTGTGTGTGTGTGTGTTATTTGGGCTTCATTAATTAACACTTATCCACTACGTAATGGTCATTAAGGCGATATATTTATAGAATGTTAAAGTGGGTGTATGTGTATTAGTGTAGGCCTACGTGTGGGTGTATGTGTGTGTGTATGTGGATTAGTGTAGGCCTATGTGTGTGTTAAGATGTGTGTCAGAGTGTAGAGGTGTGAAGAGGTTACTTTTGGTGTGTTTTCCTACTCTGTGAGGTGACGGTTGGTAGGCAGGAGGTTATAGTTGTAATGAAGATATGGATAACACGTGTGTGTTAAGATGTGTGTCAGGGTGTAGAGGTGTGAACAGGTTACTTTTGGTGTTTTCCTACTCTGTAAGGTGACGGTTGGTAGGCAGGAGGTTATAGTTGTAATGAAGATATGGATAACACGTGTGTGTTAAGATGTGTGTCAGGGTGTAGAGGTGTGAACAGGTTACTTTTGGTGTTTACCTACTCTGTGAGGTGACGGTTGGTAGGCAGGAGGTTATAGTTGTAATGAAGATATGGATAACACGTGTGTGTTAAGATGTGTGTCAGGGTGTAGAGGTGTGGAGAGGTTACTTTTGGTGTGTTTACCTACTCTGTAAGGTGACGGTTGGTAGGCAGGAGGTTATAGTTGTAATGAAGATATGGATAACACGTGTGTGTTAAGATGTGTGTCAGGGTGTATATAGGTGTGAACAGGTTACTTTTGGTGTGTTTACCTACTCTGTAAGGTGACGGTTGGTAGGCAGGAGGTTATAGTTGTAATGAAGATATGGATAACACGTGTGTGTTAAGATGTGTGTCAGGGTGTATATAGGTGTGAACAGGTTACTTTTGGTGTGTTTACCTACTCTGTAAGGTGACGGTTGGTAGGCAGGAGGTTATAGTTGTAATGAAGATATGGAGAGTGGACAAACAGACGGTGTAAATTATAATTACTCTGCTTCTCCACACCTCCCGAACCTGGAACACATTGGGGTCCCGGTAGCATATTTACCAAATTTGGACGATTCGAGCCAACACCGCTCTTTGTTAGGTTAGGGTTAGGTCTTGATAACCTTCAAGTTAACTACTGTGAGGCAAAATGAGCTGGGAAAGACAATGAGACTATTTTCAAGAATATCCTATGGCTACTTTAATCGCTATAACCCATGCGCAATTTTCCTTTATTTTTGGCCGAGCACTCCTTGCTGCCGAGCCAGACTTGGGAAATATGTGTCCCGGTAATGTGAGATGTATTGGCAGAAGATGTCAATGGGAGGAGAGGCAGACATTGAAGGATGAAAAACAATATATATATTATCTCTCATCCTTGTATCACTCTATACAGTGACAACAGGTGTTGGTAGTAATGATAGGTTGTCCACACAGTCCAACACTATATAGTGACAACAGGTGTTGGTAGTAATGATGGGTTGTCCACACAGTCCAACACTATACAGTGACAACAGGTGTTGGTAGTAATGATAGGTTGTCCACACAGTCCAACACTATATAGTGACAACAGGTGTTGGTAGTAATGATAGGTTGTCCACACAGTCCAACACTATACAGTGACAACAGGTGTTGGTAGTAATGATAGGTTGTCCACACAGTCCAACACTATACAGTGACAACAGGTGTTGGTAGTAATGATAGGTTGTCCACACAGTCCAACACTATATAGTGACAACAGGTGTTGGTAGTAATGATAGGTTGTCCACACAGTCCAACACTATACAGTGACAACAGGTGTTGGTAGTAATGATAGGTTGTCCACACAGTCCAACACTATATAGTGACAACAGGTGTTGGTAGTAATGATAGGTTGTCCACACAGTCCAACACTATACAGTGACAACAGGTGTTGGTAGTAATGATAGGTTGTCCACACAGTCCAACACTATATAGTGACAACAGGTGTTGGTAGTGTAGTGCTCACGGGGTTAAGAACAGCGACACATTAATTTTCTTTGGTTTATTAACAATTCACCACCACTATAATTTGTTCCCAAGAGGTAATGTACTTGTATAGTTGAACATCAGATTAAATGCATGAAACAGTTAATGATAACACATACGTACACAATGAATAAGCCACAGTAAATCATTTCCAATAACTGGTATCCATATGTTAGTGTACTGTTGCTGACACTTCCAGAAGTAAATATGCAACACCACGGTGTGCACCCCGTCACCTCACACTTATAAATCCTTGTACAAAGTCACTGGAGAATTAGAGGGACATAGAACGACTGAACTTTCCATAATGGCAAGGAGGCTTGTCAAGAGGACCTGGCCGGTGTTCAGGAGAACGACTTGGGTCGAAGCTTCACTAGCCTCATTGGTTTCACAAGACTTTGAATGAACTACTATCCGTTTCAGCGCCGGACAGACGCTGTTTTTCGCAAATCAGGTGAAGGTGTTGTTGGACTCATGACAGTGAGACAGGTGACAGTAACAAGTGGTGTTGTCAGGTGAAGGTGTTGTTGGACTCATGACAGTAACAAGTGGTGTTGTCAGGTGAAGGTGTTGTTGGACTCATAACAATGAGACAGGTGACAGCAACAAGTGGTGTTGTCAGGTGAAGGTGTTGTTGGACTCATGACAGTGAGACATACTGTATGTACAGCTGCGGTCTGGAGTTCGTGGACCACCCAGGGTTGAGAGTATGAACCCCGCATCACCCTTACTTGACTGCAAGTTACTATCCAGACGAGGAGTCTCACATGTAGAGTATCTCGCTGAGGGTTGTTCAGATTGATATCCGAACTTTGAACCATACTTCTTTTTTTTTTTTTTTTTTTACTCCTATCACGTCAGTTACAACTTTAACCTTAAGAATTCTTATACTAATATGACTATTTTATGAAGTAGTGAAATATAATTGCATTAATGAATAATACTTCATTATATAATGTCATTCATAATAATGTATTAATTTCTACAAATATTTACAATATTTCTAACGTATAGTTTGTAATCAATATTTCGTGGAGGAGTAATAGTAATGAAAACAGGTCAGTATTTAAGGACAATTTTATTCAGATATGAATCTAAACTTATATACAGTGTATTACTCTCTCACTTATAGTTTGGAATCTATATTTTTCAGAGTAGTGATAATGGAACAATAAATAATAAAATAGTCGGTGTCCGTGACTGAGATGATAATTCTCTTCGAACTACAGATTAAAATAGCAGTTAGCTTATCTGAAAACATCTCTAAGTGATGTTATGTAAGACCTCTTGAGATAATGACTCATAGTGTATCAGCAACAAGAATGTCACATAGTTAAAAAGACAATTTACTATATTGCTGATTATATTTCAATACTGTATATAAACGCCAAGCCATATTCGTGTGTTTGCGTGGCAATTGAGGTGGTGGGTTGGTTCCATGGTTCCATGGTGAGGAACAAAAATGTTTCGAAGCTTGATTTCGATAACTTTATCCGAGGTGAAGTCGATACCGCAATATTTGGTTCTGGTTAGCAGCTGTGGAGACTCACCATGAATCGGAGAGACGTTAATTTACTCCTCAGAGGGGGTATTTTTTTTTTATTTATTTATTTATTTTTTTTATTAATTGCGCCGTAGCGTCAGTCAACAGGCAGGCAACAATACATACGGGTAGGCGGGACCCATGAGAATACAATGACTACAACCACACATACACACGCACACACACACACACACACACACCACACAATGGTTCATAATTCATTTAGGATCACGGGTAGTTATTCAGATTAAAATAATAAATAATAATACTCTCCTTTGTTTTAAATTTCCACAATAGTAAAGCGAATCATTTTCTTATTATAAGGAACATGGTGCATCTAATATGCAACAAAGCTATTCAAAAACACTGCAAGTGTCTTTATATCGTGAAGTATGATTCAGTACTGTAATTATGTTTCATTACTGCATAAAATAATCCCATTACAAGTATTCTAAAGGTTAAAGTTGTAACTGACGTGATAGGAGTAAAAAAAAAAAAAAAAAAAAAGTATGGTTCAAAGTTCGGATATCAATCTGAACAACCCTCAGCGAGATACTATACATGTGAGACTCCTCGTCTGGATAGTAACTTGCAGTCAAGTAAGGGTGATGCGGGGTTCATACTCTCAACCCTGGGTGGTCCACGAACTCCAGACCGCAGCTGTACATCGCCTACATTTATGATTGACTGATTGATTGATATTAGGTGCCAAAACAGCGAGGTCATATAGCGTCAGAAGAAGGTGATAGAGAAGTGAGACAGCAAGTAGGAAGGAAAGAGAAAGAAAAGAGGGACAGTGGAAGAACTGAAAGCTAGTGCCTGGGACCAAAGGAGCGTCAAAACCCTTAAAGTATTTAATTAAAATCCAAATATATACACACACACTGGACAAACACCTACATACAAACACGTATAGGGAGGAAGGAGGGAGGGACAGGGAGAATATGAAGGGGTGTAGTGGTGTATGTGTAGGGGAGGAAGGAGGGAGAATATGAAGGGGTGTAGTGGTGTATGTGTAGGGGAGGAATTCATTTACACAGGTAACATTCTTTCGTTTGCATGCTTACAAACCACTACCAAACACTGTGGAATGAACCCTTAGTTATATATTGGAGACTTGGGGCTACATGGTCTATAAACCCAGCTTGGTAGTCTATTTCTACTCGTTTACCACGTTAGGGGGGTGCTGGAGTAGGGGAAAGGTTTGGGGGGGGGTTTGGGGGGTGCGGGAATAGGGGGACAGGCTTGGGGCGGGTTTGGGGGGTGGGGGAATAGGGGGACAGATTAGGGGTGGGTAGAAAGCCTGTCCCCTATTCCCGCACCCCCCTAAACCCCCCAAGCCTGTCCTCTTATTTCTGCACCCCCCTAAACCCCCCCAAGCCTGTCCTCTACTCCCGCACCCCCCTAACCCCCCCCCCAAGCCTGTCCCCCTATTCCCGCACCACCGTAACATAAAGTAACTTCAAATTTATCAGCGTGATGGTTTGGGTTATCCTATTTCATAAACAAATGTATTTACAGTAAGTCAGCTGTTAAATTTCTCATCCCTTCCCTCTCTTCTACCACCCTTCCCATCCTCTTTCCAACCCT
Source organism: Petrolisthes cinctipes (assembly GCA_033782935.1). NCBI lineage: Eukaryota > Metazoa > Arthropoda > Malacostraca > Decapoda > Porcellanidae > Petrolisthes > Petrolisthes cinctipes. The sequence goes on along the minus strand of JAWQEG010000816.1, from coordinate 158,027 downwards.
TCCCATTCTTTTTCCAACCCTTCCCATTCTTTTTCCAACCCTTCCCATTCTTTCTTCAACCCTTCCCATTCTTTTTCCAACCCTTCCCATTCTTTTTCCAACCCTTCCCATTCTTTTTCCAACCCTTCCCATTCTTCCTTCAACCCTTCCCATTCTTTTTCCAACCCTTCCCATTCTTCCTTCAACCCTTCCCATTCTTTCTCCAACCCTTCCCATTCTTCCTTCAACCCTTCCCATTCTTTCTCCAACCCTTCCCATTCTTCCTTCAACCCTTCCCATTCTTTCTCCAATCCTTCCCATTCTTCCTTCAACCCTTCCCATTCTTTCTTCAACCCTTCCCATTCTTCCTTCAACCCTTCCCATTCTTTTTCCAACCCTTCCCATTCTTCCTTCAACCCTTCCCATTCTTCCTTCAACCCTTCCCATTCTTCCTTCAACCCTTCCCATTCTTTCTCCAACCCTTCCCATTCTTCCTTCAACCCTTCCCATTTTCCCAGCCAAGGAGAATAGGAAAAAGATGGACCTAA